>FLSR01000576.1:0-35427 GCA_900092035.1 Leuciscus waleckii
CTAATGAATAAGTACTAGTATCTTTAAAAAGGTACTAGTACCTAAAGAATAAGCACTAGTATCTAAATAATAGGCACTAGTACCTAAAGAATAAGCACTAGTAGTAAATGAATAAGCACTGGTACTTAATGGAATAGATACTAGTATCAAAAAAATAAGTACTAGTAGCATGAAAATAGAGACTAGTCGGTTAAAATGATTAAATGTTAAAACGGCTTGCCATAAATATGTGCTATTGCTAACTATGAGTAGCTGAGTTGAATCAGGTTTGTTTGATTAGGGAGACAAAGAAAACATGCAGTGTTGGGGGTACTCCAGGACAGGTTTGGGACCACTATAGTCTATAATGCAATTGTGTGTCACTAAAATAAATGACATTTTAATGAATAAATGAATATAAAAATATGAATACCTGAATCATGTCAAGGAGCCTTTAACAATTCACTTTGAGACTACTTAAATGGGTTGCTTAAAATGACTTAATTCCATGATGTTCAAGTTACATGAACAAATTATGTTTGTTTAACGTAACCCATTTGTGGAACCCGTTGACATAAAAATTGTATTAAAGCCAACACATAATTATTTTTGAGTGGTCAAAAATGAACTAACTGGCTGGTTGATCCACTATATTTATATATATTTAATATGTGTGTAATCATCATCAAAAAAAACTAAAAGAAAAAAAAATCTAAGACTTATATGCTTCTCTGTTCGTTCACCTAAATTTCACTATGAGTATCATTCCTCTTGGCAAGGCATTTATCTCTCGTCTGTTAACGCTTGCCCACTCCGTGCATAATTTAAACGACCCGATCCAGCTAGACGAAGGGTACATGTCAAATCACAAATTTGGATACTTGGATCAGCAAAGGCCAGATGAATTTACCAAGCTCGATCAGGCTTCGTTTCATCTGCGCTTCACGAAAATACACAGACTGAGGCAGGAATATTGGGCTGCTGTCACTTTAAGACCAAGTGCACACTGTTACACATGCATTTTCTTTTTCAACCATTTACATTCACTTAACTCTCTGGGGTCTGAGGTGTTTTCTGGGCCCTGAGGTGTTTTCTGGGCCCTTGGGATGTTTTGACATGCCCTGACATTTGTGCTTATTCCTGTTACTTGTAACATTTTCACAGAAGAAATTTGATTACACTATACTCAGCACAAACTCTGCTACAATAATATGTGAGCAGCATGTATGTTTTGAGAAAACTACTGTATATATTACCAAGCTGGACAAAGAGTTGGTGGTATTTGAATTAGGGCTGCAACAACTAATCGATAAAATCGATTATTATCAACAATGACAATAATCGACAATGAATTTGATTATCCATTAGTCACTTTGTGCGCTGTGCCGAGAAACCATCAGCCAGTCACGTCACATACTGCAGTGAACTAATATTCTTATATTATTGATCTGACTGCAATGAAACCATTGTATGAGAGCTGAACTGAGCTGGACGATGACATCACTGTTTTCTCCAGAGCTGCTGTATAGATAAATTAACTTAAATTAACTAACTTTTTTTCAAAACATTTTACAACCGAAATGAATCAACACTGAACTTACTTAAGCTGGACAATGACACTATTTTCTTCTAGAGCTGCTTTACAGCCAGAACAAACCCTGTTGCATTATTTTCCTGTTATCAGTGTAAAGCTGCTTTGAAATAGTGCTGGGCAGTATAACCAAAAATCCACATCACGGTATTTCTCTAAATTACACCGGTTTCACGGTATATGACGTTTTATTTATTTTATTTATTATTTTTAACCATGACTGGGTGTAAAACCCATTTTTCACTGAGTGAGAGAGGAAATACTGCAGTAGATTGACTCAGAATGCCCTATTTTACTTTCATGAGTGAATATTGTAGAAAAAAATCCACACTAGTGCTGGGCGGTGTACCGGTTCATACCGAATACCGGTGTTTATTTTTGTTATGATATGTTTTCTTAAAATACCGCAATACCGGTGTATGTCGCTTTAATAACGATCGGAACGCGGCGCGGTCCTTTTTCACTGTTGCACTGTGGTGATGCACGTGTTACTAAGCGTGACTTTGAAGATGGATAGGTTAAACTATAATTGATAGCTGTCAAATTATAATACAGTGTTTCCCATACATTGGTTCACAATATCAACACAGCCTTTTGGAAAATCTATTTGTGGCTGGCATTGACATCGTTGAATAAACATGAGCACTGCACGTTTCAAAATCAAAACGCGGCGCGGGTGTTTTTATATGAATGTATCTGAAGTGAACTGACGGTCTTTAGAAAAGTTTCTTTGTTATTACGATTGAATCTTTCTTTATCTTTCCTGATAAAGCAGCGTTTACGAGCGTTGCTGCTTTGTGTACAGCGTTACCGGGGAACCGTTATTTCTGCCGCTCCTAAAGCGCCTCTTGCTGGCACCTCTTTGTAAACAGCCTTACAAACCTGTATAAATACTAGTGTGGATTTTTTTCAAGAGAATATAATTCTAACGTTAGTCATTGTCAGTGATTCTCAACCAGTGGGCCGCGGCCCTCTAGTGGGCCGTGTAAGCAGTGGTAAGCTACCCACAAATACATTTTTATTTGTTTTTTTAATTGACAATTCTTGTTATTTTCTAATTATCTGATTGTTCATATGAATTTATATGATCAAAAACACTCGCATTATTTAAAAGCTAATTTGTAAATAAATATCGCAACACCAATCACGTCACAATGTCAGATTGAACGTTTGTTCGATCAGATGCAGTAACATTACGTTACTGATATATGCGCCGCGCCGCGTCTAGGGGCCTGTTTACACCTGGTCACTTCATGTGTTTTTACTGATCAGATAGATATCTGATTTATCAAAACGATTCCATTTACACCTGGTCACATAAATGTGTTTTTGCAAAACGGATATAAATCTTCAATTCCCGCGCTATATGCAGATTTAATGGAGTTCACGTCACCGAAATTAACAGATATGAGCTGCAATTTATTGATCATCAGCTAATTTCAAAATCAAAGACCACAACAGGAGAGAACGGCAATGGCACATGGTAAGATCATTTTGTTTCTTTACTTTTAATGAAGATGTTTGTGTGTTAAGCGTCTGCGAATTTCTTTCACTTTGATTTGCGATAGTTGCGATGTTATGATTGTACTGTAGCTACAATTAAATACAATCGTTACTGAGTCTGCAGTCTGAACACTTTACCTCAGGACGTACATTAAATGAATTAATTGAGAATCTCACCTGGAAATCCACATTCATCCACACAGATTATTTCTGTAAATGAATGTAAAACTAAATGTTTCTTGCAGCACAGGGTGAAGTTAGTATATACATTAACGACGATTTGAGACAAATATAATGTAAATTTAATGTAAATGGCGCTCTGTGTGTGGCAGGATTTGAACAGGGTCCTGAGCCGTGGCTGGGTGCCGCGGACAGACGCCGAATGGCGCTGCCGGTGTGTATACACTCATGGAAAATAATGTGTTTGAATTTTAAAGACTCTCATCCGGTGTGCGACCCCCTTAAGCCGAAGGCACAATGTGTTGAATGTGGAGAAATGTTGTCAAATGAGGCGCTAAAACCATCAAAGCTGCAGAGACATTTTAACTAATAACACCCGGGCTGTGTTGGGAAGCCAAAAGAATATTGTTTTAAACAGTCATGTTAATATCGCTAATAGTATTTGATAAATTATACTTACAGTATGTAAATTAGGGTGAATGAACTTTGTTGAACATTTCTGCTAATGAATAGAGTGAAAGTTCCCCTCTTGTGTGTCTGACCTGTTGTTACAGGTATGTTAGCCTGTTAGAGTTGCAAAAGGTTGAAAACCCCTGGTCTAGGACATCTCTCCTCTAGCTAACTTCCCTCTTCATGTTTCTCTCTCCTCTACTCCCCACACCCCCCTTCATGTGCACACGCACTAACCCCCCCAGTTTTGTTAGCTTGTTTTTTAATAATGACTGGAGAAAATCCAATTTTATCTTAATGTGCAAGGTCACTCACTGTCCAGGACCGCGATTGTTATTTGAAAAAGTTAATTTTAACGGACATCCCAGATTGGCTGACCCGTACACGCTCAGTCAATGGATGCAAAATGCGCAATGCTGGTGTTCACTTTTTCAGAAGTTGTAGGGATGCTTTCCATAAAGAATGTGAAACATGTATGTTCGTTATATAATTTTCAGTTTTTGAATATATTTAAAGAAAATTAAAATAGATTTTACACACTTAAAGCATTATCGTATCGCATATCGTATCATTTAACAAGTTATCGCATATCACATTTTTCTTCAATATCAAGCAGCCCTCATGTTATCACAAGACCTCACTATACAGGATTCTCTCATTTTTCTTCTTCTTTTTTTTCTTTTGTGTAGGTCCAAGAAGGAGAAGTTAAAAATGTGTACTACATCCTCACACTCCTAAGTGTCTTAGCTCTTTGCATTGCATTATGGGATACACAATGCGACACAGTGTGCTCTGGCTGTACACTTAGGTAATCCAAGTATTCCACATATACAAATGTACACACCATAAACATAGAGCGAAAACAGTATGAGTAGTATGGTTGCATGGCATGCTATTACATACAGAACATAAACTTTTTTGTTACATATTCATGAAGAAATTTGAATGACAGGCAAGTTGAAGAAAGACAGTAGAAGACCAATAAAGCTCTTATGAGAAGACATCTTACAAGAAGTGGTCTTGTTGGGTGTGTTCTAGCCAAGAAGCTGTTTTTGTGGAAAGCCAAGTGATTTTAGAATGTGAGGGTCCACAAAGAACAAGTGACAAGTCCAAGTAGCAAGTCAAAATCTGTAATTTGTGTTTTGACACTATCTGCCTGTCTCAAGTTAGTGCTAAATTGCCAAAATGAGAATTTCCTCCATTTTGGATTCTCAGCCAAGATGTTGAGACATTCGGCATTCTAATGCCTTTTCACTAAATTAATTCACGGGTCACCACACTTGAATCTAACAATTATATGTGCCGCTTGTATACCTGCTGTACTTTGTACTTTCACACAAATTTATAAGAAGTGAATAGAACATAAAAATGCATGAACTACAAAAATTCATAAATGGTTAGGGAAATTTTCTGATATTTCTCATGTTTTCTGATGTCACTTTTCAGAACTCTGGGGTCTGTCAAATTAAAGTTATAAATGGCCAATGGCCTATTTTAATGAATAACCATACTATACCATAAACTCAACCAAGCAACTACAGATATAGGCCTACTCTACGTCCAATAAAGGCTGACAGACAGATGTTTAGAAAGCTAGGAAAAAAATTAAACAACAGACTTTCAGAAGAGTGTAAAGATTATATGGTCACAGTCACTATACATACTATCAGGGCTGTTAGAGACTGTGGGAGCCCCTTGTTCACGTTCACAAGGACCCCTAAAGCGTGAGGTGATGTGAGTTGACTACCATAGGCTACTGTACATGTCAACTTAAAAGTTTGGACGCACTTTTTGATGATCATCTTATAAATCGGTTTCTGCTTAAATGCTTGAAATTAGCTTTAAAGACAAACAATTGCATAGCATGTATTCTGAGCAACAGTCTATGATTAATGCTAATTGCATTAAGGGATTTTCACAGTTACGTAGTTATGTAAAATCTATTAAAAGTGCCTATTGAAACCGAACACCCCTGGGCCCTTAATAGAGTGACATACGCACTGGGACCTCAGGTCACCAGGGACACAGTACAAAAAGCTGTGAGGGGGTATTATATTCCTAAAATCAGAACAGGCCACTGATTCACAAAAGTCAACTTCTCAAACCCTTAAGAGATAGACTTAACCCCTTATCCAATGCAATTAAATCTTCAAAGGTTTGCAGTTAAAATAGTAAAATTACATGAAATGCACTTCATTAAAAAAACTTCAGTGTCATCTTGCCAGCTGCAGTTTTGCCCAGGCTTTTAAATGGATTCACCGATCCACATGGCACACAGCTGACCTGAAATAACCCTCCAGCTGCAAAGAAATTCTCATCTACGGAGAGTCAAGAGGACCACTAATAGTCTCCATATCAACATCCCTTTTTCTTTCGCATGTCTGTAAAAACACATTACCATAAATCACTTATTTCATTACACACAGAAAAGTGATAACCTGTTCACTGCATCACTGTTCTGACATACCTCATTAATTGATTGCATTCATTACAGTAGATTTGAGTATTTTGTATGTTCATAATGGAACAATATAGCATACTGCTTTCTGAATACTGTCCAGTATATAGGCTAATGTATTTTGTATACTTTCTGTTTAATGCATGTATACATATTTTTATGTATTTTACAGTTTATGGAAAAAAAGGGTACAGTACGCAATGGTAAACATTTCCATCTGTACTGTAGTACTGTAGTCACATTCTCAATATGTTGTGTATTCTGCAACCAGCATTCAGGTAACTTTTTTTTTTTCTTTTTTTTTGTTAAAATTGTGTAAAAAAGTCAACATTTCTTTTTTTTGTTAAAATGTGTAAAAAAGTCAACATTTTTAGCTGTGATAGAAAATAAAAAATCAATTACCAGATGTTACAAATCACTTCTAGTTTAGTAGAATACTGAAATTCGAATAGCTTTGTGGAATACATTATTATTCTGTGCAGCCTGCAATGCAATAGTCACCTGGGTATTCCATGTGTACAGAACTTGCACACAGTATGGTGCATGCTACAGAAACGCGTAGCAAGATAGTATTCCATTCCAAACAAAGTCTTTGATGAAAGAGTTATTACAGACAGATATAACAAAATGCACAAACAATTGAAACCATTTTGTTACTACAATCAATCAAGCCATACAGACCATAAATATGTTGAAACGATGCAGATCTGTAAGTGGGTCAAATCGTTGGGCTCTGCCTGTGAGCCAACCAAATAACACTGGCCAACTCTAACACCTTTGAGAGCAAAAAACGGTCGGATGTCATACAAGTTTATTATTACGTCTGACTAAAGTTTGCAAAATGGTACACGCATGCACGTATGCATGATTGTATACGTGCAACCATAACTTTAGCAGCAACAGCAGCTACTACAACAACAACAACAACAACAGAGCACTGTTAACGACATAAAGCATATTGTTTTAATGACATTACAGATCACATTCATAATAATGTAAAAAAATAAAAATAAAATAAATAAAAGCATTTCGCTTTGGGGTAAATGTAGGTTACGGTGATGCATTTTCAATACCTTCACGACTCTTAATTGTTTTGCCGAAAGACGTTAAAAGTGCAGCAAAACCACATCCGCTTGCAAAAACATGTAAAATATTAAACGCGCGCTATGTCATGTCGTGTAATGTAGAAACACAGCTGCTATATCTGAGCGAGAGCGAGTTGCACTTGGCTCTCGATGTTTAACACGTACGGATACATTTTACAGCAAAGTAATGCCGTTTCACTTCACACGTACAGCGACACAGACGTAAAACATGGGAAATAATGACTCACCTCGAAGCTGCAGAACAGTATGCGTGTATGCCTTTATAGATATCCCTGTAATATCAATGTTTGTTCCTGTGATCGGACAGACGTGGCCTGAAATGACCCAGCATAGCAGATCAACTCCAACATGGACCCGGAGACACAGAGAAACGTGCAGCTCTCTCATCTGATCGCTATGGGGAATCAGAGAGCGTTTGACGTCTGGCCAAAGATGGTTTAACCCTTTACAGTGGCCTAAAAACTATATGATACTAAAGCACACTTAAAATACACGAATATCATTGCATTAGATACAATAGCGGAGTGAATCTCACGAAAACGAAACATTTATGGTCATTTTTTCACCCAATAGAAATAAATAAATATGATATTATGCATACAATTAAGCAGACCATGATCTTTTGCACTGTGACGTTTGTTTTATTGCCACTGTGCCCTCAATTCTCATTACATTAATGTGAATAAATAATATTATTTAAATGTATCTGTACATCATGGCAGTGTTTATGCCTACTGTGTTTTATTTGATTAAAACCATAATTAGTTTTCTTTTACTATAAGAATAATGAGATGATTATAATGAAATGTGCTTCATGCTGTATGAAATAGGGTGGTGTGCAAAGCCCTCAAAAGTTGATTGATGAGCGATTCATTAACTGTCAACAATCCAGACAGACACTAAACCTAAACACTGAACTGAATTTAAGTGTTCTTACTGTATTAAGTTCCTTTGCTGTCTGGATAGTGAACAAGCACATTATCTCAGAATAAATTTAGGATGATGTCATGATGACCTGTCAGGGTTTATTCTGTAACAACGAATGTACATTCTCTTACATACAGCTTTTTACATTGGCCACTGACTATATTCTCAAGGAATTCTGTGCGGTACAAAAATATACATTTAATGAAATAAATAATTTGCCATTAATCATAAGCAAATAAGTGATAATGGTATTACTTCAATTGAAGCACTAGGTGCTTTTTGTCTAGTTTTTAAAACATTATCATAAGGATCAAAGACATTCTACAATTCATCTCTGTCACTCAAATTGTTAAGGTATGTGGAGGATTTTCTTTTTCCGGGTGGATCATCAAGACTATTGGTCATCCTAATTGTCAATCATTCTGGTGATATGTTTACGTAAGGCCGTCATACGTGCTCGTCCCTAGGTAGTTTTCGCTTTCTGCGCATGCGCACTTTCAGGTGCATATGTGTGGTGAGCTACGGTTTCAGCCATTAATTGAAGCTCGCCGTTCTCAACAGGTTTTTTCAAAATGTCTGAGGGACCCAAGAGAAAAAGTGTCAACGAATTGTATGACAAGAAGAGAAAGGCCTCTGAAGAAAGAAACAAGACCAGAGTGTTTTTGGGAGAATACTGTATTTCACACGCTGGCGTGCGCTAAAAGCACAGGTTGGGCTTCCCACTGATGCCTCAGTCGTGAAGTTTCTACTCGACAGGTAAAGTTTGGCATGCTATTTGGAGAAATCCATTTAAAATCACTGCTAGTAAAAGTTAATGTAAGCTATGATTAGCGATGCTAGCCGTCTCTCGTGCACACGTTTAATAGGCGTTCCCTCTCGGGGGCAGGTAGTTGCGCATGTGCATTTTTTCAAAAAGTGGAGAGGGCGGTTCTTTTCAAAAATTCGGGAAAATCCTCCACTTTACCTTTAAGATGAAAAAATTTAAATAAATATGTAATGAAAAAACTGCATTAAATTATATATAAAATGCAGACTCTTTTGGATCTTATTGTCTCTTATGCTTATGCCTTTTATTTCTTCAGTGCCATACATCTCATGATATGTCATAAAATGTTGTGAAATGTATTTAATGCATGACTTTAACTCTAAATCTACTTTTAGTGTATTTTCATTGGTTTTCTTATTTGTATTCACAATTTGCATTTAATTGGTGTATTGTTTGGTATTCTGTATCAATGCTGATGTGCATTATACACCACTGGTATTCATACTAAAAATAAAAATGCTAGAAATAAAAATTAACTCATTATGATTGGTTTCAAATTCTCTTATTGAAAGTATAGCCTTTGAATAAATGAATCAGGCTTAGATACAAGAATTTCCCCTCCAAAAGAAAAGATTAAACAAAACTGTTTCTCAAAGCAGCTGGATATGAGGCCTTTGAACTTTGTACCTCCACTTTCACATGAAATCACATAATAGTTAGATAAACTATTATCTTACATAAAATTGCCATAACATGAAATAGCTTTTGCTTTCAACAGAAAATATCTGCATTACTTAAAATGGTCAATGGTCGCCTTAATGGCATAATTTTGCCATAATCTATTTCATTAATATTCATTTAGTAAAAACTATTACTAACTCATTTTAATTACCAAAAACATGAATTGTCTGACATTTTGAGAACATGATTTACCACTCTGTACACCCCAATGTTGTCATTAATAAAGAAATAAAGTTATCATAACTTAACATTACTTATAATAGCAAGTTTTTTGCATCAAAAATTAAACAGATGTGTTTAATGTACTCATTTGGCAGCAAAAATCTTTCGGATTAAGATTTTAAGTGTTATGAACTAAAAATTTCAAGTTATTTAAATGATTCGCTATGTCTCTGTTTAATATGATTGGTCGTGCCTGAAATTTTGCCTTTACAACACGCTGATTGGTCGATACACAAGGAAGTAATTTTTTGGTTCATCGTGAATTTGCTGATGCAGGCAGCAGGCCAGAGACACTGACACTGCATAAAAACAGTAATTTCGGGTTAAATCGGAGCCGGCCCGTCCATCACATATGGACATTTCAGGCCTCGCATTTGGATCTGAATCACACGAGACTTTCAATTCCTGACGCCTGTAAATGGATTTTTTTTTTTTTGACTACTGTCTCGAGTCTCGAGCCTGTTCTCCCCCTCCCCCGCAGCCTCGCTGACGCTGACTATAGCTTGCTCGCGCAGAGAGCGTCCGTTATTTTCTGATGCTGAGAAAACGTATGGTAAGTGTGAAGTGTGAACATAACATCAAAATTTGTTCAATGCTGTAACAGTTTTTTACCTGTATTTTCTAGCCCGACGTTGTTTTCGAGCCGTTTATTATGGAAGCTGGTTTCGCCAAGAATAAAACATTTTAAAAGAGAATTGCGACTTTTTATCTCACAATTGCGAGTTTAGATCTCGCAATTCTGACTTTATTTCTCAGAATTAAGAAATAAACAGAACAAAGTCAGAATTGCGTGAAATAAAGTCGCAATTGCGTGTTATAAAGTCAGAATTGCAAGATATAAAGTCAGAATTGCGTGAAATAAAGTCGCAATTGCGTCTAATAAAGTCAGAATTCTGACTTGTTTTCTCGCAATTGCGACTTTATATCACGCAATTCTGACTTTATAATATGCAATTGGGAGATATAAAGTCAGAATTGCATGATATAATGTTAGACATTAAAATCTTGCGCGCTGACAGCGTCCGGTATTTTCTGTGAGATTTTGGCTAACTAAACATTAGACGAAGCGAAGGTAAGTGTGAATTCATAAAATCATTGTAAATAACACGTTTACCATAAAATTATGGAGGACCAAACCTGCAGAAATTAAAAATTAATAGATAAATAAATAAATAAATAGATAAATAGATAAATAAATGTGATAAATAGATTAATAAATGTGATAATAGGAAAAGAAAGAAAGAAATAAACGACTTGATAAAATAAATATGATTCATTTTTAATCAAATTCATTTTTGTATTATTTTTCCCCTTAATGTATTATTTTCTGCTTTTATACATTTTTACATTTTTTAAAAATCGTTTTAACTTTTATTTATTCGTTAATTATTTGTTTATATTTTTATATTTATTCTTACATTTATTGTTTAGATTTATTTATTTATGCATTCATTTATTTATAGATTTATTTATTTCCACATGTATTTATTTTTAGATTTATTTATTTATTGATTCATTTATTTTTACATTTCTTTGTGTAACATGGAAATGAGGAAGGCGGTCCTTGTGTAGCTTCAGTGCATCATTGGTTGAGAGCGGTGGAGAGCCCACGAATAGAATCGTCAGGCTTAGCTAAACCAACCCACCTAATTATCATACAAGACAAAGAAATGTAAAAATAAATGAATCAATAAATAAATAAATCTATAAATAAATGAATGCATAAATACATAAATCTAAACAATAAATGTAAGAATAAATATAAAAATAAATAAATAAATAATTAACGAATAAATAAAAGTTATAACGATTTTTTTAAAAATTAAAAATGTATAAAAGCAGAAAATAATACATTAAGGGGAAAAAATAATACAAGAATGAATTTGATTAAAAATGAATCATATTTATTTTATCAAGTCGTTTATTTCTCTCTTTCTTTTCCTATTATCACATTTATTTATCTATTTATCACATTTATTTATCTATTTATCACATTTATTTATCTATTTATCTATTTATTTATTTATCTATTAATTTTTTAATTTCTGCAGGTTTGGTCCTCCATATAAAATAACGGCAAAGTTTTTCAATGTCATATTTTATATGAACCGTATTCTCTAACCCACTGCCCTCTGCGTGCGCTGACATCGTCCTGTGTTTTCAGACATTTATATCAGACGAAGGTGTGCAAATTATAAACCTTTTTAAATAGAGTATTTACCAAAACATAAGATTGGGTGTTGTTGATTTAAATTGAGTGCGTTTACGCAGCAGTTCGCCTCGAGTCTTCAAACTACTCGAGCAGCCAGCAGGTAACATTAAGCTAAGGAGAAGTAAGCTAATACTACTAATAATAATTAAAATAATAATAATACAAAAAAATTTATCCTACCATGCTACTGTAAAAGTTGCGTCAGCATGCGAGTTATGCTTAACTATAATAAAAGTATAACTCGATGTCATTCGTTTTTATCCAAGGCCATAGCAAGTGTTATTAGCTTGGGGAAATACATCTAGTGAAAGGAAATTTTCAAATCCATGTCCAACTCTAAATTGTAAGTCATTTGTATCTTTGATTTAGTAACACTTTACAATAAGGTTTATTTGTTTATTATTCATATTAACTAACATGAACTAACCATGAGCCAAACATTTGTTAGGCTGCTGTAGGCCTATTATGCCTGGTTCAGATTACACGATTTTTTTGTCTGTTATGATAGTCACTGTGTCAGATTACACTATTTTGACTCCTAAAAATCTTGTCATGTCGTGGACAAGAAACATGTCAGACTACACGTTGTTTTCCGACCAGTCATCGCGAGCCTCACACTCATTCACTGGCACATACACACGCTGCACTCACATAGCCTACACACACACACACACACACACACACACACACACACACACACACACACACACTCACTCACTCACTCACTCACTCACTCTCTCTCTCACATCACACAATTTTGACTTTATATCTCGCAATTCTGAGAAATAAAGTCAGAATTGCGAGCTGTAAACTCGCAATTGTGAGATAAAAAATCGCAATTATCTTTTAAAATGTTTTATTCTGTGGCAGAAACAAAGCTTCCATACCTCCTGGCCTCTTCCTCCCATCCATCCTCCCTGACGCGTACCGTTACGGTAGGGCCGACCCAGCTATCGGTAAGCGCTATGGCGGGTAATCCGTGCCAAAATCAAACATCCGAACAACCGACCGACCGATCGAACGTCTATCCGAACGTCTATCCGAACGTCTTGAACTTTCAAACGGGTGACCCACGTGACGACCTGACGTGACGTCAGCGTCTTCGAATTTGCAGCTTTTTAACCATACAAGTGGGGCGCGCAAGATGGCGACCGTGGAGGGTATAAATCTGTGAGGTCGGAAGGTTTCGTCTCCAAATTCCACGCCTTTGTGGTAATTATTTTAATTTGACCGAGTAGCAATTCAATAAACTTGTTTACTCCACATTTGAACTGTATTTGCTGCAAAATATATCTCATTAGTAAGTGTAAATAGCTGTTAACGTGCAAGCTGATTGACGTCACTGCAAACTATGGCTGGAAAACGCAAAGAGAGACAAAGTTCCAAGAAAGACACTCAAGAGTTGTGGATAGATGCTGAACAGGAAATTGTGGAGGTGCATAATTATGCACAAATCCAACAGCAACGTGAAGCTTTGCTTTCTAAAGGTTTGACCGAACTTGATTCGGCTCGGCATACCCCCGATTCAAAGAAATCAAAGAACGAGCCATCTCTCCTCGACCTGCAAAACAACATTGTCAGAATTCTGACAGAAAAAATAAATGAAAGAGCTGACGGTTTGGAGAAAATTATTAAAAAGAACTCTGATGGGATCGAAGCTCTCCAGAAATCCACTGAATTCTTGTCTCGTGAGATTAACGACATTAAAGCAGATCTGACTGGACTGAAAACATCGAGTAGTACTCACGACATGAAAATAGTGAACGAAATGGAAAGATATAGAAGGCACTGGAATCTTAGGCTTTATGGTCTTGACGAACGTGAAGGCGAAGATATTAAACAGAAGGTCGTGGACATCTGCGCTGCAGTGCTTCCAGATGAAAAGGGAAAGTTCGTTACTGAGATTGACGTGGTTCATCGCGTGGGAAGGAGGCTTGATGTGATCCAGAAACCAAGAGCTGTGATTCTCCTGTTCAGATCCAGGCATATTAGAGACTTACTGTGGAAAAGTGCAAAGAAAAGCAGCTTTTTGAAGGAAAAGAAGTTGAGGTTTGCTGAAGATCTAACGGCAGTTGATAAAGAAATCAGGAGTCAGCTGTGGCCGAGTGTTGAAGCTGCACGAAAAGAAGGCAAGAGGGCGTATTTTGTTGGGATCAGAGCGTTTGTGGACGGGAAGGAGGTATTTGTGAAGTAGGCAATGACTTTTTTTCTGACATTTGAATACAAAAGCCTACAGTATGCTACCAGATAAGCATTAATGCTATGCAGGGGGGTTTGGAGATGTAAACTTTTGTTCTGAAGTTCTTCTGTGAGTATGGGTTCACTCGCTGTTTTTTCTCTTAACCCCCTGAGGTCTACGGTATCGCCGGCGATACCAGCTCGCTTTTTTTTTATCAATGTAAAAGAAACTCATAAATAGTCTGTTGACTTTGATTTTCCATAGGAGTTTCATACATCAATCGATTCTGTTAAATGTGTATTATTTTTGTGTATACCATGACCCCTTTTATAAAAGTAGATTTTGTAAAAAGACCATAAGTGCTGTAAAAACCATTTAACTCCATCAGAATAATCTATTATCAGTTTTTAGTCTGTTCTCACTTTGGTCTCATTCTGCAGTTTGTCAGATTTCAGCATTTGAAACTTTCTACTGATAGACATACTGAACATCAGTCCATTAGCTCAGTGTTTATTTTCTTTAAAGGAAACACCAAAAGATGCTTTAAACAATGTGACTGGTCCTGTTGTCCTAAAATAACTAAATAGTGAACTTTAAATCACACTGTAACTGCTGTAAAGTATAATGATACTAACTGTAGATTTTCCAGCTTGCACTGTGACTTGCCCAGCAGAACACCAAGTCTTTCAACTCCAGTGCCTCCTAGTTCATTTCCACTGAGGTCCAGCTCTCTCAGGTGTGATGGGTTTGAGTTCAGAGCTGAAGTCACAGCAGAACAATATTCTGCTGTTATTTCACAGGATCTTAACCTGCAATGGGAGAAATGAGAAAAACTGTTCATTCTGTTTCATAAACACCAAAGCACTATTTTCTTTGCTGTAAGTGAATATACTGACCTCAGTTTCTCCAGTTTACAGTGTGAATCCTTCAGTAGCTCATACAAATGCTCCACTCTTGAGTGTCTTAGTTCATTCCCACTGAGGTCCAGCTCTCTCAGGTGTGATGGGTTTGATTTCAGAGCTGAAGTCAGGAAGCCACACTGCTTAGTTTGAATACTGCATTTACACAATCTGAAGATTAAAAAAACCACAAAGAACAATGACTTAGATCTATGATGTCATCTTATTCTCTATCCACACTATTGTTCCCCAGAATTTTCCAGCAATCCATGTTTTCACAGTTTTACAGAAAGGAAGAGTACAGAATCTCTAGTACAAAAGAAGCAGCAGAAACAAGTGATTGATGTTTTTACCACATAAACAAACTAAAAATGATCATCAAACATTAATCAGCATAAAATAAGAATGCATGGGCTATATCAAATTATTTGTTGTTTTTCAAAAGCAGAGGGGCTGTTCTTTATTTTGATATATTTATGATCAGATATTCATCCAACAAAATATTCTGGTGGCTATTAAACTTTTGTGAAAATTATCAAAAATGCTGACAGTAAAGAGTTAACGGTTCTCGTTGCTTAACCGTTCCATTCTGTGCCGACCCGGGCCAGCTGGTACGGATATAGTTTCGTTTTCCACTGCAGGGATGATAACGGAGCTATTTGGAATGTAATACAAATGTCAGTTGTTGCCTCGGTAACGTGAGAGTTTACAGATGATAATGAGATGTAAATAGCGTCTGCGTTATGGATGATGATCTGATATTTCCTTTCATTTGTATTAGTTTTTGTTTATATCGCTCAAATTACAGCACTAAGCAAGCTACGTTGAAACTGGCAGCCAGGCAAGGCAACAGACAAGTGACTGGGACATTCTAAAACGCTTAATGTAGCTTAATGTACTAAGACAGTGATATTAAAAGACCACACTCTGTAAATACCATATTAATTAAGTAGCCTATACTATGTACAGAAAATTTTAAGAGCCCAGAGTATGAACGCAATGTGTTTAATTACACGTTAAGCATTTTCCTCCTATAGATAGGCTCTTCAATTTTTCTGTAGGCTACATAGCATACTTTATTAATAAGATGTTTACTGTGTTTGGTCTTTTAATATCACTGTCTTAGTACATTAAGCCTTTTCTCATAACGGGTTTCTATGGGAGGAAAACGCTTAACGTGTAATTAAACGCATTGCTAACCGTGCTGATAATTCCGGGCCGAGAACGGTTTGTAATCGTGCAATGCTCCAGGCTCCAGGCTCAAGTGGAAATACAACTGGAACTGTTCTTACTGTTCTTAGAATTGTTCGGCTCGACGGTGGAAAAGCAGCTTGTCTCGCAGTTCTTCTGGGAAAACTCACTCAAAATGGCACAGGGGGCAAAAGTCCACAGAAGATCACTTTAAAGGGGGGGTGAAATGCTATTTCATGCATCTGAGTTTTTTACACTGTTAAAGAGTTGGATTCCCATGCTAAACTTGGACAAAGTTTCAAAAATAAGTTGTACGTTTGATGGAGTATTTCCAGAGAATGTCTAATAGGAAGAGAATTGGCACTCTCTGGTTACTTCCGGTTTCTGGACTGGCTGCAGTAACACGTCTCTGTCCATGCGAGGGCGCTCGCAGGCGAGTGCAGAATGAATGGAGGTCTATGGAGCAATACTAGGGCTGCACGTTTTCAAGTTTTTCATTAACCGTTAACCGAGGCCCTTGGCGGTTAATACTCGGTTAACCATAGTGTGCGTGCCGCAACCCCGAGATAGGCGTAATTTGCGGGTGGGACATGTCCCCACCACTATTTTCTAAGGTCAATATTGTCCCCACCACTTTTGAAACATCTCGCGGCACGAATGTTCCTGCAGCCCAGTGCAGCCGCTCTTGAGAAGCTGCGCTGGCTGAGTTCTCCGGCTACTCTCGAATCGCTCTCGCGGTACTTTGATGGCATACGTCACAGTCACGTGGCGTCGGTGCTGTATCAAGTCGGACAAAATTTCTAACCGGCATGCACTGCTTCAAGTCAGCCGCCGATCGGTCTGCGCAGAGCTGCATGAAGTCAGAGAATGTCTAATATGGCGAGAAGTTTCACTCTCACTACACTTCCGGCTTCTGAACTGGTTGCAGTTCCACTCTGATTCCATATGAGGGCGCTCACAGGACGAGTGCAGAATGAATGGAGGTCAATGGCGGTATACCCCTCAAAATCCACTTTTCTCAGGATATCATTTTTTGTCTAGTAATTTGAATGTTGTATTCGAAAGGAGATGCAAAGAAATTACACATTGCTGGGTGTTAGATTTTTTAGAGTCACTTATTTGCTTTAAAAAGTCTTTTAAAATGTCAATGACGTCATACACATCGTACGACCAGAGCTACTGCTTTACGGCAATCCTTCAGTCACTTTGGTGCTTTCGTGCTCTGCACTTTCTTTTCTCTCGAGGCATCGATAACACAGCTGACACAGGTAAATACACGTGCTAGAAGAGTTTTTGTTTTGTTTGTTTCTGTTCCCGCTTCGGATGTCACGATGCCATCAAGCGGTATCTCTGGTCGTAATCAGTCCTTCACTGACCAATCAGCGTTCATTAGCAGAATGCTAGCGTGTTACGGGCAACAACAACTCAGCCTGTAAGAAATCGAAAGGACATAAGTACTCGTTCATTCAATTTTTGACCTATAACCCATGTTGAACTTGCAAAACCTACAATAAAATTTGAGATTTCTCAACGGCAATCGGGTGAAAGAGACACATTTAGCCGTCTAGCCCCATAGACTCCCATTCAGTCTGCACTCGCCCGCGATCACCTCCAGTGGAATTCTAATGGAACTGCAACCAAGATCGATACAATGGGGCTAATAGGAAGTGCCAAGGCTCTCCGTAGACGGGCTCTGGTATTTCTGTGCCAAAAATACTCCTTCCGGTTTGTCACAAGTTTCAGAAAGTTTTTTTTCGAGTATGGGCGTGTGTCACGTCAGATGGGGCGGAATTCCCTTATACGGGTCCTAAGGGCACTTCTCCCGGAAGGGCGCGCGCGCACCCACCCGTAGACCAGAGCGAGAGAGCGAAAGCAGTTCGCCCATCAAAGCGCTGTGCTCGGCTTTAGAGAAGTCATCAACGGAGTTGTGAAAGTGTTCTTGGTTGTTCCCTGCATTTCGACGATGATTGTTTTATAAACAAGGCCCAGTTCGACGCCGGATTTGCAGATCGTCTAATGCTTAAGGATGGAGCAGACCCAACGATAAAGGTTCACGGTCGTGCGTTGGAACCGTGAGTAAAACTGCTTCAAATGTCTGTGTGTTGTTAGCTATCGGCGCGTAAGCACAGCAAGTAAACAACATGATCACGTATAGTTAATGTAAATATGGAGCATGCGATGTATGGTGTGTGTGTGATTCGCGCTCCTGATTCTTTAGCTCCGCCCACACGGCACGCCTCCAGCCGCTCGTTTTTTTTCCGGAAAGACTCGGTACAGCCTATCTCTCTTTTATAAATATAATAAAACTAAATACTTTTTGGAGATATGAAGGATGCAATACTACTCTATGGTACTCAAGATTAACATGAGATTGACTGAAACTGAGTGTTTCACTCTCCATGATGACGAGGAAGTTCAGCAAAGGTCAGGATAAACAGATTTTTAGCACTTGCATTAGCTCTACTACTAGCTGTATTCATGGAGTTGAGAAACAAAAACCCGCCGTGTACAGCTATGATCAGCTGTTCGGCTGAGCTTTCGACGTTGTTACGGAAAGGCAAAGGCTGATCGGTTGGTTCTTGTCACATGACCTGCTTGCGGCATTCTGAAAAGTTGAGAATTTTTCATCTCGCTGAGGCTGTAAAAAACGAGTGCGCTTCTATTATTCTTGTTGCGCATTTACATTTGAAATAACTAACTTGAGTTTGCACAAAAGACGCGACATGTGAACGGCCACTAACGAGGGAACACACGTGAAATGAAGACTAATTAATCTGTGACATAGGACACTAACAGGCAGGGAACGAAAGGAATCAGAGTGGGGGCGCGCAAGATGGCGACCGTGGAGGCTATAAATCTGTGAGGTCGGAAGGTTTCGTGTCCAAATACCACGCCTTTGTGGTAACTATTTTAATTTGACCGAGTAGCAATTCAGTAAACTTGTTTACTCCACATTTGAACTGTATTTGGTGCAAAATATATCTCATTAGTAAGTGTAAATAGCTGTTAACGTGCAAGCTGATTGACGTCACTGCAAACTATGGCTGGAAAACGCAAAGAGAGACAAAGTTCCAAGAAAGACACTCAAGAGTTGTGGATAGATGCTGAACAGGAAATTGTGGAGGTGCATAATTATGCACAAATCCAACAGCAACGTGAAGCTTTGCTTTCTAAAGGTTTGACCGAACTTGATTCGGCTCTGCATACCCCCGATTCAAAGAAATCAAAGAACGAGCCATCTCTCCTCGACCTGCAAAACAACATTGTCCATATTCTAAGATATTTAGTTTGTTACAAACAATGTGCAATCTGTAAAACAAAGACCTCAAAATTAAAGTTGAAATGTTATACAAGTTTTGGAGATGTAAACTTTTGTTCTTAAGTTCTTCTGTGAGTGTGGGTTCACTCGCTGTTTTTTTCTCTTAATGTTAGGGGTATGAGAAACTTAGTTAAAAGAAAAGCAATCTTTTTGTTTTGTAGAAAATATTTTTGTGATTTTTATTTCATCCAAGAGACACATGCATCTGAATCAGACTTTCAGTTTTGGAAGAGCCAGTGGGGAAACGATATGTGGATGTCATATGGTAGCAATCATTCTGCAGGTGTTGCAATTTTGAAAGGTAAATTTAGAGGAAAAATTGTTAAAAGTTTTTCACATTCCTTGGGAAGATGGGTCATTTTGATTGTCGAATTCAACCAGCAATATTTTGTGTTAGGGAATATATATGCAACAGTGTTGTAAAGAATAAAAGTTTACTACAAGACTTTGAAGAAAAAATTTGAAATATCTTGGATAGTTTTCCTGATGCTAAACTAATTCTTGGAGGGGATTATAATTCTATCTGGGATAATAACCGGGACTGTATTCCTCCTCGTGGAAATAGTTTAAATAATTTCAGTGAATTACATCATTTGTGTTTGGGATTAGATTTAATTGATATTTGGAGGATTCGAAACCCTACCAAACAAGAATTTACATGGTGTTCTGGTGACAGGAGTAAACAGTCTAGGATAGACTTTTGGCTCATATCCAGTGTACTAGAAAATCAAGTAAGCCATGTTACTGTGGAAACCTCTGTCCTTACTGACCATAAAGTCATCTATCTAGTTATTGACTTATCTGGAAATGCTGATAATAATGTAAGAACACGAACAAGTAATGAAAGAGATAGTTAATTTGACAAGTAATAATGTAACGAATCAACAGGACAAACTCAGGTTATTTGAATTACAGTTACAGTTAGACGAGAAAAGCCAAAGGGGCATTTGTAAGGTCTAGAGGGAAATGGCTTGAAGAAGGGGAGAAAAACTCCAGATATTTTTTTAACTTAGAAAAGAGAAACACTGAGCTGAATTCTCTATTAAAACTAAATATAAATGGGGAGGTGTCTGAAGATCCTGTTAAAATTTCTAATTATATATCAACCTTTTATCAGAAGTTATATAGCAAAGAGGTTGATGGCAACACAAGACAATTTCTAGATAGCATTAAAGCAAATGCCAAATGTATAGATCAGGATTGTATGATGTTGTGTGACAAAGATATTTCTATAGATGAAGTTAGATCTGGGATCAGTAAACTGAAAGATAATAAATCTCCTGGTAACGACGGTTTGATTAGCGAATTTTACAAGGAATTTCAAGAACAGTTATCTATATTTTTATTATGTTGTTTAATGAAGCTATAAAACGTGGCGAGTTACCTCCATCATTACGCCAGGGATTGATTAGTTTGATACCAAAGCTAATAAGGACACTACCCTTATCGACAACTGGAGACCGATTACATTACTTAATAACGACATTAAGGTATTTGCTATTATTTTTGCAGAAAGATTGAAAAAATGCTTAGAACAAATTATAGATGATTGCCAATCAGGATTCATGAAGGGCAGACATATAAGTAATAACATTCGTTTGGTCCTAGATTTAATTGATTATAATGAGTATATTGATAGTGAAAGTTTTATATTTTTTGTAGATTTTTATAAAGCATTCGACACTGTAAACCACAATTTTATGTTTGAGACTTTAGATTTTTTTGGCTTTGGTAATTTCTTTAAAAGGGCCATTTGCACGTTATATAATGGGTGTAATAGCTCAGTAAAACTTGCAAATGGCACTACCCCCAGATTTCTTTTAGAAAGAGGCATAAGGCAGGGATGCCCAATATTACCTTTTTTGTTTTTGCTTGCAACTCAGACAATGACTCTTTACATTAACCCTTAATCACTGTTAAAAAAGGACAACACTTAAGGTGTTTGGGGTCATTTTGACCCCAAACTTTTAAAGAGCAATTGCATAAGGAAATATAATTTTTTTATATGGAAAACTATATATCTTTTTTTTTATTTACTTCTAAACTATCCATTTATGCTGTGTTTTTGTGGAAATTTTGAAGTTTTTTACCTATTTACTACACAAATACATAACTAGGCCATAAATTGGCTCATGAAAAATGATTTTTAAAAGAAAAAATCACTTAAATGATGATCATAATTAAATATAAATAGTTTCTGGACATTGCTCTATGTGTTAGGGATAGAACACTGCCATCTAAAGGTTAGTTGAAAAACTTTATTTCTTATAGGAAAGGAATTAAAGTGCAATGGCCAAAGATATCCAATAGAGGGCCATAGAGAATCATTCATTCATTCAATTATTCAACCTCCCCTCAGAACTTATATATTTTGTGATGAATATTTATGTAAACATTTTGCAATGCATAAAAAATCTGTATTTTTGTCAGAGTTAGAATTTGTTGTGGTTTTCTGATATATTTTGAATTATCTGCTTTTGCAAATTATTATATATTTTGTTATTATTATTATTATTATTATTATCTACAAGTTACCACTATGACATGACTGTAGTGTGTGTGTGTGTGTGTGTATGTGTGTGTGTGTGTGTGTGTGTGTGTGGCGGGGGGGGGGAACACACCTGAACTTAATCTGTAACCTAGGACACTATAGGCAGGGAACGAAAGAAAGCAGAGCCAATTACCAAACTAGAAAACTGACCAGAAGACTAAAACAGAAATCAGTACACGAAAACTATAAACAAACTGGAAATGTAACAGTATAGTTCCACACTTTAACCACACTGTAACTGCTGTAAAGTATAATGATACTAACCGTAGATTTTCCAGTTTGCATTGTGGGTCCTTCAGTAGATCTCCTAGGTTTTTAAATCCAGTGTCTCCTGGTTCATTCTCACTGAGGTCCAGCTCTCTCAGGTGTGATGGGTTTGATTGCAGAGCTGAAGTCAGTAAGCAACACTGCTTCTCTTTAATACTGCATTTACACAATCTGAAGATAAAGGGGAAAAAAACACACAAAGAACGATGATCTATGATGTCATCTTATTCTCTTTCCCCACTATGTTTCCCCTGTTGTCTTTAACTAAACAGTAAACTTTAATCACACTGTAACTGCTGTAAAGTATAATGATACTAACTGTAGATTTTCCAGTTTGCATTGTGGGTTCTTCAGTAGATCACTGAGGTTTTTCACTCCAGAGTCTCCTAGTTTATTTCCACTGAGGTCCAGCTCTCTCAGGTGTGATGGGTTTGAGTTCAGAGCTGAAGTCACAGCAGAACAGCTTTCATCTGTCATCTCACAGCCTCTTAACCTGCATTATGAAAAAGAAAGAGCAAGAAAATAAGACAGAGGATAAGAAGATAACTCTTATTCTGTAAAGTCACATCCTCTTCGTAAACAAACAAAACAAAACAGACATTCAGAGGAAGAGAGATCATCATTCAGGGCTGTACACTGCAACATGTACACTGAAAAAAGCAAAAACATTATAACTACCTTCCTAATATCCTCTGTCCAGATTTTTTGGAGTGTGTTGCAGTCATCAAAATCAAAATTTGTTTATATTTACAAAATACAATTAAGTTTGTCAGTGAAAATATTAAAAATCCTTTGTTCTTTTGTTAGTTAAATAAAGGTTAAAGAGAGTTGAATCACAGATTCTTGATTTTATCACATTTTACAAAATATGAAAACTTTTCTGGACATGGGGTTGTATCATTATCATTATTATTTATGTATTTATTTAGTAATAATTATTATTATTTAAATGACAGTAGGCTAATAGCTAATATAATGTAAATCAAATGCACTGTAAAATAAATGAAAATGTATATTTCTTAAGTAAATGTATATTTTTTACTTTACACTAGGGAAATTACCAAAGTTTTTTAATTTCTTCACTTGCATTACTCTTGAGTTTTTATTTAGTCAGAAAACTAAAAGTGCAATGTGCAGCAAAACATTTTCGGGCTCAACCTTTCATCAGTGCCATTTCTTCCACAAGGAACACTTGCATGGGTTGTGACTCGTGCACCTTTCTCACAGCAGCTGCAGTTTTCCATATGTGTTTATCCAAATAAATGGGTTATTCCCTACTGTGACAGGCGGATGATTTTTGTGCACAGTGCGCAGACATGACTAATCGATAATCAAATTCATTATTTTATTTATTTGATTATAAGCAATTTTTGTATGTTAAAATAATGTTTATGTACATCCCTGTCATTTATTTCTTTTTTACAAGTATATAGCTTAGTGTTCAAGCAATTTTAAGCAGTTTGATTCTTGTATGTGAATGTTCCTCACCTCAATCTCTCCAACTCACAGCGTGAATCTCTCAGTACACCAGATAAGTGCTTTGCTCCTGAATTGTTTAGTTGATTCTCACTGAGGTCCAGCTCTCTCAGGTGTGAAAGGTTTGTAAGTAGAGCCGAAGTCAGGGTGTTACACTGATTCTCTGTAATACTGCATCCACGCAGACTGAAGACACAAAGAGAAAAGACAATGAATCAGAGCTATGATGATCAAACTAAGATTTGTAAATATTTGTAATTCTCTCTATCAGCATTTTCCATTTCAGAAATGTCAATCGAACGGCAACTACACTGAATCGTTCTTCTTCAGACCGTTGACTTGTCACCGTTGGAACAAGCCCAACATAGTAGTTGCTCGCCACAGAAAAGCACCTCTTCAGAGGACCGAATCACAGGCTGTGATTGTGAACGCGCCACTCCACTGCTGTGTGTGTTCTGGTGAGATGAACAAGAAGCTGAGCTTGAGAGGCACTGTCAAAAGCTGTTATATATTGGCGATTTGAATTTGATTCGGCAGATTTTTTTTAAAGGTTTAAAGGGGGCGCGACCAAAGAAGTTGAAAAGACCAAAATGCTAAAAAGTTTACACAATTTCAGATCAACTTCGAAAGGGGTTCTTCCGTGTCAATGTCATCATTTGGGTGCTACATTTTTACAGTCTCTCTCTACCACCAAATCAGATCAATAATGTTGATGACATATTCTGCATTTAAGTTTCCATTCATATTTTCTGTCAAATCAAATGCACCCTACATTTTTATACTTCTCCAGGCATGGAAAAAATAAATAAGTTATTGGTATTGTGATTGGTATTGGCAGATAAAAGAGATCTTCCATGCTATCGGCCATCGGCTGATTGTTTAAATACAGCTGACGATCAGGGCTGATTATATCCTGTCAATCAAAAGAGGCTGGGATTAAGATCAATATCAGATGATAAAGATCGGTGGCCGAACAATTGGTACATCACAATTTAATTTGCTTTGTTCTGGAACAGGCACTAAATTATTTTGCAGCTTAAAAAAATTAAAATAAAAATCATGTTTCACAACTCCCAATTAGACACCTCCTCGGGACAGTTTTTTCACCTGCAACATGCACGCATAAAAGCATACATAGATCACTACACCCATGAAATTTCCATTAAATAATTTCAAGTTACGTTTAGCCTTGCCACAACATCATAGCATAAACGCTCTCAATAAAATATTTGTTATTAAAGCATCAACATTTATAAACCACTGTTCATTTAACAGAAAAGCAATCATAGGTTACGGTGTGCATGGTTTGGCATGGCAGAATGCATGCAAAAAGCCCTTCCTTTATAATCACTAAAAAGCTGACATCTCACAAAACTAGTTATAATCAGTAAAGTTGACTGCACAGAAAATATTTTATAATGTCTACACTTTGTTGGTGATATTGAGAGGACTCATGAGAGTGTGAACAAAATCCACCACTGAACAAAAAACGACTGTGTTTTGAGCAGTGAGTGGATTAACTTAAATACATCTGATTGGTCATTGGGTAAAATAAATCAACAGTCTGTGATAGGCTACATTACTCAATGCTATAAAAATAAAAACTCTGCATAATCTTGCATTTGTAAATACATTTTTCTTTTCTTTTAGTTGTTTTTTGTTGTTTTTGTGCAATAGATGAATAATAATTTCTTTGTTTTTAGATATCTTATGGGTGAGATCCCACGGGATTGCAGGTCTTATCCACAACCAAATATTTGCACACATCAACATACTTTAAAGTAAAAACTCTGTAGATATAAAATATAAACTTTTGGATTAAAGCATATACAGTATGTGTACTTAATTTAAATTATATACAATCTGTGAAAGTAATTTTTATCTAAATGTGTATGTTTTTAATTGTTTACTTAATTTTAATATATAACATTATTGTCTGCTAAGAGAAAAACTGCTCTGACTCAAACAAATGAGGAAATGGTATTATCCACTACTGTAAAAATAATATTAAATGTAATGTAACATTTTATGTCACTAAAACAAAATACTTACATCAGTGTGTTGAGTTTACAGTGTTTATCCTGCAGTAGAGCAGCGATCTGATTCACTCGTGTGTCTTCTAGTTTGTGTCCACTCAGGTTCAGCTCTCTCTGGAGTAACGGGTTTTTACCCACAAGTTCTGTCAAATATTTACAGGCTTCCTCTGCAGTAGGACTTCTCAAAATCCTGCAGAAGGGAAGATGAAATTTAAATGTCTTTATGGCTTTAAGCAATATGTGAGAAACATCAGCACAGAGAAAACTGGCTTGTGGAACTGCATGTTTGTGAACATCTGGAGACTCAGAACTGCTGTAGAGAGATACAGTGATACAGTGAACCTGGGCTTGATGGCATTAAACTACAGTTTCAGAAACATTTAATACCATACTACTGAATACCATCAGTACAATTCAACCCTCTACAATGTGAGTAAATCACTTGCATATGCGAGTAAAATTTTCACTCTGGGCACTAAATAATGTCTATCACGAGCCATTGGCTAATCAACATTGGCATAAGGATAGTCCACATAAGCACCACCAGCCCTAATTTCAGTTCAAATGACGAATATGCATACATGGTTACTAAGTTTTAGTTCTAATTACTAAAGTTCTATCATTAAATAGTGCTTGATTATCATTATATAATGCTTGATTGACTGATATTAAGAGTGTACGTTCAGATATTTAATATATTATATCAGTCTGGTGAGTGAACTAAAAATGTACTAGCCAATGGCGATTCTATTGCCAAGGTGTGCGTAGAGGGTTGCAATTGTATCTAAACAAAACTCAGTAAACCCCACTACAAAACTTGTGGCGCTTATTGTATTACTGAAAGAATATTTTGTATGAATATTTAGCATGCATATTTATTTTGTGTTATTTGATCACGTCTCACCTCAGTGTCTTGAGTTGACAGTTCTGATCCTTTAGTAAATCACTGAGCTCCTTCACTCCTGATTGTCCAGGATCATTTCCTCTGAGATCCAGCTCTATCAGGTGTGAACGGTTTGATCTCAGAGCTGAAGCCAGAGCTTTATAACCTTCTTCTGTGATACTGCAGTCTGAAAGTCTAGAAAAAAAGACAATTTATAAAATTCATCAAGTTATTGTTATTTTATGATTAATATAATTAAACATATTCCGTACTGTTCAACAGTGTTGGGGAGTATCTAGCTACAGTACAAGTCACGATACCACTAACATAACTACATTTTTAGTATCTGGACAGTAGCTCAGCTATTTTTAAAACATTGTAGCTTTTCCAGTAGCTAGCTATTTTTACCAAGAAGCTGTGTAGCGCGACTGAGGCTACACTCCATTTTGCATTCTGATGAATCATGAGCCTGTAATGCATTGAAGCAACGCAGTGTCTTCTTCTTACTAGATAAACTACATTTGTTCATTACCACCATCTGTTGTTACATCATGCATTTTATGACTTTACAGTCAAACAAGAGATTGTCGGATGATTATGTAAAGGATGAACAGGAATGGATATTTCATGTGAATCGACTGTCATTTATGCAAACCAAAGATTAAAATGCAGTCTACATTAAAGACTTAAAGCGCATATGGAAGGTGAATAATAGCTTTTTAAATGTACCGGTACTACTTATCCTGCTTTATTGCACTCTATATCAAATGTGTATTTCTATTTTAATTACAATAATGAACCACCATAGAATAATCTGTCCTGTTAGTTTTGTAATGAACCTAAAAGATCACTAATCGAACTGAATAAAATTGCAATATAGTAGTGCGGATGGTTGGATTGGCAAAGGATGGTTGCGGTGGGATTTCAAGCAAAGCGAGAACACTCATGATATGCGTCTCAGAGCGGCTCTTCTCAGTAAATAGCCTATCGCATGTGCTGTGAGTTTAACCTGCATTTTTGATTACTCCTGTGTATCCAGTTTGAGTTTGCATACATTTTGTTCTTGTATTGATGTTACATTTGTAGCAATTTTGCACTTTGACAGTAAGTTTGAGATCAAACGATTGGGACACTTTTTGCCATTGAAATGACTGGGAAAAATTGTCCCAGTCAACCTGAATTCACCCCACTCATTGAAACCATAATTGTATTACAACATGTTGTTTTAAACCCCCCAAATATTTTACTTATAACATTATTCATTAACAAATATTCAGTTATTTGTAACAATGTCATTGTAAAAAAAGAAGGTTCAATGTAGCTAGCTACTTTTTAATAGAAACTTGTAGAGTAGCTACAAGCTTAAATGTAACTTTATTTTTAACTTTTGAGCAGCTTGTAGCTTGTCAAACTACAGATTCAGAGTAACTTCCCCAACATTGCTGTTAAAACATACATTGTACTATGAAAAAAAACATTCAAGTTCAGTGGAATCAAACAATAGTTCATTGAACTCACCTGAGTCTCTCCAGTGTGCAGTTTGTATTTTCTAATCCGTTCTGGAGTTTCTTCACTCCTGAATCCTGCAGATTATTGTTGCTGATGTCAAGCTCTTTCAGACTGGAGTTTGATCTCAGGACTGTAGCGAGAGCTGAACAGTGAGGAAATCTGTTTATTTCCTGTAACACCATGTAAACTTTGTATTTAAACTTTATGGAATAAACAGAGGTTAAAGATTCAGAGAACTTTCCTTACCAACAACCAAAGTGGTATTGCATAGAATGGAAATCATTACAGACATTTGTTAACATTTCCAGTATATTTTCAATTAAAACATTACACTAACATTTTTTTCTTGTGTAAACACAATACATATAAGAATTGAATAACATACGAATCAAATAACAATTTATCAGTATTAATAGCTGCAGTGATGTACTTTCAAAGAAAAACCTGACCACTTACTATGTCCGTGGTTGAACTTTATGTAATTAACAAAAAATTTGATTGTTCAGAATAATTTTTCTGTAGAGTATTAATGTACTAATGACAAAAGTGATAATGCATAAGATGAAAAGCAGATCAACCGTTTGTTTTAATTCAAAAAAAAAAGTTTGCTCCAGTTCTGCTGCATGGGACTCATCCAAGTGAGTGCAATGGAAAGTATGTTTTGATGCTTGTTTCTATGTGTGTGTGTGAGAGAGAGAGAGAGAGAGAGAGAGAGAGAGAGAGAGAGAGAGAGAGAGGAGATGGGAGGGGTTCTGAGATTCTGTCATTACTCGTGTCACATTGCTCCAAACAGTAATAACAAAAGTGATAATGCATAAGATGAAAAGCAGATCAACCGTCTGTTTTAATTCATCACCTTGCAGCTGTAGAGTACATTTCAAAATATTATACTAAAATGTATTTTCTTTTGTGTAAACAAAATGCATGCAACAATAAGTTTCCAAAAAAAAAAAAAAAAAAAAAAATCTGCACTAATTAAAAACAACAACAACAACAAAAAAAACAAAAAAATGGGAAAAGCCCAACCCCAAATTAAAATAATTTGTTTAGGGGTGTAACAGTACACAGAAGTCATGGTTCGGTTAGTACCTCGGTTTGGGGGTTACGGTTGGATATGAGTTCGGTACAATAGGAGAAATGGTCACACTTTAGATTAGGGTCCAATTCTCACTATTCACTATTAACTACAACTTTGCCTCAATAAACCCCTAATTACTGCTTATTAATAATTAGCTAGGTAATTGTTAAGTTTAGATATGTGGGAGGATGAAGGGATGTAGAATATGGTTATGCAGAATAACACATTAATATGTGCTTTATAAACAGGCACATAAGTTTTTCAGTCTGGTTCTCATGAGAAAAGACCTGAATGATGTCATTTCTGGTAAATGATGTCACATATGGGTGGAGTCTAAATTATTATAGGCGGAGAATAGTTGGTGTGATGGGGTTGAGTTCAGACTGAGGGACATAACTTTATAGTCTTTTTTTTATTTTTTTTATAAAATATCTTCATATCAAAATGTGCACAGTGTCAAAATTTGTTGCCAATTTTATAAGTACAAATTCTGTAAAATGCATCAGGGACATGACAAAATGCTTAGTGAACAATAGAACAAAATGCTTAGTGAACAATAATGGACATACCAAAGTATTGTAAAAAGCTTTACTATTTCATTTTGGTGAACCATTACTTTAAAAAGTCTGGAGGACGGAAATATTACCGAATCCCAGGAATGACCCAGCTAGTGAATGTCACAGTTTTGCTTTTTGCTCTGAAACCTGCAAATTCATTATACATTCAGTTGAAATGGAAATCTTATACATAGTCGATCTTAAACGGCGATTGTGCATTAACAGCTGTCAACCATGTCGCTGCGTAAATGAGCGGTCTAGCCTGTCACGTGACCTACGTAACTTGATTTTTGGCAGATTTTGTGTTTTGCGTTTCTTCCTCTCTAGCTCTAGCGAATTACATACATTTTTTAGTGTGCATTTGTTGATATGATTATGTTATTTACATGATTTGTGTTTTAGAGAATGTAATTGTAATTAAAAAAGTCAGATGGCCGTGATCCCGACTGGTTGCTTCACTGACCGCTCAATCCAACCAGCCGCTGCTGAGCTGTGAGTATAATGCATTCCCAAACCACTCTAGCTGCAAGGAAACACAATGACTACGTTTACAAGCTGTCAATATTCGGGTTATGGTCGGGTTAAGGTCACTATTTGGGTTTCTGAAACATTCGGAATAACCCGTTTACATGCGTGAGCAGAGAGAGTTACTCCTGTATACATGGAATTTGTAATCAATTGGCAATATCCCGATGTAAACGGCGACGCACGGTTAGCGTCTGGACGTACGGACAACCTTAAGACGCAATATGCGTCATTTCCGATTCTTCTTCCTGTATCCAAAGACAACAACAACAGCAGCAGCACGCGGATAATGAATAGTTCGGGGCAGATAGCGATCGCCTTTGTTTGCGATTTCCTCCTCGCTCCAAAAGTGTGGTGCTGTGCTGCGTCTCGCCATGTTTACCTCTACTTCTTGTTTACTTCCGGTAAACTGCACGCGGGTTTTTGTATGCGCCGTCTATACTCAAAAGACCAAGATTCCTTGCGAATAGAACATGCGCAGAACACAAATCAATGTTCCTTTTGATGGGGATATGCCGACACGCGTTTACATGACCAAATATTCGGGTTAGAAAAGGGGTACCCCAGGGATAATATCCGGGTTTTTAAAAACCGGGATATGAGCATATCCGGGTTTTTGCCGGTGTTTACATGGCCGTGCGCGACCGGGTTATTGCTAATATCCCGGTTTTGAACGGGTTATTGGCTGCATGTAAACGTAGTCATTGTTTCAATATTATGAATATATTTTATTGAATCTATTCTTTAATAAAAGATTGACGTGACCTGTCAGTGGTGGCTGCTGCCAGCCAGCTGAAGACTGAACCCCCAATTATTTACAGAGCGCATTTTTTATTTTGGTTGCGCATGCGCAGTACTTATGTGCACCCCTGTTTATAAGCACTAATAAACACCTAATATCCTGGTAATATGCAAGCTAATAAGCAACTAGTTAATAGTGAGAATTGGTCCCTGAAGTTGCCAGAAAAAGGTTTTACGTGATGTTCAGGTGATGTTTTACAGACACTAGTGCAAATTACAGTTTGCTCTACATAGCAGCATTTAGTCCACCCTGAGTTAGTTGGTACAGTAGTGCTAGTCCTATAGTGTATTACAAACTAAGCATTAAATAGAATGCACTCTTTCATTGGTCATATTTTTTGCAGGGATGATAAAAGCAAAAGGTATTTGTTAACAATCAGCTACACAATTGAATTTTGTGATATAAAAGACAAAATAAATGGAATCATGAAAAATAGTAATTCTGCATTAGAAGTGTTAGAATTAGCTCCACTTAGGCTATATTTCAAAGCTTATGCCCAACCCTCCAATACTTTCCACAATCTGATCCCTTTCAAAGTAAACTCCTTTGTCAGCACAAAAAGACGCACTTGAAGTGTGCCCACTAGTGGACCTCTTTTCAAACGCTCAATACGCACGATACACACATGTGCTGTTCTTCTTCTGCTCTTTTTCCTGTTGTGGTGGTTAGAAACACAGCGTTGCGACCCCTTCTGGATTGGAGTGTGAATCGCGTGTGATGTCCATACCGTGACGTGTCATTACCCACTACTAATTATTAATAATAAAACTTTACTTAAGCTTTCACTTTAATATTTACTGCAATGTCTTCAAAAACAATTATAGACTTATAGGCCTCTGTCAAGATTAAGTTTTGGTTATTGTGTTTGGTTCTGTCATTCTAAGTTGACCTTGTTTTCTAGTGTGCATCATTTTGTTCTCTTGATTATTGACACCGTTTCACCTGTTGTCTAATTTATTATCTACTAAGGGTATGTTTACATGGCAACGATGTAAACGACATACCTTACTAAAAACAGACGATAAGAACAGACGACACTAAAAACAGATGACAAGGTTGCGTCAAAACGATCCCCATTCTCACGAATCTGTAAAACAACTAAAAAGGCTGTATAATAATAATGGCACCATTTTCACAAATTTGTGTTTTTGTTGTTTACATGAAGCATCGTTTTCAAAACCTAGCAATTTGAAACCAGTTGATAAAAGTTTGCATTTTTCAGGCCTTCAAAACACCAATGCTGTGTAAATGAACAGCCGAAATGCATACAAAGTTTCTCGGTTTCAGTTGAAAAGTTTGTCGTGTAAACAGCCCCTTAGTTCCTCTGTGTATTAATAATCCCTGTTTGGTTCATTTCTTGTCCAGTATTGTCTTGTTTGAGTGGATGTGTTCACCTGTGATTCTCATCATTATTCTGTGGATAATTGTATTAAAGACAGGCACGCTATTTACACAGCCACACATAACAGCCTCTAAGTTCTGCATCAGTTAAGGCTTCCACATATTTTGAAGCTTAAAGAAACAAATGAACTTGAAACATAGAACAAGACTACAAATATACCATATCTCTTATTTGGAAGCACATTTTGTAAACAAATTAGTACAACATTTATTTATTTTTTCCGCATGTCAAGTATGGGGCCCCATAGAAAAACTCCACCTAGGCTGTGCAGGGCCGTCCATAAGGGGGGATAAAGGGGAACGTTTTCTGGGGCCCAGCCGCTAGGGGGGGCCCATGCAGTCCAGCTATAATTATGTTCATCCTCACAACACTGAAGAAAAGTCGTTTGCAACTTCCGGTTCACGTGGACTTTAATCGCACTAACTGAAGTGCGCGTGTGTTTTTGTCACGCACCTTAAGCGCGTATTCATTTTAAACTTGACATTAGGAAGTTTTCCCTGAACTCTGTCAACACGACTCACTGTCAGTCTGCCTTCATCCAGAAACAGCTCAAATAACGTGACAGCAGTGTATAAAACGGTTTCAGGCACCGACAACATAATATTTCTGTCTTCATCACGGCACAGAATAACAAAATACGTCCATAAGAACCCGTTTGTTATTTAACGTACGTAATTACGCGCATGGGTGAAACGGATTGTGCAGGTGGAATGGATCGTGTACCGACAATCCCCTTTCACACAGATCTGCGAAACTGACTGAAAGCGCTGTATTCTGCTGCCAGGCCACTAGATGGCGATGAAACACTATAGACTAAACGCATAATGCGCATGTGTATGACGTCATCGTCTTCACAGATTCGCGTTTTTGTTGTTTACACGGAGACCGTTTTCAAAAACTTGCACTTTGAAACCCATTTTCAAAACTTCCCGTTTTCAGGCACCCAAAACGTTGTTGTCATGTAAATGAACGGTCAAATAGCTAAATATGGGGATCATTTTGACAATGGTGTTGTCTGTACCTGGAAACTCAAAGGAAAAACCTCTCCATTTAAAGCATGTCGTTGTCGTGTAAATGTACCCTTAATTGCTTCTTCTTGTATTGTTGTCATTTGTAAGTTATAAGTGGCATAAATGCAGCTTTATGCACAATGGCCAGCCTGCAGGGTGAGTAGACTCCAGAGACTCCAGAAGCTTCAAACACCTGTTTTGCTGCTCAACAGTGGATTTTTTTTTTTATAGCTGGCCTTTTAATACAATTAATTTGTTCTACAGAAACATTCCTTAACAAGCCTTTGTCTGACGGAGTTCTTCTGTGCTCACAAATTCACAAATCTTTAGACAGTTTGACAATCTCTATTTAGTTTTCACCAAAATATAGTTTTCATGCCTTTTGTAAGACAATGCATTATTTCATGCTTTTCATCTTCAGAGACATCTTTCTTCCTCTGCATACTGCATGAGGACTGCTTAATAATGTGGAACCCTCTTTAAGAAATGTTACCATTTACCTAAGACGACGTGGCAAAATACTATAAAACTTTAAAGTATTTTTCACTTTATAGTAACACTTTATTTAAAAATCCACAGTACCCTCAAGACTATAACCAACAAAGGTCCAAGCAGGCTCCAAGATGTCTGCTCTACCACCGATATCAACTTTTCTTCTCCTGCTGATATTAGCCAGTCTAATGGACTTCAGAGACAATCCAGGTGCAGGAAGGAAAGAAAGATAAAGCCCATAAAAAGCACTTCTCTCCATTTGATTCATAGAATTGCAACTTCATCAATGAACTGCTGATGTAACCCCTTCTGTCCTAACCGAACCGCACTTAACACTTCTGGCCTAACCAAACTTTGCTGAGGCACTTCTGAAATGTCTTCCATGTGTTGTTGTCATGGTCTCAAACTCAGTTCCTGGAGGGCCACAGCCTTGCACAGTTTAGCTCCAACTGACATCTGCTTGGAAGCTTCTAGTAATGCTGAAGAGCTTGATTAGCTGGATCAGGTGTGTTTGATTAGGGTTGGAGCAAAACTGTGCAGAGCTGTGGCCCTCTAGGAACTGAGTTTGAGACCAGTAAATAAACAAGATTCTTGTCAAGAAAAATGAGACAGAAACATCAATTGTGAGCGGGGTGGCCAAGCTCCACTCCTGCAATAAGAGCACTGTATCAAATGATGAATTTAAATTTCAGTACATATTAGCTGATGACACTTAATATAATGTGGGATACTTCAATGCAAAGTATAACTCTGAAACGTGTAAATTACTCACACCAGTGTGTTGAGTTTACAGTGTTTATCCTTCAGTAGAGCAGCGATCTGATTCACTCCTGTGTCTCTTAGTTCACGCTCACTCAGATTCAGTTCTCTCAGGAGTAACGGGTTTTTACCCACAATTCCTCTCACATACTGACAGGCTTTGTCTGCATCATGACTCAAAAACCTGCAGAAGGGAAGATGAAACAGGCTTAAAATCAACTAAACTTAGTGTAATCAGTTTGTTTCATTTACCTTGAAATAATTTTTGTATAATAACCTGCACAATTTGTTGTTGCATAAAAGTTAGTGAAATAATAAAAATAAATTGCCTGCATTTTATTTTGTACTATTTGATCA
>FLSR01000578.1:0-30956 GCA_900092035.1 Leuciscus waleckii
TTAAAGTCATTACTGCGTTAAATAATTAACTGTGTCCGTCATTTAACGAATTTTAAAAAACAGGGATGGATAATACAAAATGCTTTTTGACAGAAAAAAAAACAAGCAAGAACAAAATTTAAACTTAGCCCGTCAATTTTCATTTTACAATGATCTTCTCTCTGTGTGAGAGAGCTCGCACAGCACTGATACAACGGTACTTTTTAATCCATAAGTAATTAACGCGCTAGTTTTCATACAAAATAAATATGTAACATAATAAGGTACTTTAGTTATAATTAACACAATAACGTAACACATACGTTTCTCAACACTGAGAATGAATGATTAAATAAACGCCTGTTTCTCCAGACTCGCGCTTATCAATAGGCTAATCCACAAATCACAGCACTTTCATAATCACTAAGCCATAGCGATTTCAAGATTTATAGTTCAGCATTACTTGAGCATTTTATTATTTGCATGACTGAATGATGTCTTCCTCTTTTCTGAGTGACCATGAATAATTTAACGGAGTATTTTAAGATAATCCATGCGATCTGTGTGATCATCGAATCCATAAGATTAAGTTAACTCAACAATCAACTTTCCACATCGACCCCAGGCCGTTTCCCTTCAGGAGTCAGAAGTACCGTACTGTACTGTCCTCGCTTATGACATCAGTCAGACGGCGGCCGCGGGAGTGAAGGGGGATCGAGCGGGAATCTTTATTGGTGTCGATTTTCAGTCTCTTTTTAATGCTACGCCTTACGCATCTGTTAATCATCCCCGCTTGCTATTTGGGGAATGAACCCAGCGCTATGATTGGTCGAACTCTTCTTCTTTTGCTGTAGCTTGATTTGAGGACAGCGCGTGCACAGAGGCATCACCAGGTTTTTGCATAGTTTAGAGTGACAAATCGTACCAGCGTACTTTGAAGTAAAAATGCGTACAGGTTGGCAGGTCTGCTTACCCTATAGTAAGTACATGTAGTTGCTTAATATTACTCAGTACTTAAATATATAATTCACTGTACCAATGACACCTTAAAATAAAGTGTAACCGAATATAATTTTTTTTATGCAAATACCCAAAAATCATCAACATATCTGAACACGGCTGTCACATCTTTACATCATCCAGTCATGTTTAATCTATCATTAATATTGTAAAATTATGTCAGACACATTGGAAAGAATCTAACAAAACTAAAATCAACATTCCCATTAGTAATTTAACAGTAGATAAATTTTTTTTTTTGAATGGCAATCATTATTTACCATTAAAATAGAGGACTATGTTGGGACATTCTATACAATCTTACCACAGTTTCTCCAGTTTACAGTGAGGATCCTGCAGTAGATCAGAAAGCTGCTCGACTCCAGAATCTCCTACTTTATTCGATGACAGATCCAGTTCTCTCAGTTGTGAGGGGTTTGATCTCAGAGCTGAAGTCAGAGCTGCACAACCTTCATCTGTAACACCACAACCCCTCAACCTGTAGAGAACAATGACACTCTTCAGTCTCTCAGTTCAGGATCTACAGCTCAGATAAGCAGAACTTCACAATCAGAGACTTAATCCACGGCACCATTAACAGGTCCAGTCTAAGGTTCAGACCCGCTTCTACAAATTGCTTGAGCGGATTAGTCTCCATTTGATAAAAATGACAAGAATATTCAATAACACTTTATTTAACCCTCTGGGGTCTAAGGTGTTTTTGGGGTCCTTGAGATGTTCTGACATGAATGTTGTCTTTCATATTTCGCCTGACTGTAACGTTGTGAACGCACCGGAGAAATGCACATTTATTAGGCTACATAGTTTTTTTGTTTTGGATGGTTTTGTTTAGAACCAGCTTTCTGAATTTTTAAATTTTTTTTTAAACAGGTGAGGGAAGAAGGCAAGGGGTTCATGATGATCTCCAGTTCAGACCTTATGTTGTGATTGCTAGCCTATATTTACTTTAAATCCAGGAAATTTGTTAATGAAAAAATTATTAAAATTAAGATACAATTGATACAAAACGAAATTCGTTTTAAAGAAAGGATTTGTACTTTCTGTTTTGAGGTCTCTGTGAATGTTTGAAAGTATTTTAGGGCTTAGAGCGCGCGCGTCGATAATGGAGAACTGTCACGTAATATTGTTTTTTTCCTCATAAATGCGAACACGAAAAATAAAAGACAAAAGACTTTTAATTAAAACTTACTCCGAAATTGTGTCCTCGGCGGAATTCGCTCTTCAATATGCTGCCGTTCGTAGTCTGAGGTACAATCTTCCTCTGAGAAAACAACTCGGTATCGTGCATTCTTCCTCGCTGTCCAGAATCATCTGAAGGGCGTCTTTATTACCGGAGAAGCGTGCCATACTCAAAACGCGATGAACTATCAGTAAGTCTGATAGAAACTGTGTTTTTATGGCATTGATCGGGGGGGGCGTATGCGATGCATACTAGATCACCTAAACTATTTACATGTGAATCGCGCCGGGGGCGGTGCGCCCGCAGCTGATTATAGAGATAATTAGGCAGAAGGAAAAAACGTTACCTCTCCTTGCTTTCAAACGGATTACATGAGTTGAAAACATTTGTGTTTTATATAAATTACTTCATTTAAAAGAAGAGATTTCAAGCTTCATAGTGACATAACTCACATGCCTGTGTGAGAAGTATTCGCTGAGTTATGATTTATTTTCGGACGCGTTTCGGAATGGAGTACACGGACAGAGAGAAGGCAGAACCTAGCTTCGTGTTTATTTTTCTTTATTTGGCAAAAAGCACCACACTTTGTTTTTATTGTGAGTATACACAAAAATAATACACATTTAACAGAATCGATTGATGTATGAAACTTGCTTGTAATATCAAAGTCCACAGAGCAAAATTAATTTATTTTGAACTGAACTGAAAAAAAGCGAGCTGGTATTGCCGGCGATACCGTCGACCCCAGGGGGTTAACAGTGTCCTTGTTACATATGTTAATAGTAATAACAGGTAAATTATGCATAATTACATGCAACTAACCCTCAACCAAATCTAATCCTACCCTTACCCTATAGTGAGTACATGTAGTTGCTTAATATTACTCAGTACTTAAATATATAATTACACTGTAACAATGACACCATAAAATAAAGTGTAACCGAATATAATTTTTTATGCAAATACCCCAAAATCATCAACATATCTGTATATGAACATGGCTGTCACATCTTTACATCATCCAGTCATGTTTAATCTATCATTAATATTGTAAAATGATATCAGACACATTGGAAAGAATCTAACGAAACTAAAATCAACATTGCCATTAGTAATTTAACAGTAGATTTTTTTTTTTTTTTTTTTTTTTTTTTGGAAATTTTTTTTTACCTTTAAAATGGCAATCATTATTTACCATTAAAATAGAGGACTATGTTGGGACATTTTATACAATCTTACCAAAGTTTCTCCAGTTTACAGTGAGGATCCTGCAGTAGATCAGAGAGCAGCTTGACTCCTGAATCTCCTACTTTATTCCCTGTCAGATTCAGTTCTCTCAGGTGTGAGGGGTTTGATCTCAGAGCTGAAGTCAGAGCAGCACAACCTTCATCTGTAACACCACAATCATACAACCTGTACAGAACAATGACACTCTTCAGTCTCTCAGTTCAGGAAACACTGATATAAATAATAAGATGTATATGAATTTCTACTCAACAGATTTGTATAAGAAAGCAGTTGTCACCTCTTCACATCATCCAATCATGCTTATAACTATTGTTGTGGAAAATATGCAATTGTCCTGTTACAAGTATGCCTTTTTGTAAACTAGTTAACCTGTAAATAATAAACCTATATTTAATTGAAACTAAGAAGCTCGCCTGCCAAAAGTCTTGATTTCTAAAATACTGAACTGAACAGATCATGAAGAAGTCTTCTGACCTATAGATTGTGAGAATGAAAATTCAGATGCTTATGATTTAGGACAATTAAAGGTGTCTAGAAATACGCACCATAAAACACTATCAAAAGTAAAATGAGCTCAGAGCTTTGGAAATAATCTAATGAAGATTAACCATCCTTTTCAGTTACTTGATGGTAACTTTTTTTTGTATATATCAGTGTTTCCCATAGGTTGAGAATTTAATTGTGGTGGGCAGGGCGAAGTGGCGCGGCGTTTATTGAGCGGGTTCAGAATAAACTAGTCAAACAAAGGTTTATGAACTCTATTTATTACACAAAATACTCAATACCCTTAACAAATAACTTAGAAATAATGTAGAAATGCATATTATGAATATGTTTGGGTGGTTATTAATAATAATCATTTTTATTTGTATAGCGCCTTTCCAACACCCAAGGTCGCTTTACAAAGATAGGTGAGGTGACAGAAGGGGGTACGCGAACAAAATGCTGAATTTTGGTATTGATTTAATTCTGCCCCACCTTAAAATAACAATAAAACTGAATATGTATTTATATCAAGTAAAATGCCGTAAATGCATGACATCCGATCAAATTACCTCATCTTTTGCAGTGAAAACTGACTGCATTCACACAAGCAGTGTGGATGACCAACTTTGTGAGTTTAGATTATGTTGCCTTGGCAAATCGCGCTATACTGCCGTTCTCAACCATGTACCTTTGTAAAAGTGGGGATTTAGCACTTACTAGCATGAAGAATAAATAAAGACACAGACTGTGCATAGAGATCGATTTAAGATTAAAAAATTCTCTTCGATCAAAAACCCTGTGTGAGTTCCTATGTTTCATGTGAATCACATTATACGAATATCCACACGATTGTAAATGTGACATTGATTGTATACAACAGTTCAACAAACGAAAGGTATTAATATTAAGTGATGTTCATTTTCAACACAGTTTTGTCAGTATTTATTTTTTTTTTACAATAAAATAATAGCTTCAACGAAAGCCACAGCAGAACAGCAGCATTCATTCAAAAATACAGCTATTTGCTTTGTTACTGTATGAATGAATGACTCGATGACTCACTCATAAAGACAGTGACTTACTGCCACCTACTGGCGGTATTAATTTAATATTTAAAGCGTCACTTCGTTTTAACAATCATTGCATATTTTCTCTATTGAAAATTTTTTATTTAAAGCATTATTTATTTTATAAAGGTATTTCTAAAAGTAAAAAATGCACTGGAAAAATCGATTCAAGGGGGCAAATATTGTCTCGCAGAGAAGGATGTAGCCTCAGTAGAAGGACGTTAAAAGCAATACACATACCAAGGGCAGAAAGTAATATACAGAGGTCACTTGCAAAGTTAGTTTAAAGATACAAACAAAAAGGGATTCAAGCAAATGGCAGCAATAACAAAGTACAATTTACAGACTGTGAGCTGAAGTGTAATATTCAGAGAAAAAAAAAATGTTTTTAAGAGGTTTTTGATGGAGAGAAGGGTGGATGCTTGACGGATGTCTTGATGAAGAGCATGCCACAAAGCTAAAAGACCCGATGGCTCCCATGGTTACCAAACTATTGAAACTGACTGAATATGGCACAGCCCCACCTAAGATGTTTTCCACCAGCCGCCACTGATTGCAATGAAAATACAAAACGGAAGACAAAAGACAACGAGTGCAGCGCTGTTAAGGGGTGAGGCTACATAAGGTCTACAGCAGTGGTTCTCAACCTTTTTTGGGCCAGTGCCCCCTATCCAATATCCAGGTCCCTGAACTTATTGAACTACAGAATATATTTAAATTATCCATCAAATTGTCATTTTCTCCTTACTGTCTTGCGATAATGCCTGACCAGTAAATTACTTGGTGAACAAAGAAAACAATTTGGCATTAGGGATTGGAATTAGTTAATGCCTAAAATGTAAAAGTTTTACCTTACAAATATAATTGTTTAATTCATTTTAAAATTCGTTGCTGGAGTGAATGGGAACATGATTTATTGAAAATATTTGAAAAAATATAAGTGTTTCATTAGTCAATACTTTTTAATGGCTTGTCAACTTCCCATTCCTCCGCTGCATGATTCTAGTCAGCGCTGGATTCTAGGCACCACTGGATTGTTGTCAGCGCGAAACACATTTTTGAGCATGTGATGTTGATTCTTGTCAGTGCTGGATTCTAGTCAGTGCTTGAGCACTGGTCTATGCTGGAAAAATAATAGAGTCGTTGCAAAAGTAATGATACATAGTTTAGGCTACATGTCGCATTAAACTGGAAGATTTTAGAATGTTAGGCATTCTAAATTTAGAATATAATTATTTTGCAAGTAAACATATTTAATCTTGTCTTGCCTGGATCTTTGGCAGGAGCGCGGAAACTTTTTTTTTTTTAATTTTGAATAAGAAATAATATCAAGCGGTCAAAATAAAAATTTTGAATAAGAAATAATATCAAGTCGTCAAAATACAGCTTGTCAAAATTCCGCGAATCACAACAAGCGTATCGATGAGAACATTCATACTGCTTTCAATCGTAATGCAATAGAAATGAACACAAAAACACAGAACACAAAAACACACTGACGGTGGACTTGCGGTCAGGAATAGAGCAGCTGCAGACGAATGTTTTTTTGTTGTTTTTTTGCGCGCTGCTGACGTATTCTTTCACGCGCACCATAGACGCGCGTGCACACACAATATGACACTCTGTGCATATGTCTTACAACATAATTAAACATATACATAGTCCTAACACTTTTTAAATAGCCCACTTAAAAGTATTTATTACAAATAAATTACTAAATTCTTAACATGAATAAAAGTAAATGAACAAAATTTTGCGTTATATATTTAAACTCGTGAACACCCCCTTTCAAACATCTTGCTTGTTCTCTGAACGCCCCCGTTGAGAACCACTAGTCTATACCATAGACTGTACAAAATATGGACAAAGCGTCTGTGACGTCACCCATAGACTTTCTGAAGAACGGGGGGTGTGGGCGGCGCCATCTTGGAAAATCTCGGGAAATCCTTACCCCGCCCACCTTCTGGCCAATCCATATATGTGACCCGTCACGGAAACCAGGGACACAAGTCGGCAGCACAACTTTCGAGCAAAATGAGAAAGAAGCGTTTTTTTCAAAATTGGTGATTTTCGTTTTTTTGCAGAATCTGTTAGTTGAGATCACGAAGAAGCCTCTCCATGTTTGAGATACAGGTATTGGTATATTTAAAAGCGTACATTTTGATGTTGAAATCAGCTTGTTTTTCGGAGATTCTAGCACGCAGTAGGGGCGTGTCATTGTCGGTGTGTATTTCCATACTGAAGCCGGCGTGGCTACTTATTATGCAGCGCTCTGGCCGGCTCTATCTGATTTCAAAATTCAATGAAGATGGACGCCAATAACATTACTCGTAGTAGTTTTTTTCTCTCATCAAAACGATTATGTTCATCAGTGGTTGTATATCAAGCAGGGACACGCAAACGTTTGAATTATTTTGTTATTTCAACAGAACGAATAGAGAGTATCCGCAAGCAACGCAACGGATTGAAGCGCGCGTCGCGTGAAGACAATGCAGTGTGCGCGCGAGCCACACAGCCACATTCACTGTATCTGCGATCGCCGCGGCAACGAGCACTTTGATCACTTGATTTAAAAAAACACATTTCAGCGCTAGTATCTTATTTAAAAAATTTACGAAATGAATGCTCTGCCAGTTAACTGGAGATGTTTTATTTAGAGAATTTGTAGAATTGGCACATTCAGGGGGGAGGGGGAGACGGGGGAGCTTTACAGGGGGTATGACTTATCTTAAAGCAGATTTCTACCATTTCAGTTTTTTTGAGTGCCTACCTTCAAATGGCCACAACTTCTCCAAATATTATCAGATTTCCATGTGTTACACATCGTTGGAAAGCTTGAATACTACACTTTCAGAATATGTGAATAACTCAAAATGCCCCAGAACCGACTTGTGTCCCTACTTTCCGTGACTGGTCACATATGGGTAAAAGGGCGGGCTTTGTGAGAGACTGGAGCGATGTCATTTTCGCGTGAAGAAAGCAACATAAACAACAATGGAGACATACAGTAGATCTTGTTCTTGCTTCTCGGCGTGTTTGTCACAAGAAGCAAGCGCCGACATTAGGCGTTTCTCGTTAGCAAGTACGCAAAGTTCGGACTTAATTTCCAAGTCCGAATCAGGAGAATGACTCCCGAGGACGCGAGTCCGGTTATTCTGCGTCACTCCGCTCGCTCTGCTACTCCGGTTATCTCTGTATGTATATTATGCAACAATAAAACGAAATATGTTATAAAACACCACACTGCCTCTTTTCGTTTTCATTTAAAGAAATCTTAAACATTATAGCCACACAATATTCACTGCATATAAAATTAGCCTATTTATAACAAAACGAAATATAAAACACAACGCTGCCTCTTTTCGATTTATATAATATAAAAATATTAAACATTTTAATTTGGTCCAGGCAATATGTGCATTTGTACTAAACAACAGATGTTGCAGTAAACAACATTACAGACCATCTTCGTTGTATTCGAATTTAAAATGACAAAACTCAACCCAGTCTCTTTTTGTTAAATTTCATTTTTATCAATATTAGCCGTTATAAAAGTATAATAAGTAAAAGGTACAAGAAGCTATAAAAATAAAGCAAACAATTCAGTCAAACATACAAAGTCAGCGCTCTAGTCTAACCATACAACGGTAAAGTTAAATTTCTTATAAAGTTATGAAACTTCACTTAGCCCTCAGCCAAAACGATTGGCCAGGGAACAAATTATAGATTCATGAGACCATTATAGATTCAAATCGCCCGTTAGATATACACAAGACAAATTATATCATGTTTAACCACTACAGAGACGCCAGAGTCAGCGGCAAACCTCAGAACGACTAGCCGAGGAAAGGCTGTTCCAGGCGGGGTACATGAGCGCCGAGCGCCCGGTGATACCCTGCATCTCACAACCTGGATACAATTTTCATAAATCTTTATAAATAAACCACAGATTTGAGCTTTAAACAACTACATTCTCGCCTGAAAAACTCTTAAAACTACATTTCATGATACAAAAACAGTATATTATATTTCAACTGTAAATTAAAAAAAATGGCGCTTATGTTGTCATTCCCTTGGCGCAGCCATCAGCTGTCACTCAATTTCAATTTATTAATGGATAGCCCCTTGAGATGCAACATCTCATTTTCAAGAGGGTCCAAGTAAACATAGACATAAAAAAAAAAAAAAAAAAAAAAAAAAACCCACGAAAAAAAAAGGCAAAAACAAATGCTCAAAGCCATTGAACTACTAGGCAGCTTACACCATTACACCAAACCTAAAACACATCATAGCCCTGACATTTTATAACTGTCTCAAAAAGCACATCACATTTACTCATTATACAATTGGAACCATAATGCAAGAAATGCAGTAAACAAAAAGGTGTAAATCAGTTAAACAGTTACATGAAACAAAAGACAATTTGCAAACATTACTGTTCAGTCCAACATCAGTAGCATGCACACACATTGTTTAGATATTGGAATAAAGTTAACTCGAATCTACGAAAAGATAAAATGGACCTCAAGGAAAAAGGAAGATTATTCCAATCACTAGTAGCTTTGTAGTGAAAAGTTTTACGACCAGTGGCTGAAAAGATTCCTGGTACAGTAAAGACAAGAGATTGCATATCTCTAAGGGGATACAAAGAACTACGTGGAACCAAGAGTTCTCTCAGATATGGAGGACATTCAAAGTAGGCACATTTGAAAATAAAAAGAAACCAATGAAAGTCTCTTCTTGAATTCAGCTGAAGCCAATTCAATGATGCATACATTACGCAATGATGTGTTTTAAAAGGACACCTCAGAACAAATCTACATAGAGAGTTAAAAACAACATTAAGTGGCTTAAGAGCAGCGTCACTATTGTTCATGTAGATAATATCAGCGTAATCAATAATCGGCAATATCAACTGGGAAATTAACCGTTTCCTCACTTCCAATGTAAAGCAATTAACAGATCTATAAAGTGTACTGAGACAACCATATATTCTCTTTGTGATATAGTCAATGTGAGGTTTGAAGGTAAGCTCAGAATCCATCCACAACCCAGGTATTAAAATTTTTCAGATTTCACCATAGAGGACCCATTAGCAAAATAAATTGTAAGTTAAGAGCACATGGTCTTCTGTGCCTCGTCCCAAACAACATACAACAGGACTTTTCCATATTCAACACCAGGTTGTTACTGTGAAGCCATTTTTGAGTCATAATAAAGTCAACTTGTAACCTATTCTGGATCTGCTGAATATCAGAGTCAGCAGTATAAATTACTGTATCAGCATAAAGATGAATCTTACTCATGGAAAAGATGTGTGACAAATCATTGATAAAGATCGAGAACAAAAGGGGTCCTAGAGTGGAACCTTGAGGAACACCCTTATCAACCAGTAAATAATCAGACAGTGAACCTTTAAAAGCAACACACTGCCTTCTATTATGAAGATAAGAATTAAACCATAATAGAGGTTAGCGGATTTTCAATGTATTGCAGTTTTTCGCACTTCCGGGTAGGCTTCATTTTTCAGATTAGAATGTTGCCCCTTGGTCTATACACAGGTTTTTGATCCGTTTCCGCTCTACATCCTAAACTCCTCCCATCGATGCAATCCACTTCCGTTCTGGCGGGCTTGGTTTGTTTTGCTAGCTAGCTCTGTTGTGCCGACAAAGCACTGATATTGCAGTGACAAAGAGGATATAACAATTACAACATGAAGAAAAGTGGTTCGGGAACGACGTGTGCGGTAGATGGACGAGTGGTTAGATAGAGAGTGCTACGACCACAAACCAGCTACGAAGAGGCAATGTCCATGCGCTCTATTGTTTAAATTTTTTTACGATTTTCTTATCGATTCCTGATAGCACTGTGTGGAAAAAGTATTCATATGCTTTTTCGGCAAAAAACTGTACTTTTTATGTAATTTATGTAATAAATGGAACCTTATTGTAAAGTGTTACCGATTAGTTATACATCGATTCAGACGTCTCGTGAGTCAGTGTTGGAAAGATCAGTTGTTTTAACCATAGACAGCATTAATGATTAATAACAAGAATGCTGAGAAACTGCCTTCTTTATAAACAATCTTATTGAATAATTGCCTTTTTAATTCATTTTCTTTTGATATGTAAATGCGATTTGTGCCATTTATAACATGTTCCATGTTCTTCTGTTCTTTTTTTGTTTGTTTTTTATTTATTTATTTATTTATTTATTTTTCTAGGATGTGCACTGTTAGTTCGTAGTAAGAATTTTACATTGTACCTGATTTGTTTGTATTTGCTTCGTTAACAAAAAAAAAAAAAAACAGACAGGTTTTAACTATTCATTCAAATGAATCGGTTCAAAGGATATACAAAAAAAAGAATCGGTTCAAAGGAGTCATTAGTTCGCGAATTGACCTGCAGCTGCGAGCCGGCGTTCTTAAACAGAGACCCATGGCCACTTCATCCGTTTTCTGTGATCGGATAGCTATCCGGTCGTGAGAAGACCAAATCTAAATGCCCTCCGAAACGCATTCGAGACGGATTTAAATCCGATAGCTCAAACCACTTTATACTTTATATCTGAGACGCATTCCAGACGAAACTGGACAAGAGTAAATGCATCTGGTTGTTGAAACCACATATGTAAATTTGACTTATCCCAAAAATGCTAAGAAATAAACGTGTGAGAGCGTGTTATAGGCTATATGTCATGTTATAGCCAGATATGACGACGCTACTTCAACACGCATCACCACAGATGAGCATCTATTCATCAAGCCAACGTGCAAACTATCGCAAATCATAGTGAAAGTCATTCATCAACACACAATCATCTTCATTAAAAGTAAAGAACCGAAATGATCTTACCAGGGCTGTTGCCGCAATATCTTGTTGCGGTCTTTGATTTAGAAATTTTCGCTGATGATCAATAAAATGCAGCTCATATCAGTTGTTTCGGTGACGTGCAACAATTTAAATATGCATATAGCGCGGGAATTCAGATCGGATTTATATCTGATTTGCAAAAACACATTTATGTGACCAGGTGTAAATGGAATTGTTTTGATAAATCAGATAGCTCTGAGGGGACTGACGTTGCCGGGATGCACAGGTAGGCTATACCTCCACGCTAAAATGAATTCCATTGCTTCAAGACTCACACTACGCAACGCAACCTGCATTAGTTTAATCGCTAACAAATAAACGTGATCGACGAAATTCTTAACAATCAATTATCGATCGTCGATTAATCATGCCCATCCCTATGTCATACGCATTGTGTTGATTATCCCAGCAGCAGGACATGGATATCCCACAAGGTTAGTGTCAACACAGAAAACATTACATCACTGGATAGGTTTTTACGTTTATTAAGAGTGTGAATTTTATGACAGCTGAATGTGCGGAATGCATTTCAGAGAAGATAAGGCAACGTATTTTAACACAATTCACACCCAGCGGTAATTCAGGAAAAAAAAATGCTCCACATGAAACTTTGGTCTTCCGACCTTTTACCATCATGTCGTTTTATTTTGATTAATATGCGCACGCGGGAGAGAGAGCAAGACAGCGCTTAGTTTGGAGATGGTGAGTCTTGTTTACACTTTCACCTGGCTCCGAAGAGAGAGAGTGCGCACGCGACCAGGTGTGTGTGTGTGTGTGTGTGTCTCTCTCTCTCTCTCTCTCTCTCTCTCTCTCTCTCTCTTTCAGTTAAACATGCAAATTCAATTCCCATCCCTACCTGTGATGTAGTTTGGATACCAACAATAAAAAAGACATAGGCCTAGGCTACAATGGTCAAATAATCGCTGTGTTTACACCGGCAGACGCTGCGCAAACCACTTCCGGCGGAAATGAAGTGCATTTGTGTGCAGTTATGGCGGCGCCCGTGATTTGGCGCGTTAACTTGTGTATAGTGTACATACACGGGTTTCTTGTATACAAACAATACCGGATGCGCGCGCATCCAGGAGGAAAAAAACGCTATCTGTTATGCCGAGTTCTGTAAAAGAACATTGTATTAACGTAGATTCCGCATTGTTTGTAATTTCTTGTTGACTCAATAATAAACTACAATTTCAGAGTTGGATCTGTTTGTTTGTGTTTCATATTAATATAACATTATGTAAAACGTCCAACTGTTTACGAATCAAAATCCGGACATATTGTGATGCATGTATGAATTATCATGTTAGACTATAGCAATGTAGTAATGTAGGCTAATAGCCAATGTTAGCAGTGCAGCATCTATATAGCTCTGCTTTTATATAAGTTAACCTTGTTTACGTTACTTTACGACCTGCAACATTTCATGACTGCACACATAACATTACTTTACTGTAAATCAAAGATTTGACGATGGATTATGTGGGAAGCCTTAGTACCTCCGACCGTGGCGATTAGGCTATATTAAAAAAAAAACTGACTCTCAGCAATGGTGAGATCTTGCCGGATCCCTACACAATACATGACGATCTTTGGATTGTGGATGACAAGTGGCCAGCAATTGTATGGCATCAGGCCATACAATGCCTGATGCAATGGTGTCTGAATAAGATAATATATAATTATCTTATTCAGACACCAAGTGTGTATACAAGAGAAATGATTAGAGCGTACAAATCCCTTGATGCATACAACTACGTGCTATGTGGTCATGTGCAGCTCGTCAAATATTTTGATGCTGCACTGGATTTTTCCATGTTGAGGATGTGCTCCCTAGTCAAAGGCAAGGCATTAAAGCCAAGCCTTATGATTGTAAGGCATTTTTTTTTTTTGGCAAAACCATGCTTCCCCCTAGGAATGTTGAACATCAGAAACCCAGCACTGGCTACAACTCCTTGGCATTTTGACTTAGCGAGAACACCACCACTATGCTACTAGCCTAAACCCTTTACTCCGGTACGAAGACCGCGGGTCTTTTGCCTCTTGGTTGCGTGCGCAAGCAGTGATGACGTCGCAGAGAAATCCATGTATACAATAGAGCATCACAGTCCGCCCACAGCCGGTGCCGGAAGTAAGAATTCAATACAATTTCTCCATGACAGTTGGAGTATAAGCCATAAAAACGTAACCATACATGGTAGACTAAAAACCAGCAACGGCTGTACTAAGCGATTGTATATGCTCATATAAACGCCAAAAGTTCATGGGGCACTAGCCTTGTTTTGAGATAAATTTCTTTTATTCGCGATGTCATGGATAAGTACTTTATTACCCACAATCCTGAACAATCCCACAATCCCACAGTGATGCATCTGATTGGTGGAACTCGTGTAACTGTCTGTTAAACCCCGCGAAGGTCCGTGAAGACTGAAGATCATTAATAAAAAAATATATTAAAAAAACCTGTGTTGCGTTTTTGCACGGTAGACTTATCAGTGCAATCATGATCTCCTTGGCTGCCATGATGGCTTTTTTCAAGGAGGAAAACAAGTGTTAAAAATTGTGAAAACCACTTCAAATCGGGTCATGTAGTTGAGTGTAACGTTAGCGTGTCCGAGGGTCAGCTTTTGGGTTTTGTAAAGGCCAGCATGAGGGACAAGACCTACAAAGTTGTGGTGAGTTTTGCAGGGAGGTTGGTAACGTTAGTTAGCATTATCGTTCACGTTAGATAGCCTAGGCTACTGTAGCCTTCATAATGGTATGAGTCATATCAAGCATTTTATGATGCCACTGTCAAAACAGTATTTAGCCTAGGCATACATGCATTTACTGAACATTTGTGTAATAATTCATGGCAAGTTAATAAACTGAATATGATGGTGGTCCAAGAGCGGTCCATGCATCAGACCGGTGGCGTGGTGCACTTTCTGGTTTGCTGACCATCACGTTTTAATTTTCACTTGTTGTGGATATTAAGACAATACATTAAATGTTGTTAAAATTAAGGATGAACTATAACTTCATGAATAAAATGAGCATGGACCACAAGAGGGAAATTGTTGGAGTATTTGTCAGCAACCTGCCCGTGGGCCGCTGAAACTGATGAGCAGAACGCCGCGGACCGCCAGATCTGACCCGTGAGCCGTGGTCCACCAGCCTTGCTATCCGACTCCCAGCAGTCTTTTCATTTTCCTCCCACCCTCGCAGGCGGTTGGTCTAAGAGCGTGACCCGGCTACCAGCAGTTTCATAAACACGTCCACACACAACACAACATGCTAGACATTACAAATAATTGTATAGTTATCGTTAACCGCTTTCACACACGCACACAATATAAAATACACGATGATAAATATAAAATTCAATACACAATAACTATATAAAACACTTTTATTTACACGATTACTACTGAAAGAACTGCTATTAACTGCACATTCACTACGATAAATGACCGCACTGGAGGAAAAGGTTTGCGTGGCCGTCGTCAGATTTGGAAGTCGCTCAAAAGGCTCTTTCGCGGTTGTGGCTTCAGTCGACTTCAGTGAGGCGCGGTGGTTTATGGGATGAGTAGTTCCTTTGCTCGGAAATGAATTATGTACACAGTCTTGTACGTTTGACTTTTTTTGGATTTTCTCTTCGTTTTTTCACTCTAAATGATATGTTGTATGCTTATGAGTTCAGCCGTAGCTGGTTATCCTCAGACATGCTCTAAAACTCTTTAGATAAGGATTTTCCAAAACATCAATGGGAGAAATGAATGGGAAATTTACTTCCGGCACCTAAGCGCTCTCGGGCTGTGGGCGGGACTGTGATGCTCTATTGAAAGTTTGCAAAGACCCGCCCCCTTTAGTTACTGTTGCTATGTCCAACAAGCCACGCCGCTCTCACGTCACATCATGTTCTCACGCAGAGCGGAGAAAATACATGGCGGAGTAGAGAGTCCACTGACAACGCGCTGGCAAACAGGACAGACCAGGCTACTTTTGATGTGAGAAACAGTCTCACCTTTCAAATTTGGTCATTTTTTAAAGAAATTTAAACAATAAATGCCGTTTTGTGGCTCTTAATGTGTCTGACAGATCACTCTAGCCTCAGTTAAAGCTGCTCGTGAACCCATCATCTCTTCCTTCTAGTTAATTTATACCATCAAAAAACATAAGAAGTAGGGATGTCCCGATCAGGTTTTTTTGCCCTCGATCCGAGTCCGAGTGATTTGATTTTGAGTATCTGCCGATACCGAGTCCCGATCCGATACTTCTATAATACATAAAAAAAGAATAAAGAAGAGCGAAAAAACAGATCCAGGATGTTCCTTATTTTTGATTTAATTTACCTTATTTTAACATTCAACAACTCTGTTAACAAACAGAGCACTTCTGTGAGGTAGCTTGAACAATCAAGTAATAAATAAATTCTTCACTTTTGGACTTTAGTGCAACAGTAAAATAAAAAAAGTCTAATATATAAACAAATAGCACCTCAACTTAAAATACCCGGTAGGCATGTAAACAAATAAAAAATAAAAGTGCTACAGTGTTTGCAAAGCCAGTAATGTGCTTTTAGGAACTGCACTCCTAACTCTTACGCCGGTTTCACACTGCACTGTTAGCAGAGCGTGCAGCGCGTATTTTATCGCCGCCCATGTTAACAGATTAAACCAGGCTTTACAGCATTTACACCGCACGCAGAGGCGGCGCGGCAGTGCGTATAGCAGAGCAGAGCAGGAGTGCCGCGATCGTTTCGGCGCCGAGTCTATTTTTGCTGCGCCGCTTTTGCTGAATTAAAGTGACAATGCATTGATCATGGCCAAAATACACCGCAGTTTTATCCAAAAAGTGCATTGATGATATCTTTTGTGTTTTAAACAGTCAATCAAATGACCAACAGCAATTTAAAAAGAAAACAAATGTCCAAAAACAAACTTGTTGCCAGAACAATAAAACAAAGATGAACCAAAAGTTATATAAATGAAATTATTAATTAAATAAGCTTCTTGACAAGTCTTTTCTCTTAAATGTATTTGAAAACGGAAAAAAAAAAGCAATGCCAACTTATCCATTATAGAGCCGCGCGTGACAAACGCTGCCAGTGTGAAAGCAAAACGCGCGTGTCCTGCTCCTGCTCACCATATGCACTGCTCCTGCGCTGCTTACGCTCTGCTAACGCGTGCAGTGTGAACCGGCGTAACTCTGTGCCACCGCATAACTATAGATGTGTTAAAATAATGAGAATATATATACATATATCCGAGTCCTGATCGGGAGGTAACGTCCGATTCCGATCGAGTCTGAAAACACGTGATCGGGCCCGATTTCCGATCACGTGATCGGATCGGGACATCCCTAATAAGAAGGAATGTTGTTTTAACCGCGGAAAGACGTCAGGACACGCCGTTATTCAAGTTCAAATCCTCCAACGTGACTCCCCTGACCGCTTTGTCAGACGAAAATGGCGGATGGCGGATTATGATTGGTCAGATCGACCTGTCAATCAAATTCCCTACGAAAGGTCAATTCCCCAAGGAAGAGAAAACGACTGAAATTTCACTACATCTTTTTATGAGTAACAATTAATCTTTGTTTGGTGTTTATTTTTCATGGACTCTCAGGATTCATTGATATAAAAACAGGATAACTTGCCTGAATTAGGTCCTGAATTAAACAGCCGTTCAGCGTGCAGTTGATGATGTATAGTTCGCCGCTTTGTTCACGGTCATTTCATGATCAGTCCACGGTCGACACAGCGTGCATCTCTCTCTCTCTCAAAAAACAAAATGTTTTACGAAATTTACACGGATTTTACGGATTTACGCAGTTTACACGGGTCATCCAACTGAATTGTAATTCGAATTGTATTTTCCTGAGCGGGCCGCCCATGTAAACCTTATGTATGGGAAACCCTGTATATTATTTTTGGAGAGAAACAAGCAATGTTGAGACTTAAATAATTAAATGAGTATTAAATCATGTTTAATTCAAATTCAGAGTACTTATTTATTCTTACGGAGCCTGGTTGATTTAGTTTACCCCTATATGTTAATTAATGTATTAATAATCAAACATGTACTAACAGTTAAGGCTTCTGTTATTCATGTGTGAATCCGTATGACTCTCTATCACTCTCTACGCTCTACATTGGTTTTACCTTATGTATGGGAAACCCTGTATATTATTTTTGTATATCATTCATTATTCACCAAGGAGAGAAACAGACAACGTTGAGACTTAAATAATTATTAATGAGTATTGAATCATGTTGATTAAGTTTATTTGTTAATTTTTGATTTTTTTATAAAACATGTACTAACACGTTAAGGCTTCTGTTATTCATGTGTGAATCATTACGACTCTCTATTACTCTTTATAGCTCTACATTGGTTCATTATTAGTTCATATCTTCGCTAATCATGAGTTCATGTTGAATTAACTATTGATTCAGGTATTAGGATATGATTATTCATGTACTGTTATTGTAAAGGGTTCCTTAAGATATATTTGAATTTCTCCTATTACAGTATTGCTTTGGTATGGGAAACTTGTGCTAAAATCATAAATATGATCATGTTTTATCAGTGTAATGATTGTTGTCAGAGTGACTTACTGAACTGATCTGGATTCTTTAACCACAGGCATCAGCTTCTGAAGAACTTCATCTGCTGTATTTTGGGCTCCAATAAATTGTTTCAGATCAAAAACATCAATTTTCTGCTCTGATGTCAGCAACACATAAACCAGAGCTGACCACTGTGAGGAGGAGAGTTTGTTTCTTCCTATTCCTCCAGATTTCAGATAATGTTGGATTTCCTGCATCAGAGAATCATCACCCAGTTCATTCAGACAGTGGAACAGATTGATGGATCTCTCTGGAGAGCGATTCTTCCTGATCTTCTGTTTGATGTACTGAACTGTTTCCTCTTTGTTGTAGGAGCAGCTTCCAGTCTGTGTCAGTAGTTCTCGTAAGAGAGTCTGATTGGACTCCAATGAGAGACCCAGAAGGAAACGCAGGAAAAGGTCCAGATGTCCATTCTTACTCTTGAAGGCCTTGTTTACAGCTCTCTGATGCAGACCAGATAATGAATGATATTTCTTCTGAGTTAAGATTTTAGAAAAGAAACTTTGTTTGGTTTTGTCAAACACATTTCTGTTCTCGTTTGTAAAGTGAATGTGTGCATATAGAGCTGCCAGATGTTCCTGGATGCTCAGATGAACAAAGCAGAAGACTTCCCCTGATACAAGCCCAACTCCTCTCTGAAGATCTGAGGCACAATCCTGAGTACACTGATGCTTCTGTCACATCAATGCCACACTCTCTCAGGTCTTCCTCATAGAAGATCAGGTTGCCTTTCACAAGCTGCTGGAAAGCCAGTTTGCCCAGTTTGAGAATCATGTCTTCATCTTTCATTCTCTTCTTATAGTCCTTCTCATGTTTGATGTTGGTCTGAATGATCAGGAAGTGTGTGTACATTACGCCTGCATGGTGTACAAAATTTACAAGGAGTGTAGCGTGTTCGACATATGTCCACTGTCTCTGAGCGCTGGTGCACTGTCTCGTCCTCCTTAGGCAACCCTGCGCGACCAACGTTAGTAACGTTGCCAGGATCGAGTGCAAAATAATTAATCTGTAATGTTTGTTATTTTGAATAGAAATCATCACTCATAAAGCGTCATTCACGTCTTCTCCGGTTTATTTGTGTTCACATACATGCAATAAACAGCATCCGCCAGGTCTCTTAATCCAATGGTGCGCATATTTGGAGAAATAATGATTTATCATCACATGTTTGTAAAATATTTCGTCATACAGAATAACCTTACTATTCATTTTCCAATGCATTTTGCGATCTGAAGAGCTCAAACAGCGAACACATCGAGCTCTGTCTCTGCTCTTCCTGATTCGCGTCAGTTTATGATATCAGCGCTCTCTCATTCGCTGTACAGCTGTCAATCATCTCACGTGGACCAACGTGATGAGGTATTTTTTTTTAAATGAATAGAGAATGTTTATAGTATACCGTATTTTCCGGACTATAAGTCGCTCCGGAGTATAAGTCGCATCAGTCAAAAAATGCGTCATGAAGAGGAAAAAAACGTATATAAGTCGCACTGGAGTATAAGTCGCATTTATTTAGAAATTTATTTCACAAAATCCAAGACCAAGAACAGACATTTAATCTGGAAAGGCAAGTTATTTAACTACACAGTAGCACACAGAACAACAGGCTGAGTAGGTGTCCGGTATGTTAACGCAGCACATTAACAGTTATTCAGCTACACAATAGCATAAAGAACATATACCTGGGAGGCTGAATAGGCTAAATTAACATAAGCCAGCGAGTCCAACAAGCAAGTTACCAGTAAACAAGTTCACCAAGCTCCCGCGATCTCATTCCACATCATTTTCTTCATCCTTGGTGTCGCTTTTGAACAACTCCGCCAACTAGAGCGCCCTCTCGTGGCTGTAGACGGTAATGTTTTCTCTTGGTTCATCTCAGTCTGAATTCATTTTGATATATAAGTCGCACCTGAATATAAGTCGCAGGACCAGCCAAACTATGAAAAAAAGTGCGACTTATAGTCCGGAAAATACGGTAAAGGGGTTGCACGACTACTGATTTCTGCTATTCGATTTCTTATCAAAACAATACTCGAGTTAATCGACTACTCGTGGTTCATGCTACTGTAAATGAAAAGACTAGCTAGATCTCATCAATAAACATTTATTAATTCATAGATTACATAAGTAAACTTTTAAAACATTATAATTATGACATTTCATTTTTTAATTTTCATGTAACAGTCTAAAGCCAAATAAATAGCCGTTCTTGCCTTTCATTTCAGATGTCTGCTTCAAGGGCCCTTCACATATCGCGTTTTTGTGCTCATAATGGAAGCAACGTGGTGCGCTAGTTTTTCCAGGCGCGCCGATGCCACGGCGAGATGAAAACATCTCAAATGTTTTATTTTTTTCGGTGGGTTGGTATCCGATTTGAAAATTTGACATTCGAATATTGGGTTTTTTTTTGTTTGGTTTTTTTTTTTCACACCTGGGATCCCCCGCGAAACGGTTCTCATTAGCGCTTCAATAAGCCCAGCGACACACTGACTGCGTGGCGTGTCCGTTATTTCGGCTCCCATGTTAACAGTTTGGAGTTTGCACACTGCCTGCGTGAGACACGCGTCTCATGCGCAGCTCGAGCCATGCGGAAAACGCGTGCATGCTAGAAATAGAACCGATGCCTGTGTTCCAGCAACGGGAGTGTTCTCTGGCTAGAGCAGAACAGCGGAGTTTGTATGGACCGAAGTGCCTGAGCTTGTGTTTTGGGTTAAGCTATGTTGCTTTGACATTGTGGAAAATAGAAAATAGAAACAAAATGTATTAGCCTTTTTACCCGTTATATCAATCTAAATTAATCTCGTTTTTAATTTAACTTACTTTCGTTTTTCTTTATTTAAATTTTGTTTTTCTTTATTTAAATTTTGTTTTTCTTTACTTAAATTTCGTTTTTTCTTTATTTAAATTTCGTTTTTCTATATTTAAATTAAATTTTTTTCTTTATTTAAATTTCGTTTTTCTTTATTTAAATTTCGTTTTTCTTTCTTTATTTTATTTGTTTTCGTTACAGTATGTTTAAGCTCTACATCATCATACATGTATTGTCTATTTGTTGTTTGTAATATATAATGATGTAGAGCTTAAACATACTGTACCGGAAACAAATTCCACCGGCATTGTCATGTGGCTAGGGTTGGGAATCGTAAGAAATTTTCCGGTTCCGGTTCCGATTCCGGTTCCACCAAACGATTCCGGTTTCGGTTCCGGTTCCCATTCATTAAAAAATATTAAAACAACTAATAAAAAAATAGTAGTAAGGGAAAAATCCCAAATGAGTTTAACAGACTGGTAATGTCAACAAATTCAACATATTATTAAGCAATTTTTGCAAAATGTTTTTTTTTTTTCTCTGAAGGAAAATAAAAAATTCTGCATTAGAATAATTTGGGACCTAGCTTATTGTATCTCCAGCAGTGGAGAATACCCTCTCTACCAGAAGGGGTAGAATATGCTTGAACACAGTAAGATGTGTGTAGAACAGATTATTTTCAGAATCGTTTTGAATGATTGATTTTAATAATTTTAATGATTGATCGTTTTTAATGATTGACTTGTTTCATTACTGGATAAATCAGCGCTCTAGCAGTTAATAAACAGAACTGCATGCGTCTTGCGGAAGAACATTGTTGCCGGAGCTACTTCTCTCTATTTATGTCTATGACGAGTCATGCAGGCACTGGGCTACTCCGTAGCGGTTGCGCTCCGCCAGTCTAAAGTAGGCTATAGTCCGAGTATAAACGCTTATTGCAGGCTTAACGTAGTAATTCAGATAAGACAAAAACACGGTTTGAAAAAAAATCATGAGCACTCGCTCATTGTATACATTTTGTAAATTCTGAACACAAAAAAATTATTCATGCGTCTTTATGAATATTTTGAAGCATCAGATGTAATCGATACACTTGTTATTTGAAGGCAGCGACTTTCAAAAGGTGATTTACTCTATTTTAGTTGTCGTAGACATTAGTGTTTATACTCTAATTATAAACTTTTATCTCAGTACTTCTGTGATCATTTGAATATTTGTAACATAAATATCTATACTGTATGATTGTAAAGCTGTCTCATATTGACAACTGCTCTCTCTGGGTCAGCGACAGCGCAAACAGAATTGAATGTTCAGGGGTGAGGTTTTTGTAATTTAGGATAAGATTGCGTGGGTGTTTGAATCAAGATCTTTTAAAAGATTAATCGTGCAGCTCTACTGTCTTTACTCTCTCTCCGTTGATATTTGACGCAAAACGTATTTGAGGAGCGCGAGGGCTTTATTAATTACTATTTTTTTGAGGTGAGACGTCGCTATTAAAGGTCCCGTATTATGCCCCTTTTCACAAGATGTAAAATAAGTCTCTGATGTCCCCAGCGGGGGATGTCACGTGACCCGGAGTGAGGTGGCTGCGTGAGTTCTTTGCTCCGCTCGACTTACTTAATAAATCACGCTTTTTCCTCCGAATTCTAATTTAATTTCGTTGAACAACCTATAAATATGTCAGACACACCTTCTGATAAGGATTTCCCTATTTTCGCCTCGACGCGTTCGCAGAAAGCTAAAGAAAAGGACACGAAGAAGCCTACTGTCCATGGGCCCTCGGCTAATGCTAACACTGACGCAGCCGATTCGCACTTGGATATGTCACTGATTCTATCAGAAATAAAGGCTAATGGATCACGCCTTGATGGAATCACTAGTCATCTGGAGGGTATCGCCAATTCCGTTTCTTGCCTTCAGAATTCGTTTACCGCTCTCTCTGAGAGAGTCACTGGCGCCGAATCGCGCCTGGAAGAAGCCGACGGAGGATTTCATCTACCGAAGATTCGGCGACATTACGGAAAGGCAGGTGACTGACTTGAAGACGATGGTAGATCAGCTGCAGGCAAAAATAGATGACCTTGAAAATAGAGGGCGCCGCAAAAATCTGAAGATTGTTGGCCTGCCGGAGAAAGCCGAGGGCTCTGGTCCACTTTTATCGTATCTTCAAGACATGATCCCAAAATGGGTAGACCTGCCAGTGGGTTCCTCTGTTCTGGACATTGAGAGGGCTCATAGATCTCCCACCTTCGCGTCTGCCAACCCGAACTCAGCTCCGAGAAGCATCGTAGTTCGGTTTCTGAGGTTGACTGATAAAGAAACAATCTTGAAAGCCGCCATGAAGAAGACGATCACTCACAATGGCTCAGAGCTTCGATTCTACTCGGATTTGTCAGCTGGACTGCTGCAGAAGCGTCGTGAGTTCGGGACTGTGGGGAAAGCTTTTGCCGCCCGTGGTTTGTATCGTGGATTTGCCTATCCAGCCAGGCTTAGATGTCTACATAATGGAAAGATTCGCCTGTTCAACGACCCGGACTCAGCCAAGGCTTTTTTGGACTCCCTTGACAGCTAAATTTGACTCTTGGCTGAAATATATACTTTAACTTTCGGTGGAACATTCTGATGATACCATTGGACAAGTAGGATACTTTCTAAGGTAACAGTTAATATTCAGAAAGTTGCCGCCCGCCACGCAGGGTTGTAACGTTCAAGTTATTTTGTCTGTGGCGGATATAAAAATTATTGGTTATGTTTTATTTATTTGTTTATTTTTATTTTTATTTATTTTTTCCCAACGGTGTCACCCATTTCTGATAATTATTTGTTGGGGATGTCAGTGGAGCGGGTTATGACGGAGCTATAACTTGGTGGTTTCAGTATGCTGTTGTCAACTTTTTCAAAGTTCCTTATTTGGTTTTGTGACTTTTTGATATTATCTGTGCCTCATCAGTTGGGGATGGGGTCTTTGGGGGAGGGTTTTATGGGTTTGTTTTGCGTTCTATTGTGGTACTCTCTTGTTCGTATTCGGTATCTCGTATGGCACAATTGACTTTTTTTCTCTCTGGCATATTTTTTTTTTTTTTTTTTTTTTTTTTTTTTTTTTTTCTGGCATACTATTTCATTCATATGACTTTTTGTTGCAATTTTTATTATGCTTAATTCTTTTAAATTAGTAACATGGAACGTGAAAGGCATAGGTCATGTAATTAAGAGAAAGAAAATTCTTACATTTCTTAAAAAAGAAAGTGTATCTATAGCGCTTTTACAGGAAACGCATTTATCCGATAAGGAACATTTGAAGCTGAAAAGAGACTGGGTCGGCCAGATATACTTCTCCTCATTCGCGTCAAATAGTAGGGGCACTGCAATTCTCATTCATAAAAACATTCCATTCGCCCTTGAACATGCTGAGTATGATTCTGAAGGAAGATTCGTGCTAATTTCTGGTTTGATTTTTGGAAAACATATTACTGTAGGCAATGTATATGCCCCAAATGTGGACTGCCCTAATTTTATGTCTCATGTGATTCTAAAGTTTAATCAGCTCTGCAAAAACATGGGTTTGTTAGGAGGTGATTTCAATTGCATACTTGATGGAAATCTGGATAAATCCTCACCTCAGATTTCAATGGGTTGCAAGTCATCACATATATTACGTAACACTTGTAAAGATCTGGGATTGGTGGATATTTGGAGGGAGCTGCATCCTAAAGACAGAGATTATACTTTTTATTCTCACCCCCATAAATCTTATTCAAGGCTAGATTATTTTTTCATACCTTCCGATTGTATACACTATGTGAATTCTTGTCAAATTGGCCCTATTGTGTTATCTGATCATGGCCCGGTTTATTTAGTCATTGATATTAGTATACTTATTCAAAAGTCTAATTATTGGAAATTCAATACTTCATTCTTAAGTAATACTAGTTTTTGCGTTTTTGTTAGACAGAAAATAATTCAGTATTGGCAAGACAATCAGAACTCTCCAGTTTCTCCTGCAATAAAATGGGACGCAGCTAAGGCTACGTTGCGGGGTCATCTTATTGTTATGCTGCTTTAAGGAAAAAACTTATGATACAAAAAGAAAAGAATTAGAAGCCGAAGTATCTCACCTGGAAAAACAACATAAACGTTTGCCAAATCAAGTTAATTGGATTTTATTAAATAATGCTAAGGCTAAACTTAACTTAGACCACACAGAACATACCAAGAAATTATTATTTTATACAAAACAGCGCTACTATGAGTCTGGTAATAAACCCAGTCGCCTTTTGGCCTATCAGTTAAAAAAGGAGCAGAGTGAAAGAACTATAAAAGCAATTAAGACATCTGCAGGCAACATGACTTTTGACCCTCAGGACATTAACACTTCTTTTTCTGATTTCTATAGGAACCTTTATACAGCTGATTATCATGGATCAAATGAGGATTTGCTTAATTATTTAAATGAGATTTCTCTTCCCAGTATTTCTGATGATGCTAGGAGTCTTTGGAATGCCCCTTTTACCAAGGATGAGATCTGGCATGCTATTCAGTCAATGCCATCCGGTAAAGCTCCTGGCCCGGATGGGTTTCCGTTAGAGTTCTATAAGCAGTTTTGGCCTGAGCTTTCCCCTATTTTAATGCAGGTGATAAATAATATTTTTGAGAAAAACTCTTTGCCTGAATCTTGGTCATTGGCAATTATCAGTCTGCTTCTGAAAAAAGACAAAGATCCAACAAATTGTTCATCTTATCGACCAATTAGTTTACTTAATGTAGATTATAAAATTATAGCCAAGTCTTTAGCTCGACGGCTTGAAAATGTTTTGCCTTACGTTGTTAATTCAGACCAAACTGGTTTTGTGAAATCCAGGTACGGTTCAGACGGGGCACAGAAAAACGCACTGTTTTAGTGTGTGCCCTTTAAATGCAAATGAGCTGCTGCTGGACGACACAGGGGGCGGAGCTTCATGAGCTCGCGCTCAGTCTCTCAGGACAATCTCATCTCACGGAATGATGATAATATCAGAAACTCTCAGTTACGGTGTTCATTTCGAGTCGGACAATAATGCCTACAGAGTCAGAGGCTGTATAGAGATGAAACCGGTATAGTTTAGTGTTTAATTACGGTTATTATAATGTATTTGTCATCTGCTTGTATGTATCCATTATTTATTAATAGACTACAAGTCTGCTGTCTGAATGATGATCAAACATATACTGATGAGTTTAATAAAGTTTATTGTACATCACACAAAAGATGAAGCGTCAGTTTTACTTCAGAAAATCACCGTAAGAGCTGAGTAAACACAGTAAGTTATAAGAAGTGTGCAAGTACATAAACGAATTTCGGTAGAGTTGAGTGAGCATTCCTGTGGGCGGAGGTTAGTCAAAAAACGGTTCTAGTGACGTCATTAAAGAAGGAAGTAGAGGGATGTAGTCCAAACGGCCCGTTCACTGTAGGCGATTTCTGTTAAATAAAATATCTCGCTTGGCATTGAACTTTGAGCTTTATAATTTTACAGATATTATTTATGCTCTAACAGCAACATTACACACTAACTAAAGTTTGAAAAATGGGATCACGAAGAACGGGACCTTTAAAGGATAAGCTCTCAGCACTTCACCAAAACAGCGCACCAGAACCGTTTTCGGAACCGAAACTTCGGAAATTCGCACGGTTCCGGTATTTTTTCTTTAAAAAATACTTTAAATTTCGTTTTTCTTTATTTAAATCTACCCTTTACTGTGTCAGTAATTTGTTAGACAGAAAAATATTAGACTACCAAGTATTGCTTAATTTAACAGACCTGTGTGTGTGCATTTTATATCACTTGTGCAGTGGGTTCTCGGAGAATATAAGCCATGCCCGCGTGAGGTGCGCCGCTTCCTGCTCTCGCTGTTCTGTAGTTTACTAAAAGTTTATCAATTCTGAATGTGTCGCGTCTCGCGTGTCCATCAATATTGCACCAAATGCGACACTGCACTCCTTTGTGAAGTCGACTGGATGAACGGTTCTCGAAATAATCAAAATGCAAACGGACAAACAGACACATAGAGATTCCTGCCTTTATTAGAGAGAAGAATATTTTCAGCCCCCTCTCTCTGAGCTTCGAATATTCAATGTTCATTACTACCGCGCTTCGAAGCTCAAAAAAATGGTATTCGGACCAGCCCTACAAATTTTCAGAATGCCTCAAGCGCACCGCAGGTCATGTGACAAAAACCAATCAGCTTCGGCCTTTCGATAACATCATCGAAAGCTCGGCCGAACAGCTGATAGTAGCTGTACAGGGCGGGTTTTTCCTTCTCATCTCCAGAAATATATCTAGTACTAAAGCTAATGCAAATACTTCTTCGTCATCATCATGGAGAGTGCAGTTCATGGTTGCATAGCAACGACAGACGCCATGGGAGCGCAAGCGCTTGTAGGAGACAGCGGCACAGCCACGCTTTTAGACGCAATATGTGAACGGCCTCTTGCAGAGTTGGTCAATTACAATATTTTTGTCAATATTTTTGATGAAATACTTCCACACATCTGACGTGTGGTGTCTGTTGGTGACGTTCGCCATTTTTTATTAATTTATGGTTAATGGACGCTCGAGTAGTCGATTGTTTCCGACAGCGTCGACTAGTGGTTGAAGTAGTCAATCTATCAACTACCCGGCTAGTCTATGCAAGCCTAGACACAAGAGATCGTTCAGACACTGATAACAGTGGCAACACACACTCAAGCATGAGTTCAAAAACTCCACATTCAGGCACCAGAATGAAATTAACACAAACTAATGAAATTAATACTCCTGCTAGTCAACTGGAGATGTTTCGTGTGTATTAGGTACATCCGTGCTGCGAGATGTTTCAAAAAGTGCTGTGGACAATATCGACCCGGGAAAAGAGTGGTGGGCACATGTCCCACATGTCCCATAACTCGCAAATTACGCTTATCTTTGTTGCATCATCTGCCAAACGGTGACAGTTTAAAATTGGGACTCTGAAGCAGAAACTGTCATGTGTATTTTTCCAAAGATTGCATGTCTGTAACTCAAGAAGTTCTAAAGATATCCTTTTAGATTTCAGTTCTTAGCAAAATTGTCTTTTGATATCTTTTTTGACATTTTTCAGGGCTATGTGGTTCAGTTCAATAAATGTATTTTTTTTCCTCTATTGAAATAAATGGATAGAACAAACCTGTCTGAGAGCCAAAAAATTGTCTTTTTCCAGAGTGTGCATGCATGTAACTCGAGAAGATCTATCTATCTATGAAATGTTGTACATCAGATCAGTCGATGTGTGTTTTCCCTCAAATCTCATTGGCTCTCCCATAGACTGGTCACTCTTCATGGACACACAGCTGGGCTCCGGTGAGTTTGATTTCTCCCTGTGGTTTTGACTTCAATAGAATAGAAACAAAAGAACAGAGACAAGAATTCTTAATTATATTACAGTACATGTAGAGAAACCTCACATAGAGAATCAATCCATCCATCGTTTACAATTGCTTTTTAATCTGTTGTTGTGTTTGTGTTTCCCAATAAGTGACAGTGTTTTCCCTTGAAATTTTTCCAGCAGCGGTGCTGTTACGTTTTGTTACGAGGGCATGCACCTCTGGAAGATTTTTTTTTTTTTTAAATAACCCCTTAACCCTCTGAGGTCTGAGCTGTTTCTTGTTATTCTCTTTGGTTATTGAGCCACTGGCGGTTGCTGTGAGAACTAATAGTAGCATACATGGTATTAAAATAGGTCTAGAGGAACACCGTATATCGCTATACGCGGACGATGTTTTATTGTATATTAAAATCCCTGACACCTCTACCGATGTAATTCTTACAGTAATTGAAAAATATAGTAACTTTTCAGGGTACAAGATTAATCTGGACAAATCTCAAGCTTTGTATATGCATGCTCCCTCTGAAGCCATTTCAAAATCACCCTTTCATCTTGCACTTTCTGGATTTCAGTATTTAGGAATTAATATTACTCCCAATTTGAAAGACCTCTTTAAAGCCAATTATCCCCCTTTAATTACAAAAATTAATCAGAACTTATCAGATTGGTCGATTCTTCCAAATTCTTTTTTTGGCAGGATCAATGTTATACGAATGAACATTCTTCCGAGATTAAACTTCCTGTTCCAGAATCTGCCATGCTACCTAAATACAAACTTTTTTAAGAGGATTAACTCTCAATTTCAAGGTATATTTGGAATCACAAGAACCCAGACTTAAACTTTCGCTTTTGATGAAACCAAAGGAATTGGGTGGGGGTTCGCTACCCAATTTACAATTATACTTTTGGGCTGCACAAATTAAGCACATGTTAATTTGGTTTATTTACAGATTTGATTCACGCTGGGTTGGGATTGAATCCACAAGATGCTTTCCCAGGCTGTTATGCTCCCTACCATTTATTCATAATATACCAAAAATTCAACATCTGACTAGTATTTTTACGGTAACAAATACTCTTTTGGTGTGGAGGGATGTTAAGAAATATTTATCCATCCCAAATAAGTTGTCTCTTAAGTCTCCAATTACGCTCAATTCCGATTTTCCCACTCCCATACAGAATATTGGCCTTTTGACTTGGAGGTCAAGAGGGGTGTCGGAATTGGGTCACTTATTTGACGATGGCCAAATAAGATCATTTCAGGAGCTAAGACAGGAATTTAATCTCCCCAGTAAAGATTTTTATAAATTCCTTCAAATTCGACATTTTTTGGAGTTACAGCTAAAAGAAGGTAATATACAATTTGATCTTACTGAAATAGAAAAACTGCTTTTGTCTTCAGGTACACTTAAAAAAAAGATCTCTGAATTATATACATTGCTGTCAAATATTGGTCTTTCAATCTTTGACTCTTTAAGGGTGATATGGGAAAAGGACTTGGGGTCTATTTTTAGTGATGAGGAGTGGCTATCTGTCTGCTCAAATATCTATCCCAAAAGTAGTTCAATTTCGGTTCATGAACAAAATTATAAATGTATTCACAGGATTTATCTAACCCCAGTTCGCCTCCATAGAATATTTCCCAATTGTTCTCAGCTATGTTTTAAATGTAAGGTAGACATTGGCACAGTGATGCATGTGTTTTGGGATTGTGATAAAATCAAAGGTTACTGGAAAGAGATCCACAAAATTACTCAAAAAATAATTGGAAAGACTTTTGTTTTGTCACCAAAAGTATATCTTCTGAATTGTACAGTGGACTGTGTCTTGATCGTGATAAAGAATGTTATTGAATTTTTGTATATATTTAGCCAAAAAATGTATACTATTATTATGGTCAACTGCTCAGATACCTTCAATCAATATGTGGCTGAGTCAGGCGGCAACACTTTTACCACTGGAAAAACTAACTTATGATTTACATCAAAGATCCGAGGTGTTCTGGCGCATTTGGTCCTCCCTCTGGAACTTTCTTGAGAGAACTCAGTGACTATGTCTTTCTAAATTTGGTTTATAATATCCTTTTATTTATGTCTTTGTTTCTAAGCATTTGTATGCATTTGAATGTCTTACAAAAACTGCTGTACTTGTTGTTATGAGATACCAGTACCACTGTTGTCTTATTAAAAAAAAAAAAAAAAAAAAAAAAAAAAAAAAACCAAGAGAAAAAATTTTTGAAAACCCAAAAAAAAAAAAAAAAAAAACCCCCCGGGCCCAAGTTTAATTAAGGGAACGGGCCTTCCCC
>FLSR01000578.1:41388-59849 GCA_900092035.1 Leuciscus waleckii
AGATCTTTTTTCGCGTACCCCCTGAAATCAGTCCACGTACCCCTGGGGGTACGCGTACCCCAGTTTGACAACCGTGGGTTTAAAGTACTAAATCCAAAATATTAAGACACTCTTTTCACTAATATTCATTACAACGGATTTTCTAATATAATGAATTGAGTTTTTCCACAAAAACTTAAGAGTCAATATTTTTACCGGGCTTTTGACTCCAAAAGCTCACATTTTTGAACATTTAAACGCAGGCCAGAGGCTTTGGAGAAAGACTCAATAACACTTATTGCCAAAGGGATCTGCATAGCATCCCTAAGAAAGAGGGTCGTGTCATCAGCAAGCTGACTGATAATCACCTCTCGTTCAGCTATAGCTACTCCTTTCAGATTGCTGGTTTTTATGTGAGCACAGAGAAGCTGAGCAGCGAGAAGAAAAAGATAAGGTGAAATGAGGCAGCCCTGCCTTATTCCTCTTGAAATGTCAAAACGGTGGGTTGCACCATGATTTAGAATAACAGAACTACTGCCATTTGTGTATAAAGTTCTTATGGCACTACAGAAGAAATCTCCAAATCCAAGTTTCTCAAGACACTGAAAAATAAAACTTATTTAAAAAAATTATCACATGGGTTAATGAGCTGATGAGTTGGATCAGGTGTGTTTGATTAGGGAGACAAAGAAAACGTGCAGTGTTGGGGTGCCGGCAGGACAGGTTTGGGAACTACTGCTCTAGAGCAGTGGTCCTCAATCCTGGTCCTGGGGACCCACAGCTCTGCACAGTTTGTGTCTCCCTCATTTAACACACCTGATTCAACTCATCAGCTCATTAGGAAAGAGCTCTAATGAACCGAACTGGGTGTGTCTGATAAAGGAGACATATAAAATGTGCAGAGCTGTGGGTCCCCAGGACCAGGATTGAGAACCACTGCTCTAGAGTGTCGAAAGCTTTATAAATGTCCAAAAGAAGAACAAAACTATCATCAGAAACTAGACTAGAATAATCTAGGATATCTAAAAATAAATGTATATTATTTGATCAATGTCTAATGAAACCAGATTGAGCCTCATCTATTATAGAATCGAGCACGTTTTATTCTTTTGGAAAGTATGTGAGCCAAAATCTTATAATCATTATTTATAAACTTATTGGGTGCCAATTGTCAATAAAAAGCAAATCTTTGTTCTGTTTAGGAATGAGGGACATTACTCCTTGAGTCACACTGGGAGGAAGTTTGTGGTTTTTAATACTTTCAATAAATACTTCCAAAAGAAAAGGGGAAAGAATATCTGAGAATAGTTGGTAGAATTCTGCTGTAATGCCATCATTGCCAGGTGCATTTGAGATGTTTTATGGCACCAGCAACCTCTTCTAATAATATATCCTGATCACAAAAATCTTTAGCACTAATTGAATGTACACTTTCTAAAGAGTCTAAGAAGGAAGTGGCAGTATCAGCACAATAGCTGGATTTGTAAAGATTGGCAAAAAAAGTTATGACAGAAGTGAGAAATAGTTTGACAATCATCAGTAACAAGACCATTGACGCTCAAGTGGTGAATTGTGTTACGCTTACCCCGCTGTCTCTCAAGATTGAAAAAATATGATGAGTTTTGTTCACCTTTTTCTAACCACTTAACTCTCGACCTGACAAAGGCCCCTTCTGCTTCGCGTTCATAGATCTCATCTAATTTATATTGTAGACTAGTCAATCGCAATGCATCTCCTCAGGTGAGATCCTGTCAGGAGACACCATAGAAAGAGAGGTGATTTCAGACACAATTTTCTCCTCTGAAATTCTGTTTAGTTTGAAAAAGCTAAGCACCATAGGACCTTAGATATTTACCAACTTCATATTTTAAAAGTTCCCAATATCTGCCAAAGACTCCTTCTTTTTGTGCCAAATCCCAATGTACAGAAATACTTTTTTTAAGTTCTAATTTAACTGAATCGTGCCATAAGTGAGAAATGTTCATTTTCAAAATAGGAAAATCTAATATTTATAAAAATTGCCGTGTGGTCTGTTAGGGCAGGGGTTCCCAAACTTTTTAGCCCGCGACCCCCATGATAAATCGGCCATGGTGTGTAAAGCAGAAGCAGCCTGGCCAGCGGCGGAGTATGCACGATCCGCGAGTGCTGAAGACGTTCTGCACGGCTTAGATGGGTGTGCAGCCTTCCAACTGCCAGCAGGACACAAATGGGCGGCGACCGCTTCTTCCAGTGGCGGGGGCTTTTTTCTCAGCGCCGTCAACAGATAGAGCGTTAAATGTGTTCACACCGCCGCCGACTTGAGCTGCAAAGAAGCTCTGTATGGCCGTCCTGTCAAGGACGCTTGTCAAAAAGTATGGGAAAGCTTGACGCTGGGCCGCTCTGAATAGTGAGTGCGCGTGCGCGGCCGGGGCTCTCGCTCTCGCTCTCTCTCTCTCTCTCTCTCTCTCTGCTCGTTCCTAGAGGCAGAAGAGCGCGTGCGCGCTGAAAATTTCATATTTTGGTATGAACATTCATTCAGATTTACTCGCCAAACAGAAAATCTACCCGGTGTGATCGTACGTGCGAAAGGGTTAAATTAATTGCAACAAAAATATATAGGGCCTATATATTTTTTCCACTTTTTTTTTAAAGAAATCATCTCGCGACCCCTGCGCCGGGGTCCCGCGACCCCCACTTTGGGAACCACTGTGTTAGGGGAGTAACAAGTATATTAACTAAAACATTCTCCTTTGGTATGTTACTCGTGACTAACCTAAAATCTATGCGAGACTGCCTTGTACCATTCTTATTACTCCAGGTATAAGTATTTTGATTTGGGGCATCTTCCTCCAATATCAACCAAATTGTATTTTTGCATAAAGATTTTCAAAGCATTACAAGAAGATCCCGACTGCTTAGGAGGCCATCTGTCGACCAAGTCATTTAAAGTAATATTAAAATCACCACCCACCAGTAAGAATGCCTGTCGATACTTCTGAAACCAGTATGAAAATCTATCATCTAAAGACTCAAAAAGTTTGTAATTTTCTGTATTAAAGTTGTATCCATAAATATTAACCAATATAAAAAATAAATTGTTCCAAGAAATAAGTAAACATAAAAAATGACCAAACTGGAAATGCCTCCAGAACATTTCCAGAAAAAAGTGTTCTTTAACAATGTTACCCCTGCAGATCTCTCAGAACCATGAGCAAACCACAAATCATTATTCCACTGTGATCTCCAGAATTTTGTGTCATTAGCAAAAACAAAAAACAAAATCAGTTTTAAGTTGTTTTGCGAATAAAAATAAAGCCTTCCTTTGAACAATGTCTCTCAACCCCCTAGTATTAAGAGAAACGGGTGATAAAGACATAAATGAAGAACAAAACAAGTAGTACAGAAGAACAAATTATCGTCCAGTAACTAGAAGAAAGTATATCACTTGTCCGAGCAACATCACTTGGAACGATAACTAAAAAAAAGCCTTTGAGAAGCCGTAACAGACTCTGTGCGCTGCAACCTGCAACTTCAAGTAAACAGCAACTTAAAACATTACTGGACAGTCTTTCAGTTTAAAGGGAAAAAACTCGAGAACCATCACTTGACTGAAAAAAGGATGTTAAAAACAGATTCATATCTTAATTTCTCCTTCACCGTGAATAAATGCACGAGCTGCCGCGAAGAAAGCCGTTTTCCCTGCATCCCGAGCCTGTTTCACCAATGGCCACAGCTTCAAGCGCCTCTCACTATCACCTTTTGAAAAGTCTTCCTTGAAGAGAAGTCCATTAGCTCGGAGAAAGGTAGAAGTCTCAGCCTGCTTCCAGATTTCATTCGCGATGTAAACTGAAGAATAATGGGCGGGGACGGGATCAGCTGCGCTCTTCTTACCCAATCGATGTGCAATGTCAATCGTTTCCGAGAGCCGCCCTGAATCTTCAGGTAAAACAGCTTTGCAGATCTTGATGGCCTGCAGACGCACATTCTCATCCTTAGCTTCTGAAACACCATATAGCCTTAGATTCCATCGTCTGGAGTAAGACTCCATCTCATCCATTTGCTGTTCAAGCATTTTGACTGGCTTTTCCAAGGCAAGCATGCAAGGCTAGATTAGTACCCCCAGGGGCCCCTGGGCACTGAAGCTCATGGGCCCCCCTTTCCTACCTGACAACCACACCCTCCAAAGGAACACAAAAGCTGATAGTTCACAAGACAATGATGTGTCTTTGTTATTACACACAGGATGTTCGGGTCCACTGGACCCGGGGCTAATAAAAGTGTGGAAATTGTAGGTCCTGTGTACCTTTACTCTGTCCTCCTCCTGTCAGGGCTTGCTGTTAGTGTGTGTATGTTCTTGTATATGGTTTATGAGGACACAAATGTGTATAATGACATGGGTATTACAACGTAAACATGGTTTATGACGACATCTGTGTCCTCATACTAAAACATACTAAATGGTGTTTTTTGAAATGCCAAAAATGCCAAAAGTTTTCTGTGATTGGTAGGTTTAGGGGTAGGGTTAGTGTAGGGGGATAGATTATACAGTTTGTACATTAGAAAAAACATTAGTGTGGGTGTGGGTGTGTGTTTTGTGTGTGTCTGTGTGTGTGTTGTGTGTGTGTGTGTTGTGGGTGTGTGTATGTGTGTGCATGAGTGTGTGTGTGTGTGCGTGCGTGTGAGAGAGAGATTGTGTGTAAGTGTGAAAGAGTGCAAGAGTGAGTTTTGTGTTTCTACTCCTGCCATTCCCACACGAGGTTGCAATTCTTAAATGTGATCTAACAAAGGTAAAGAGAAGATATTAACCATATATGCTGTTTATATTGCTTGTAATTGGGATGAAGTAAACATCTGTTGAGTATTTTAACATAACATTTTTGATTGTGTTGAATTAAAAACCCCAAAATGCAGCAGGTCCACCAGACCCACGAACACTGGCTGAGTAACAAAAATATGAACACCACACAAGGGTTAAGGTTATGAATAAGCTGGTGTGTTCCAAAACAATGACAAAATTCGCACATAGGAGATATAAGCATTCAAAACTTACTCTCTCTGCTAAAATGGATAACGGATCTTTTATGACGTCATCGCTTCTCATCACATCTTCTGTCCAATCAAATGCTCTCTAGAATCTAAAGCTCCATCCCCTCTGCTATAAACACCACTTGGCCGAAGCGAGCGTGGCTGTACCTGACTGTGTGTTCGGCAGTAAACGCAGTAAACGCATTCTCGTGCTCATCAGTTCCATCAGTTAACTGTCGGAGTTACTGGAGTAACATTTACTCCGGGATATTGTTTATTTCGAGTCGGAGTGACTGTCAGGCACGTCCGAAAGCGAGAAACTCGGGCTGTGCAATTAATTGAATTTCGATTTCGATTTTGGCTCCCAACGATCACCAAAATAGTACAATCGAGTAAAAACGATTATTTTGTCATGTTCTGTTTTGCAGGAACATATACTGTATATACTGGAGTCTTGTGTTCTGAATGACATGTGCACGCGCACATCCGCCCCTCCCGAAGCCATAAACTCTCTCAACTTGATTGTTTAAACTGATAAGACGTAAAGAAGTGAAAATAATCAACTTAAGTTACGATGCAATGCTGGCCCAATTGTGCAATTGACAATTCCGTCATGTCCTGACTCCTAAACGCGAGAGTGTAGTTTCGACGCTTGCCTTGTCCTGTCCAACCCATTTTGAGAGACAGAGAGAGAGAAGACGCAGCACCACTGAACACTCAAGCGGTTGTGAAATTGGTCTTGGAGAAAGTTTTAAAATTATTGATTTGATTTTATAATCTGTGTGGATTCATTTAGGTTAGCCTACTCATGCAATCTACTTGCTAAAGTAGCGATTGTACGTGCAATGTATGCGGGGGGATTTCCCTCAATATAAGTGGTAGACATGCGAGAAAATTAAAATACTTATTGAAGTATTATCTGTTATATAATTTATTTTAATAGTTCAAAAAGTACAATAAATGTTCAAATTATATATATTTTTTGAATTGTTGAAAGGTGTCTTCTTAATAAATGCAACACATTCCCAAAGTCATGTGAAATAATCGTGTTACATAATCGTGATTTCAATACTGACCAACATAATCGTGATTATGATTTTTTTCCATAATCGAGCAGCCCTACGAGAAACTTTTGAAAACGTTCAGTTTGATTTGATGATCTGGACATCACTACCGGTGTCATGTCACGGAGCAATATGGTTTGGAGATGTGTGTTCAGTTGCTCAAACACTCAAGTTTTCTTTCCGTTTTCAGAATGAAATGGCTAGAATTTATTCACACCTCTAACGTTACGATTGAATCCAACGTCTCAGCGCTCGGATTCGTTTCCATGGTGCGACTCGCAGTCTGTGAGGTAAACTAAACGCTATTGGCTATTTGAAAATGGGGAGGAGCCATTCAATATGTCCCGCCTTAGCTTCCTGTTTCAGTGGAAATTACATCAACGCATCAAACAAAGCTGCACGTTTCAAGGAACTTCAGTGGGCCTTCAAGTCTAGGACGGGCCTGAAGCCTCTATCCTTCTCGCGGACAAGCAAGTAACGGCTGTAAAAGTCTGTCTCTCTGTAGGCTGTGGGTCTTCTTCTAGCAGAACCTGCACTCCGGTTCGAGGACCTGAGAATTGGAGTCTGAGACCATAGTGTAAGTCACACCCCTGAAGCGGGGGAGTCTGCGAGAGAACTGAAGCGAGTTGCACCGTTTTATTGTCTCCAAGACCCATTTTGACTTGATTGGAACAGCTTGACTTGAAGCATCCTAATCTCCAAGGTTTACCATAGGTGGCGCTTTGAGCACCACTAAACCACTGCTGATATTACGACTGATCGCCTTGGCCGTTGTCTTTATAGCGCACTGGGCTGTGTTTCCCGTACAATGACGTAACTCGCTGCTTCATCACCATTGTACGATGTATCGTTGAAGAAATCAACTAGCTAATCACGACTGTTTCCCGAAACCATATTGTCGCAAAGTGGTCGTTCAACCATGTTGGTTAATGATGTCATACATGTGGTGGAGTAATAACTACTTTTAATTAAACTGTTTGAGATCGAATTAACACTTGATGTTTTGATATAAATTACAGACATGCATCTGAGGACTATTTCTCATTTTCCTCAGTTATTTTGCTTTATTTCCAGATTCAATCATAGGCTTGTTCTTACATAGTAGAGCTCGTTCGCACATCGCACTCTTCAAAAACTGTGCTTTAAATCTCTTGACAAACTAAAAGACGTAAATGACATTTGTATGTATTCTAAATTAAAGACACAGGTTGTACTGAATGTCAGCTTGCTTATTTTGCTCAAGATAAGGATTTATTGAGTCCACATGTCATGTCGAGAGCTGTCGCTCCAAACACACAACTCTGCGATGCTGTTTGCGAATGCTCGTTGGAACGATGGTTTCGGGAAACACGACTCGTTGAACTGCTGATAACGACAGAACTTGCGACCATAGTTGTCTAACGATGCTTTCGAGAAACACACCCCAGAGCGAGGTCAGTTGCACAGTGAAGCTCCATGAAAACAGCAGAAAACTCTTCATAAGGTACACATTTATACCTAAAGAGTGCTTATCAATAACTAAATGGTAGCACCTTTTTAAAGGGTACCGTCCCAGTGACAGCTTTTGTACCTTTTTTCTGAAAGTGTGGACAAACCATATTACATTTTTTATAAAAAAATGTTAAACCAACGGTTGGGTTTGTCCACCTTTGACCCAAACATGGGTTGAAACAACCCAGCATTGTTTAGAGTGTGATGTAGAGTCCTCCTGGGTTGGCCACTCCCCTGTATCTCAAGCTGCCAATGTAATTGGCACAAACCCTTTCTTTGAGCATAAAAGGAGACCGAACCGCTCGTACCAGAGGAAGGCGCTGGTTTCCGCAGTATACACACACACTACTTTATTTGCCCTTCTAGAGTCAGGATGGCATATTGTTAACATCCTTACCTCATATGCTGTGGTTTTAGTTGCATCAACATAACACAGTCAGACAGGAAATCATTATTCTGCATTGCATTACAATGATTCGAAACCTTTTCTCTGAAAGTGAGAGAACAGATCTAACATCTCTGAATTCACAGTTATAATGAAAAGGTTTAACTTTGGTAATGATGATGTTTTCTGGCAGAAAATGCATATATAATCACATAATTTATTGGTTTTACTGCTGTTTATTTGATCAGATCTCCCAACAACACATTTTTCATTGAATTCATCTCTTGACATTTTTATTAAATCAAGCTTTATGTGCAACAGAAGAGATTTACATTTTCTCTTGAAAACAGCTTATATGTACATATTAATGCTCCTCTAGAAAAATATATAATATCTAAAGATATAGCCAGACACAATGTTCATTTTTATCATGAGTCCTGCTGGTCTGATGATATTAAAGCTTTTGTTTGCATTAAGAAGAAACTGTTTGCTTTGAAAAAAAAAGACATTGGCTCGTTCTCTACAAAAAGTCTATCATGCATATTGTTCATTGACATTGAATTAACAACACTGCATTAAAGACAGCACTTTGAAATTTAACAGAACATTTACTGAATCACACAAACCTGAATAATCACCACAGCCATTAAAGCCTGTTTAAGTTTCAGTGGTGCTGAATAAAGGCGACCTTTACCACAACATCTCAGTTTCTCTGAGTTTTCCATTTCAGTTCTCAGTTCTTAAAGTGAAATCTGACAAACAGGAAAAGTATCTGAGGCAAAGTTGTCTGTTGTCATTTGTGTTTCCCGACAGCGATGCTTATTTTAGTGGCAGTGCAAAGGTCAGGTTGTCAATAAAGACATAAATGTGTCATTTAGCTGATTTGTAGCTCATTATAGATGCACGTTTCGCTGCTTTCCATCCTTTCTGCTGTCCACGATGGTAAATGATTCCTCCTGCGATGACTGTAGTCAGAAAAAACACAAACACAGCCAGTCCAACACCACCGAACATCAACACACGCTCCGTCACCGTCACCTCGTCTACAGAGACACAAGAGTTATTCATATTCATATACAACATTTAGTGCCAGATCTCCACAGAAGAGCAGTTACAACAAATAGAAAAATCAATTAAACAAGCAAAACTTTACCTGTGATTTCAACTTCTGTTTTCGTCTCTTCTATTACAAAAAGACCTGTGAAAATATATGTTTATCCACAAATATATGAACACACACACAAAAACCTGCTTTTGTAATTTTAACTAGTTTTTATGACCATTTTTTGAAATCTGTTACCTTCAATCTCCAGTCTGATGGGTTTGTCGAAGAACATCTCTGGAGCGTCAGACTTTATTCCACAGAAATAAAGTCCTGAATCTGATTCTGTTACTCCAGAAATAGTTAAAGAGACTCTGGTGACCCAACTGTCTGCTGATATTATCATGCGATTGCTGTTTGGATTGTAGTTGATCAGGAGTTTTCTCCCGTTTTTGTCCTTCTCAGCAGAAATCAGCAGAACGAGCTCTTCAGATCTGAGATGATACCAGGCGACTTCATATCTGTTTCTCATGCTGCAGTTCAGAGTGATGTTTTCTCCCATCTGAACTCTCACATCAGAAGATCCTCCTGCTGACAAATTGATAAACACATTCTTTTGACTATGTTTATGGTTATTGTATTTGAGATTGATTGTTATTTCATGAATGCTTGAAATAGAATATATTTACCACTGGATGTGATTTGCATAATCCAACAAGAAAATACACAGAAGAAAATGACTTTCTCCATTGTGTCTGTCGTTCGTAAAGGTGTTGAACAAACAATAGGTTTCAGATCAATGCAGAGACACTTAAACCACACAGTGTTTCCACTTCCGTCAGAGGAATATAAAGCATTGAATAATAATCTCTAATCAGTTCAAGTGTTGCAACTTTCGTATTTGTACTTTTCCCCTTATAATAAACATTATGAATGCTGTTGTTTTCATTGTAACCAGTGCACATCTTTTAACATCTCAAAAATGTGTTATATGTGGTTTACTTTAGCTTGCAAAAACACTTGGTGAGCAAAACTTGGCTATAAGTGTGTGTAGATTTGTGAGATCATGATCATAAATATTACAGGTTTCATACAAGTTAAGCTCTATTCTGGGAGATTAATTATTTTACATAAAATATTACATAAAAAGTTCTGCTGTAAATGGGGTCTTCTGAAAACTGGAGGAAGTCTATCTTTTCTGAGGTAATGTAAGAGAGGAAGCATACGCTGCAATTCTGAAAAGGTGAAAAACATCAGTGATGAAGATGCTCAAAACTGTTAAAGCAGGCACTTTTTTATTAAGTTACCGATTAAAAGACAGACAGGAACAGTATACTGTATCAAGTGACCATTTCAACAGTTCATTTTCCCTCTTATACCCTGAGCAAAGCAATACTGCAACAGAAAACAACTGAATGAAAACAAAAGGACCATAAACCTAAAACTATCCCCACAATACTCAACATGATGAACTGATTCTGAGAGATACTGTAGACATTAGCATACTGAAATGATGAAGACATGTGTAATTCACATAGTTTTAAAGGGATTACCGTAGTACTGGAGAGCTGTATCACTCACATTCACTAGATCTACAATAATCAACATTTCACAGATCACACACAGCCTGATCTGCAATATCCCATCAAAGCAGAATAGAGCAAAAACACAATACTGTCTCAGAAGACATGACTGCTCACATTTGGACATATTAGATGATTAAAAACTTCACAGTCACAGTGAGGTAATGAGGACAGCAGAAAAATCACAATATTAATCCATTTGGTTTACTAAAGGAATGTAAAGTCCATCAAACACTGTGTTTTTCCTGAGTTTCCTGAGTTTGTTTTACAAAAATAATTAAATTATTAGTCATTAAAAACCAATATTACAGTCAAAATGTTATCAAAAGTGGTTTACAACACATGTAAAAAATAAATAATTAAAAGGACATACTGTAGTTCATTTTTTCAAAAAACATCTTAAAATCCCCTAGTGGTCAGATGAACGCAACAGCGGCGAGGAAAAAAACTCTAAAGATGATTAATATTGGGAAAAAACCGCTGGGCAGGAACACAGACTCAACTTTGGACGCGCTCTTCCTCATCTTTACACTTATTTAAAGACATTTATACAAAGAAAGCATATTAAGTATATTCTTCAAGACCTTCACTGGTAGGCACATATGATATCTCAATATTTCTGGGATTTTGTTGATAAAGGTATTATGACGTTATTTGTCGGAGAGTTTTTGTGCTGGTTTGTCTTGACTGGTTTAGGCCTGACTCAACTTTTATTCTTCATATATCAAGCTGATATTTTCTCCTTTAAATTGATTTTCAAAGGTTTTTCTTTTCTTTATATGGATATTTCCTAACCTAGATGCATGCATCATCTTTTATGACAAATTCTTTCATTTAATCAATAATTTCAGTTAGAATATTAAGACACAATCGGATGAAATCAGTATCAAAGCCCATCTTTGGCACAGAAGCTGCATCTGAAGAGGCATTTAGATTTACACTGGTATTTACACTGTTTAATGCTGTTAAATCGATCAAAATATTAATTCATCAATGAAACGTCACTGTTCTTCGGCCACAACGGTTCTGCTGTGAAACTTTCATTTGTGAAATAGAGCAAAAAACAGATGTGCTTAAAGGGGTCATGGGATGCAAAATTCACTTTTATATGGTTTTCATATAAATGTGTCTCTGCAGTGTGTGGACACAACCACTACACAATGAAAAATTCACTCCTTTTTCTTTAATCCTCAAAAAGCCAAAACACTCACAATAATCAAGCCGTTTGGATTTTCTGAGCACTATGACCACTATTATGTCCCGTATTAGCATATTTCCTGTATTAGCATATTTACCATATTAGCATATTTACCATATTAGCATATGTCCGTCCTCAGACATTTGTACACTACGGAGCCCCTAAAGGGATGTGGGGGTGGAAAAAATTTAGGATGGGATAAAAAAAAATATTTTTATTTTTTGCATTCCCATGCAAAACCTGTTGTGAGCTCGGACAGACACCTCCTGTTTAATGTCCCGCTGGCAGTGTTTCAGAACTACGTATGTTAATGTAGCGTTTCAGTGTTTGACCTTGGACTCAAATATAAAGGAAGTTTTGCGTATATAAACAAATATATGCAGTTGCTCATTATCATTTAAAGAGACATGCACTGAAACGGGTCGCTGTGGACAGAGCTGTTTTTGAGGAGGTAAAGGGTGTTGTTTTACACAACCATTGAGGAGTTTTAACCAAAGTATGTTACAAACTTTACATGAAGACCCTAAAGAATCACACCAACTTGTGGAAAATGGGCATCCGATGACCCCTTTAACTATATTATATGATATAAATATAAGACTCATACAGGGGTATTTTGATCTCATATCTTGAATTCCAGGGTCATTCTGACTGTATTCTGCTAGTCTACATCACACAGTGAAAGTGTGCACTATCAAGGCCTGTTTTTTTTCAAAATGAGTGACTCAATATTGTCTGATTCCACATCATTAAACAATAATAATTAAATAATTCTGATATTACTGTAGATCAGGGGTCACCAAACTAAGGCCCGCGGGCCGACTCAGGCCCGCCACCCCCCTTTGACTGGCCCCCCAGCCCCTCTGACCCCCCACTACTTGAACCGGCCCTATGAGGCAATCCCCAAAAGGCCCTCAGGAGAGATTATTATAGTCCCTCAGGAGAGATTAATTTAGTCCCTCAGAGAGATTATTATAGTCCCTCAGGAGAGATTAATTTAGTCCCTCAGAGAGATTATTATAGTCCCTCAGGAGAGATTAATTTAGTCCCTCAGAGAGATTATTATAGTCCCTCAGGAGAGATTAATTTAGTCCCTCAGAGAGATTATTATAGTCCCTCAGGAGAGATTAATTTAGTCCCTCAGAGAGATTATTATAGTCCCTCAGGAGAGATTAATTTAGTCCCTCAGAGAGATTATTATAGTCCCTCAGGAGAGATTAATTTAGTCCCTCAGAGAGATTATTATAGTCCCTCAGGAGAGATTAATTTAGTCCCTCAGAGAGATTATTATAGTCCCTCAGGAGAGATTAATTTAGTCCCTCAGAGAGATTATTATAGTCCCTCAGGAGAGATTAATTTAGTCCCTCAGAGAGATTATTATAGTCCCTCAGGAGAGATTAATTTAGTCCCTCAGAGAGATTATTATAGTCCCTCAGGAGAGATTAATTTAGTCCCTCAGAGAGATTATTATAGTCCCTCAGGAGAGATTAATTTAGTCCCTCAGAGAGATTATTATAGTCCCTCAGGAGAGATTAATTTAGTCCCTCAGAGAGATTATTATAGTCCCTCAGGAGAGATTAATTTAGTCCCTCAGAGAGATTATTATAGTCCCTCAGGAGAGATTAATTTAGTCCCTCAGAGAGATTATTATAGTCCCTCAGGAGAGATTAATTTAGTCCCTCAGAGAGATTATTATAGTCCCTCAGGAGAGATTATTATAGGCCCTCAGGAGAGATTATTATAGGTCTGCATTCTGATCCAGCGGTGGCGAGTAAAGTCTATTCAGACACTGGTGTTTCTTGTTGACAAAAAAGACAATCACACCCACCAGAACCAGCAGAATCACAGGCAGTCCAACACTCCAGAACCAATACACTGCAGCTGGAAGGAGGAAGGTGGGAAGAGAACTTTTAAAATGCTTTTTTAATCTCACTGTTTAAAGTGTAACTCTCGCCAAAATGCAACCAATGGTCTTTTTGTTAATCTACCCAAGGAAAACTTTCATTTGAAAGCATAATTAGGATGGAAACGGCACTTTTATTTTCACCGTATTTTCATTTTTGGTCAAAGTGCCTTGTGAATGGGAGTAAATGGGGTACTTCTATGAAAGCATTAAAAAATCGCTATTTTTAAAACACTAAGAAGGCTCGACACAACATGAAACTGTGCTGGAAGTATATCACCAGGGGCTCTACACATGAACTCCAGCATTGAGAACTCACTGTACTCACTGTCTCTGTGTCCGCCGGCATATTGACAGTCAAAAATAGTCGATTTCCGAATGCGAATGAACTGACTCTGAATTTTAGTATTGTTTCTTATATGAGGATCCTTTTTCAAATACAAGGTCAATATTGATTTTCACTAACGACAAAACAACAAATTATCCGTGAATTTATATGGAACGATGCTTTAGGAGCTTTCCATCTTTACTCTCCTCCCTGTTACGTTGCATTAGGAGATCGACCATTTTTGACTGACAAAATGAGTTGTTCAAAATCTTTCTTTTTAGTAAACTTTGTGTACACAAACAATGTTCTCAATGCTGGAGTTCATGTGTAGAGCCCCTGGTGATACTTTAAAAATAGCGATTTTTTATGCTATCAGAAGTGCCCCATTCACTCCCATTCAAAAGGCAATTTGACTGAAAGCGAAAATACGGTCAAACTTAAAAGTGCGTTTCCATTCTAATTATGCTTTTAATCTAATGTTTGCCTCGGGTAGAGTAACAAAAAGACCCTAGGTTGCATTTTGGCGAGAGTTACCCTTTAAAGATTTTGTAAAGCTCTCAATGTTCTACTGTTCTACTTACTATGTTCAGTGTCATCCGTGCGTTCTCCTGGTGAGCCTGAGTCTGTTCTGGATTCTGTAGAGGTGAATGAAAGGTTAAGGCCCCCGATATACTTCAAGCGAAATCGGAGAACGAACTGATGTGACGTTATTTCTAGGGTTGGGTATCGAGAACCGGTTACATTTTAGAACCGGTAACAAATTTCCAAAAACCGGGTATTCGATAAGACGCACGCATTACGATTCCTCTTATCGATTCCTGACTTTGGGACAGTTGCAATTTGTAATTACTTCTGCAAAGTAATTCCTCTTAGCCATCTGTACGGTATTCTGATAGTTATCTTGAGACTCCCGTAGCATTTGAAAAGATACCTGTAACTTATCTTTTTTCCATTTTCGTTCAAATTTTATACAGGTTATCCTCAACCCACGAGTCACATCATTCAGCCAGGGCTCGGATCTAAATTTGCACTTTTTGACATGAAGTGGGGCTACTGAGTCCAAGAGGGATAAACAAACAGAATATAACATCTCGAGTGAGGAGTCCACATTAAGAGAAAAACTATCCATAAAATAAAAAGGGTTAATTTTAAAAAATTGCTCCAGCATTTAAAGCCCATCGTAGTTGGCTTTGAGCTCTAGGTTTTTCAACTTTACGTGGTGTCAACATCTTAAAAAATAATTGACTTATGATCAGAGAAAGCTTGATCTGATATGTCAACATCAGCAATAGATAAACCATAAGTCAAAACTAGGTCTAAAATATGACCTTGAACATGAGTGGGTTTATGCACGTGCTGTATAAGATTGAAAGAATCGATTACATTCAAAAAATCTCTTACCAGTGGCTTTGTAGGACAACACACATGTATGTTGAAATCACCCACTAGTAGCAATTTATCATATTTCAGTACAATTTCACTTAAAAAATCAGTAAACTCACAAATAAAATCCTTGTTGTATGCAGGCGGTCGATATATTACAGCACATGCAACTTGATTAGTCAGAAACAACTGCAGTTCAAAGCTTAGAAAAGTGCCGGCAGATAATAGCTGACACGAGAAACTGTTCTTAAAAATAGATGCCAGGCCTCCACCACGACTTGTGATGCGTGGAGTATTAAGAAAGCCACAGTCCTGAGGTAACAGATCCGTGAATGGGCTTAAATCGTCAGGAATTAGCCACGTCTCAGACAATAATAAAAAGTCTAAGTTGCGTTCAGTAAAAAAGTTATTTAAAATAAATGTCTTATTTGATAACAAACGCACATTCATCACTGCCAATGTTAATTCAGTAGATACCCTCTAGGGTTGATTCGCAGCGAACTTGTCGGAGATTCTGCAGGTTCGCCTTCCGTCTGCAAATCCGAGGGATCCGATAGCATGATATGGCTCCGTCGCATGGACGCACCGGTAAAATCCATTTATACGAAGATTCAGAAGGGCGCCCGGTGAGAGACCACCTTTCTTCCCGTTCAAATGGTAGTTTGAGGAAATGAGAGTGGGTCGCATTAGAGGAAGTAAAACTCGCCTTCACCTTCACCGCAAAGCCACCTCGCCGTCCGCGTCTCCTGCGACGTCTGTAAGCGCACAGCGGTCGGCACAGGTGGAACGGGAGCGAGCGCCCAGGTGGCAAGTAATCAAAGCCAAATCCTTTCTGCACACAAACGCTTGCTCCGTCCATTGATAATTTAATATCCAAAAGCATTTGCCGGTCATAGGTGATCAAAGCAGAGGAGTTTATCACATAAAAATATATAATCACGAATAAAACAAGGACAAACTCGCAAAGCGAGAGACGGCGTGCCAAATACACCGGCGCCATCTTGCCAATCAATATATTAATACTATTACAACCAATATCACCGACTAAATACCACTAACATTACTTACAGAATATAACACTGTATAACAACCACATTCTTAATATCTTATTGATTAACTTTTTTTTTTTTTTGAAACTCTTCAACAACGATCAGTTATATTGCATTGATTGTCTTTTACTGACTTCACTTATGCAACATAGTCTTTCAAGTTAGCTGGAGAACGTCTCTCTCTTGCAGACCTTCTCAGATTTGTAGGTTGGTTAGTCTCTTTTTCTACAACAGTCAATTCTAGCGATTGTTCTTTCTCAAGGGCAGACATCCCCTTGTCTGCAGGTGCATTGACAACATCTGCACTTGGCAATGCAGAAGTGTCACCATCCTGTTCATTCTCTGCGGGTAGTACAGTCTCAAGCATCTCGTCTGTACTGCGATTTCTTATTTGGTCCACATGTCTTTTCACAGTTTGGCCATGCCCCAGAGCAGTCTTGTATGAAATAGGTCCTGTACAACATTCCACTACTGCAGGAATCCCTTTGGGTCCACCAGCATAGTTCCTCACGTACACTGAATCTCCAACTTCAAAATTTCTGAGTTTGCAACTTTTGTCATGGCCTTCTTTTTGTTTCTGCTGTTTTTTCAGAACTTTTGACTTAACATCAGGAATGAGTAAGTTAAATGTGGATCTCAACTTCTGTGACATTAACATTTGAGCAGGTGATAACCCAGTTGTTGCATGAGGAGTGATTCTATAATTAAACAAGAATCTTGCTACTCTTGTCTCCACAGTGTCACCTTTCATCTTTTTCATCCCCTCCTTGAAAGTTTGAACAGCATGTTCAGCTAGGCCGTTTGAAGAAGGATGATAAGGAGCTGAGGTTACATGTTGAATGCCATTTCTCTTCATGAAAGTTTCAAACTCGTTACTGGTAAAACATGTTCCGTTGTCTGCCACTAACATTTTAGGTAATCCATGTGTACTGAAACACATTCTCAGTTTCTCAATTGTAATTTGGGAAGTGGCCTGCGTGACAGGATAAACTTCCATCCACTTGGAATGGGAATCTACCAGAATTAGGAACATTCTTCCTAAGAAGGGCTCTGCGTAGTCTACATGAAGTCTTTTCCAGGGTGAGCCTGGCCACTCCCACGGGTGCAAAGGAGCTTGAGCAGGTGCCTTTCTGAAACTTTGACACACCTCACATTTCTGAACCACTCTCTCTACATCCTGATCCATACCAGGCCACCACATGTATGATCGGGCCAATTCCTTCATTCTGGACATGCCGGAATGAGTCTGATGTAACTGTTTCAATACAGCCGCTCGACCTTGTGATGGTAATGATGATTTTCGCTCCCCAAGTCACACATCCATCTTTGACACTCAGAGCATCTCTCCTGTGATGGTACGGTAACACATGTGGCTCTACTTTCTCAGGCCAACCCTTTAATATGTACTCATGTACCATGGAGAGTGTTATGTCGTTTGATGTCCACTTCCGAATTTGTGCAGCACTTACAGGCGAATCGTCCATTAAGTCCACATAGCACTTGATCATTAGTGTCATCAGGTTCTCCCTCACCTGGCACTGGGAGTCTACTCAGTGCATCAGCATTTTGGTGGTACTTTCCTGGCTTGTACACAATGTTGTACTGATATGCTTGTAATATCACAGCCCACCTTTGCACTCTGGGTGATCCCATTTGAGGAACTGCCTTTGTTTCATTAAACAAATGGATCAAGGGCTTATGATCAGTGCAAATTGTGGATGCACGACCATACAAATACTTGTGAAATCTATGGATGCCAAAAATCACAGCCAAGCCTTCTTTGTCCAGTTGTGAATAACGCTCCTCCGCAGGCGTTAATGTCCTAGACATGAACCCAAGGGGTTTCTCCACACTGATGAGTAATGCGCTAGCTCCTCTGCTGATTTTAGTAGAGCTTTAGATTCCTTAACCCCCTGGGGTCGGGCGGTATCGCCGGCGATACCAGCTCGCTTTTTTTTTTTTATCAGTTCAAAATAGATTCATTTTGCTCTGTTGACTTTGATATTACAAACACGTTTCATACATCAATCGATTCTGTTAAATGTGTATTAT
>FLSR01000578.1:60999-77295 GCA_900092035.1 Leuciscus waleckii
GCGTTCCCATAGTGTCGTCACGACGACGACGCAGTGCGAGTTCCCTCGAAGGGGAACGTCTCGGGTTACGACTGTAACCCTTGTTCCCCGAGAAGGGAACGAGACACTGCGTCTCGTCGCCACACCTATCACGGGCAGAGTGCTTGCTTCATTGCAAAGGAGCTAACGTGTGTTTGTGCTGGCGTCCCTTTGTATCTTCCGGTTATGCCGTCATCTACTACGTCATGACGCAGCACCAATCAGGATTGGACAGATTTCATTCATGCTTCAGACGCGCTACGCTAAGGGCGTTCCCCAAAGTGTCGTCACGACGACGACGCAGTGTCTCGTTCCCTTCTCGGGGAACAAGGGTTACAGTCGTAACCCGAGACGTTTTTTGACAGTCTGGTTAAAATAACATGAAAAATGTCTCTGGCCTCAATATCACAGGGCAGGGAGGCGTTTTCTCCTTTTTGTCCCGTCACATGTATAGAGATGTTTCCTACAGTGGTGGTTTCTGCAAATACAGGCAATATAAATTAATCATCTCACTTTCTTAGCTTGTTCACCCATTAAAACAGCATTTCTTATTGGCCTTTGCAAGCAAACAGACAAATTAACTGGATTAAGTCTGGATGTGGTATATGATAATGTAATATGCTGGGGAATTTCCACCATCAACCAAGTCTCTTGGCTGAGTGACACGACAGAGAAACAATCGACTACAATAACTCTACCTGGAACTGAAGATCAAGCATTGTTAAAATATATAAACAAATATGATACTGACCTCTATATTTGATAAAGCAAACCAGCAGCAGAAGCAGATTCAACCATCTAAACCTGATGAGAAAACAGAAGAGCTGGTTTATGCACAGATACAGGCTGAGGCTAATAATCACAAACACATTTATACAGGGATAAAACGCTTTCCTGAGCGGTAAAATATGACTAAACATTCCCTTTCATTTAGTCTGAATATTTAACATGTGCATCTTACTTGATAAAAATGACTAGCCTAATAAGAAACATCAAACTATAACATGACATGAATTGCTTTAATAAATTGTTCATAATACTGAAAATGATTAGTCAAACTCAATACACAAACAACACGGTTTAGAAATTCAGTGATAATCTAATAATTATATTAATAACTATAACATGACATGAATTGCTTTAATAAATTGTTCATGTGTAATACTGAAAATGATTAGTCAAACCCAATACACAAACAACACGGTTTAGAAATTCACATAATCTAATAACAATCATTATCATAATCACAGTAACGGATGTGTTCATCATAAACCTGTCAATCATTTCCGCATCAATAGCGCGATTAGACAACAAGTTACTAATAACAAAAACACACAGACGGGATATTTTAAAACATGAAAACTTACATGATAAATCTGCTTGAGTCTTTTAATCAGGCGTCAAAACGGCATTAATTATTGCAAGATTAGCGAGTGGTGACAAGGAAAAAAAAATGAATGAAAACAAATCTGATAGTAATATCTCGTGTCATATCGTTCATATAAATCACTACCACATGAATTGGGTTGAAGTTAATACTTTACTTTCTGTTTGCAACAGTTACAGCAACAGACCATAGACAGTATATAAACTGGACACAGCGACCCCATTGGATTCAACGGAGACAAGTGAAGTCAATTAGAAGCACTAACTTCCTGATGGTCGAGCGTACTGCGCAGACTCAAACTGAGCTTGACGACATAGATGTGACGTGAGCAACCCGTCTATCTACTAGTAGCTGTACCAAGAGAAATCTGAATCATTCCCTTCCGAAACTTGCAGAGACGGAGATCGTGAGTAGGAGGTGTCTATGAGCTAGAAGCAGGAGAAACTTTTGCTAAGTATTCTGATTAATTACTTTGTCATTTTGCCTCCACGTCCCCCCGATTGCCCGCGAGCTTCTCCTCCTGTCCATACGGTAATCTCTCTACTGTGCGACAGAGAGTCGCGTGGTTATGACGCAATCGTTAGCCTACTTTTACAAAAACTGCTTCTACGGCGCCATAGCGTAAGATACACGGTAATGGAGCATTTTATACATTGTCCTGTTTCTTTAGAAATAAATAATGGACAAATGGAGTCTTCAAACGCCTCAGATGTAAAGTTATTCGCTGTCAAAGTAACGCAAAAATGAATGGGAGTCACTTATGCAACATAGTCTTTCAAGTTAGCTGGAGAACGTCTCTCTCTTGCAGACCTTCTCAGATTTGTAGGTTGGTTAGTCTCTTTTTCTACAACAGTCAATTCTAGCGATTGTTCTTTCTCAAGGGCAGACATCCCCTTGTCTGCAGGTGCATTGACAACATCCGCACTAGGCAATGCAGAAGTGTTACCATCCTGTTCACTCTCTGTGGGTAGTACAGTCTCAAGCATCTCGTCTGTACTGCGATTTCTTATTTGGTCCACATGTCTTTTCACAGTTTGGCCATGCCCCAGAGCAGTCTTGTATGAAAGAGGTCCTGTACAACATTCCACTACTGCTGGAATCCATTTGGGTCCACCAGCATAGTTCCTCACATACACTGAATCTCCAACTTCAAAACTTCTGAGTTTGCAACTTTTGTCATGGCCTTCTTTTTGTTTCTGCAGTTTTTTTAGAACTTTGGACTTCACATCAGGAATGAGTAAGTCAAATGTGGATCTCAACTTCCGTGACATTAGCATTTGAGCAGGTGATAACCCAGTTGTTGCATGAGGAGTGATTCTATAATTAAACAAGAATCTTGCTACTCTTGTCTCCATGGTGTCACCTTTCATCTTTTTCATCCCCTCCTTGAAAGTTTGAACAGCACGTTCAGCTAGGCCGTTTGAAGAAGGATGATAAGGAGCTGAGGTTACATGTTGAATGCCATTTCTCTCCATGAAAGTTTCAAACTCTACTGGTAAAACATGTTCCGTTGTCGTACACTAACATTTTAGGTAATCCATGTGTACTGAAACACATTCTCAGTTTCTCAATTGTAATTTGGGAAGTGGCCTGTGTGACAGGATAAACTTCCATCCACTTGGAATGAGAATCTACCAGAATTAGGAACATTCTTCCCAGGAAGGGCCCTGCGTAGTCTACATGAAGTCTTTCCCAGGGTGAGCCTGGCCACTCCCACGGGTGCAAAGGAGCTTGAGCAGGTGCCTTTCTGAAACTTTGACACACCTCACATTTCTGAACCACTCTCTCTACATCCTGATCCATACCAGGCCACCACATGTATGATCGGGCCAATCCCTTCATTCTGGACATGCCGGAATGAGTCTGATGTAACTGTTTCAATACAGCCGCTCGACCTTGTGATGGTATGATGATTCTCGCTCCCCAAGTCACACATCCATCCTTGACACTCAGAGCATCTCTCCTGTGATGGTACGGTAACACATGTGGCTCTACTTTCTCAGGCCAACCCTTTAAGATGTACTCATGTATCATGGAGAGTGTTATGTCGTGTGATGTCCACTTCCGAATTTGTGCTGCACTTACAGGTGAATCGTCCATTAATTCCATCATCAGCACTTGATCATTAGTGTCATCAGGTTCTCCCTCACCTGGCACTGGAAGTCTACCCAGCGCATCAGCATTTTGGTGATACTTTCCTGGTTTGTACACAATGTTGTACTGATATGCTTGTAACATCACAGCCCACCTCTGCACTCTGGGTGATCCCATTTGAGGAACTGCCTTTGTTTCATTAAACAAATGGATCAAGGGCTTATGATCAGTGCAAATTGTGAAGGCCCGACCATACAAATACTTGTGAAATCTATGGATACCAAAAATCACAGCCAAGCCTTCTTTGTCCAGTTGTGAATAACGTTTCTCCGCAGGCGTTAATGTCCTAGACATGAACCCAAGGGGTTTCTCCACACTCTCTCCTTTTATACGCTGCGAGAGCACTGCACCAACCCCTAGGTGAGGCGTCACAATCCAAAATCAGTTCTGAATCTGATGAGTAATGCGCTAGCACCGCCGCCGATTTTAGTAGAGCTTTAGATTTTTTAAAAGCTTCTTGCTGTGGCTTTTTCCACATCCACTGAACATCTTTTCTCAGCAGCAGATGTAGGGGGGCTAGTAGCGTTGCCAGGTTTGGAAGGAACTTGTTATAATAGTTAAGCAGTCCCAGGTATGCTTTAAGCTCTGTGACATTCCTTGGTTCTGGTGCTTCTTCAATGGCTTTCACTTTAATTCCAGAGGATGTAGACCCTGTGCATCTACTCTGTGGCCTAAATATTCCACCTCATCTGCCAGGAACACGCATTTTACTCGTTTCAGTCGCAAACCAGCTTCTTTCAGTCTCGACAGCACTTCATCCAGTGTCTTCAAGTGACTTTCTTGGTTTACGCCAGTCACCAATATATCATCCAGATAAACAACTACTCCAGGAATACCTTGCAACAATCCCTCCATTGTTCTCTGGAAGATAGCAGGAGCTGACGCCACTCCGAAGGGTAGACGATTATATGTGAATAACCCTTTTTGTGTATTCACTGTCAAGTATTTCTTGGAGCTTTCATCCATGATGATTTGTTGGTATGCGTGACTCATGTCCAATTTTGTGAACTGCTTTCCTCCATCCAGTAGAGCAAAAAGATCTTCCACCCTTGGTATTGGATACTGTTCCAATGTTGACACTCTATTGACTGTGAGTTTGTAGTCACCGCATAATCTTATACTGCCATCTGGTTTCAAGATAGGAACAACAGGAGCTGCCCACTCTGAATACTTAACAGGTGAGATGATCTTGTCCCGTAGCAGTCGATTAATCTCTTCCTCCACCTTTGTTTTCAGGGCATATGGCACAGATCTAGGTCTGAAAAACCTTGGTGTGGCATCAGTCGGCACATGAAGAGTAGCAGTAGTACCCCTTAATGTCCCAAGCTCCTCTTTGAATACTTCCTCATGCTTGGATAGCACCTGTTGTAATGTATACCTCTGACTGTATCAGCTTTATCTCACTCCATTGCAGTTGAATTTCTTCAAGCCAGGCTCTGCCTAGTAAGCATGGTCCTGTTCCTTTCACTATGACAAGCGGCATTTTCTTTTCCTGCTGCTGGTATTTTACTTGTACATCAGCCACACCCACTATCTCTAATGGATCTCCTGTATAAGTTCTCAACTTGATTTTTGTGAGTCTCAGTTTGGGAGCTTCTGAGTCTTTCCAGATGTCCTTGTACATGCCCTCATTCATAAGACTGACACTACATCCAGTATCAATCTCAAAGTTTACAAGTCTACCATTAACATGCAACTCAACAGTGAGGGGTTTCACTTTCTTCAATGCATCAGTCTTTACACATGCCAAACTGAATGTTTCTTCAGATTCATCACTCTCATTATTTTCACTTACATTGAATGCTCGATGCGGACGCACTCCTTTTCCACCTTTTCCAGTTGTTGCGTGTCCACTCTGTTTGCTTTTGTTGCGACAGGCTCTGGCGATAAGTCCGATTTTCCCGCACACATAACATTTGTCCTTCTTAAATCTACATTCATTGGCTTTGTGGTTTTTCCCACCGCATCTGTGACATTCTCTGATTTCTTTTTGTTCACCAGATTCTCCTTTTTTCCAGTGATCCGGTTTCCTCGCTTTAAACATGATGCTGTTACATGCCTGTACACCGGATTTATTTTGTAAATCGAGCACATTTTTGCTTGCGGCTTCAGTGGCTACTGCAATTTTAAAAGCAGTCTCAAATGTCAGATTTGCTTCTGAAAGCAACCGTCTCTGAATCCGATCATCATCTATGCCACAAACAAGCCGATCCCTCAGCATTTGGTCTAAAGTTGCTCCGTAATTACAATCTTGTGCTAAGCGACGCAACTCAGCCACATACTCTGTCACAGTCTCTGTCGGCTTCTTCGTTCTCGAATCAAATTTAAATCTCTGTACAATCTCACTTGGCTGGGGATTGAAATGATTTTTTAACATCGTTACCAGTTGCTGATAAGTCCTTTCACTTGGTTTTGTAGGGCTAAGAAGATTTCGCATCACACTGTAAGTTTGTGGTCCCACAACACTAATGAGAATAGCTCTTTGCTTACCCTCATCTTCGATTCCATTAGCCATGAAAAATTGCTCCAGTATTTCAGAATACCCTTCCCATGTTTGAGCTTTTGCATCAAATGCTGCTAGTGAGCCAATAGTTCCAGTAGCCATGGTTAATCTTCTTCTCTTTATCCTTTAGAATATTCTGTTTCTCCCACAACCAGTTATCAGCACTCTGCTCCTTTTCATCATTTCAATCTTTTGTCATCACAGGCTTTCCGCTTCATCCTCGTCGCCAAAAATGTAATATCTTCCATATAAATCATACTACTACATGAATTGAGTTGAAGTTTATACTTTACTTTCTGTTTGCAACAGTTAAAGTAACAGAGTTATTCTCTCAGCTCCTATATTAGGTGCATATACACTCACAAACATAAAGACAAGACCATTTAAATCAACCTTAACTGCTAAACATCTTCCTGGTTCATTTCACTTTTTCCCAAAACTTTGGCTTTTATAGAGGGAGAAAAGAGAATAGCAGTTCCTGCACTCAGGTTAGTACCATGTGTGAGCACACATTCATTCCTCCACCACAATTGCCAGTCAACCTCATTGTTTGCATCACTATGAGTCTCTTGTAAGAAAATAACATCTAATTTCTTTAACTTAATGAATTTTATCACTGTATCAGCTTTACTCTTATCCCTCATCCCATTAACATTTAAGGATCCCACACGTAGGGTTTCCATATGAAGGAAAAAAATTAGAAAAATAACAATCAGAAAGAGATGTGTATTAGCCATAGTGATTAGTTATATTCTCCTCTTTTTGGTTTCCCTTTCCCTGTCTTAAACTTTTTCCGAATATCAGTTATATGTTTCTTTAACCTAAAACGTTTCTGTTTTGATAGCTCATCATTATTGCAACTTTTCCTTGCCCACATTACAGAAGAGATAAACTTATCCAGATCTGGGAAAAATTCACTCCCTTCTATGCTTCTACCTTTTGTCTCATCCAGAAAAGCATTAATTTGTGCCACAGTGTACAAATCTTCTGTATCTACTTTTGACATTTCTGACCCTTCAGACCAATATCCATCATCTTTCATACTATCATCTGTATACTGAGATAACCCATCTGTATCATCCACCGAGCATTTCTCAGCTATTTTTATAACAGTCTGAGATACAATCTCATTTTCTTTTGCTTCCTCAACATCATCATTTATGACAAGCGCAGAACTGCATTCAGCCTGCTCACTTCTCTCCACATCCACACCAGCATCGCTTTCACTCACCTCATTGTGCCCGTAGACCTCCTCTAACGGCCTTTTGATTGGTTTCTTTGGTACTTGTTTATCCTGTGCTGTTGCCGTATTATCCTCGATATCACTGGTATCATTGTGATGGCTGATCCATTTTCAGTAACATTAACAGGCAGCTGCTGCTCAACATCCGCTTTTTTATTAGGACAGGAGAAGCGTTTATGGCCTATATTTCCACATTCAAGCACTTTAGTACTTGTCTGTACTTGCATACAGCATATATGATCCATCTCCATGACTTACACGGAACGAGATCTCTAATGTGCGCTCTGTTGAAGTCAGAAACATTAACACTTGTCTCCTAAACGACAAAACGTGTTTGAGATCAGTGTTTTTACATCCCAATGGGATGTTTCTGACAGGACTTGCGACTTTACCGTATCGGGTTAATTCTTTAACAATCGCGTCATTTGAGACAAAAGGCGGTACATTGGAAATAGTGACTTTAGTTGCCGGAGCCGTTAAAGGAGTAACGGGCACAAACATTTCCTTAATCCATAATCCATTCTCAGTCACCTGGTTAACTAACTGCTCTGTTTTTAAAAACACGATAACTGCTTTGTTCATACGCGATGCTGAGAGAATATTGTCAAACCCTATAATTTCTCCCACCACCACGTCCATATGCTTGTAATAAGCAAAATCAGTCAATATTCTTGCTTTCACCATGTTTGAAAACATTGCAACTACATTCTGTCCCAAATTTTGTTCGACTTTCTTTTTCCTACTTATATAAATAGCCAATTTTGCTTGGCCTAAAACAAAATTCAACAACTGGCATACAAATCTATTTTTCAACACATATTTAAAACCCAAAATAAATAACACCGTAGAAAAAGTTTCATTACACCTCTGAAAAATGTTTCCTAAAAGCAGAAATAAAGGCTCTAATCTTGCACTCTTTACAATGCATGAAAGATGGTTTCTCTTCAGCATTGTAGTGGATTTTTTCCCTAAACCCGACTATCTAGCGTCTGCAAATCGACACTTAATAAATAAATCTGTTGCGTCTTCTCATCGGCACAGAGTGTCTACAAATCGACACTTAATAACCTTTATACTCAAGCTCTTTGCGTCTTCCGTCGACACTGGCCGAGTCTCTTACTCTAACTTACTTGCTTCCCTAAACTGACCTGCTGCGCAGCAGAAATAACAGACAGACATCAGCAAATGTCCTCCAAATGCTTTAATAACGGCCGGGAGAGTCTTCGAGCAGTTCTCAGAGAAACTCTCCCAAGAAGAATGAAAGGCCGGAGGATCTCAGACAAATTCCATTGAGAAAATCCCCACAGTACACAAGAATACAACAGTTTGTATAGTATAGCGGTATGGCATAAATGTATGCTGCATTACATCATTTCCCCACTATTTGATTGGTTCTTCATATGCAAACCCCTCTGTTACTAGGTAAAGCAAACTTTGTTTTAATGATGACTTCATTTGCTAATCACAAGATTCTAACAGACTGTCTAGTTTCATTTCCCAAACTTGTTATTTATACATACACACGCACACAGTCAAAGCAACAAGTTTTCCATTGGTTTCGTACAGTACATCCTGTTCTAATGTTAAAATTTCCACGACAGCATCAATCTCAGGATTTACAATTGAAATAAAAGCATTGACGGCGACAGCGCCATGGAGGATTCTCCACTGTAAATCACCTGTCTTTTTCGTCAACGGTGGTTTATAAAGTGCTCTCCACTCAGGTTTTCTATCCACATTCAGTTTAAAAAAAATCACGCCATGGAGTATCAGTTTTCTTATTTAACATTCTTTTGTTAAAAATAACAACACAATACTTATATAAAGTTTTCCCAGAACAAGAAAAAAAATCTACACACAGGGATTCAACAGTTTTTAAAAACACTCCAGAAACCTCTTCTAGTTTCACTGAAAGAAACAAGGAAAAGAGTCTTCAGGATCTGTTTACAGCGACCATCACAATACCCTGTCAACAAAGTTCTTTCCGTTGCATTAAGAACCGTCTGCCATTTCACCAATAGCTGCGCAACTAGACGGGTTGATCGAATTCTCAGATGTTGAGCCGTTGCTTCTTTATTCTTAAAATCAAGTCCTGATACTTCCAGTAATTGTCCCAAAGTGGTCATTTTACTGTCAATGAGTGCCTTGTTAAGTCCTGGGTAAAGTCCACTGGTGTAAATCACCTGTCTTTTTCGTCAACGGTGGTTTATAAAGTGCTCTCCACTCAGGTTTTCTATCCACATTCAGTTTAAAAAAAATCACGCCATGGAGTATCAGTTTTCTTATTTAACATTCTTTTGTTAAAAATAACAACACAATACTTATATAAAGTTTTCCCAGAACAAGAAAAAAAATCTACACACAGGGATTCAACAGTTTTTAAAAACACTCCAGAAACCTCTTCTAGTTTCACTGAAAGAAACAAGGAAAAGAGTCTTCAGGATCTGGTTTACAGCGACCATCACAATACCCTGTCAACAAAGTTCTTTCCGTTGCATTAAGAACCGTCTGCCATTTCACCAATAGCTGCGCAACTAGACGGGTTGATCGAATTCTCAGATGTTGAGCCGTTGCTTCTTTATTCTTAAAATCAAGTCCTGATACTTCCAGTAATTGTCCCAAAGTGGTAATTTTACTGTCAATGAGTGCCTTGTTAAGTCCTGGGTAAAGTCCACTGGCAGACAAATCCAGACGTGCTCCACGGACTAAAGGCTCTTCTAATAGCCAATTAAATGACTCTGAATCCTCTGCTTTTTTTAAAACAAAAAGACTACACACCTTAAAGAGGTTCCTATAAAAAACTGGTTGTCCAGAAGTGTTCAATTTCGTTGGGTCGAGTAAAAAAAGAGTTTTGTCTAGTCCCAGATTCTCAAGATTATGTAAAATCACATATGCAACAGAACACCATTTAAATTCAACTGAACCATAAGAAGTTTTTGAATGAATTGCAACCGAAAAGTTGCTACTCTACTTTGAAGATGTATTAAGCCATGCCCACCCTCCTCCTTAGGCAAGAATAACACACTCTGTGGGACCCAATGCAATTTATCCCAGAAGAAATCTAATAAAATAGCCTGGATTTTTGGTAACAGATGTGATGGAGGATCAATACATGCAACCCTATGCCATTGTGAAGAAGCAACTAGATTACTTATAATTAATATACAGCCTCTATATGACATTTTTGGAATTAACATCTCCATTTATCCAGACGGCCTTTCACTCTTTCATTGACTCCTTCCCAATTCTTTTGCACTGTAAACTCATCATCAATATACACTCCTAAGTATTTAAAACCTGATTTTCCCCAACCTAACCCTTTAGGGAGATCTGGTTTCCCACCGGTCCACTTACCTAATAATAAAGTTTCACCCAAAGTGTAATATCCTTGGGTGCATCATAAATGTGGAGACATGGAGATACATTACTTTGTATCTTTATTAACAGGTGCAGAGCGGACAACGCATCTCGACACCGCCTCAGCAGATACCAGACTGACACCGGAACAACGCTACTCTCTACTCCAGTACATCAAGAGAAAAGGTAACATATGCAAACCCATGCTGCCCTCTACTGGACAACTTTGTCTATAGCATCCCATTTACTACATCAGGCCTTTAAAACTCTCCACAAATAGCGATGCTCAACACGGTCAAATGCCTTCTCCTGATCCAATGAGATTAACCCACAATCTAGATTCACCATCTTGGAGACCTCTCCAACATCACAAACCACAGAAACATTGTCAAATATTGACCTACCAGGAACACAGTAGGTCTGGTCAGGATGGATGACACCATCCATCGCTCCTGCTAGCCTGTTAGCCAGGGTTTTCGAGAGCAGTTTGTAGTCGCTACAGAGTAGCGATACGGGCCTCCAGCACTTTATGTCCGTAAGGTCTCCTTTCTTGGGCAGGAGGGTGTAGACTTGGATTTAAGCCTTTTTCCCGTTATTATTTGATTCACCGTTATCATTTTTCTTCATCTTGCCAAGAAAAATCTTTATTCTTATATGTCAGGAGAGAAACTCTGAGAAGATGTTATATTCATGCCAGGTCTATGCGTTTCCTTGTTTCTCTGCTGTAGTACAGTAAGATTGAGCTTAAATAAACAACTGAGCGACTTTCGTCTTCCTTTTAAGGTAACGAAAACATATAGCTTATGTTTAAAAATGGAATGTATACCTAATTCTTACACATGGTGCAATCCACTATCCCTCTGTGTATACATTAATACAGTAGTGGTATACAAATGGTACATTAAAGAATAATAATACAGATACATAATATAAAATAATGAAATTATATTCAAAGATGAAATTTTAGTCTTCAGAGGGTTAACACTGCTCTACGGCAGCTCAGAGGCAGCTGGCCTTCAGCCAAGCTTTCATTCAATACCTCCAGAAGGTCCTCTCTCAGTTCTGACCAGAAAGACTTATAGAAAATCTACTGGCAGGCCGTCAATGCCCGGCGCCTTTCCAGACTCCATTCCTTGGAGAGCCTTGTACAGTTCGCCCATGCTCAAAGCACCAGAGATCTCAGCATTGACTTCCTCAGACACCTGGGGTAAGTCGTTGAAAAATTCGCTGTCACTTCTGTATTCTGCCCAAGCGGCAACCTCCCCGTCTCTCTCTTGAAACCAACACGGAAGTGAGTTAAACTGCAATTCATTGACTGGCCGCTTGAGGCTGGCTGCAGGAGTGAGTCAAATCTGTATCTCCCCCATGTTAAAATTACCAACTTTACAGCAGAAAAAAACATGTTTACAGCCTGGTGTCTGTATGTGGCTTTGGTCTATACAGCTAATTTTGCCCTTCATAACAACTGTGAGGGGGGTGAATTTTTTTATAACTCATCCGTTTAGTTGATTCATATTTAAAGTTCTGCATAATTAAGGGTGTGGACTTCATCAACCTGATAAGAAGTTGGATTGAAACTCTTAGAAAAAAGAATAACCCCCCTCCGCTAAGTGAGGTGTTGTGGCTCAACACAGAGACCCCATCCCACTCCTCAGCCCAATCAGCAGCATTCCTCAAGTCACTATGCGTTTCTACAACCACCTCAAAAAAATCTGCTCTTTTTCTCATTTCCCTTGCTCCATTTACATTCAAAGTCACAATATTCACTTCACTCATATTGAAATAGACTAAGAAACATAGCAGCACTCCACACACACACAGCACATTACTAGCCAGGCTACTATACTCTCTCACTACCTTCAATGCATTGGCATCTTTTTCAATCGATATATCTCCTTGTTTGTAAGCAAACCTTCTGACATAAAAAACCCTGGTTTTATCGACTTGCTTTGTGTCAGAAAAATAAATATTTACACAGACCCCTCTCTTGTTTTTAGTAGCTTTAAAAAAAAGTTTAATGTCATCCACTTCACAACCGCGACTAGAGAAGTCACTGAGAGAGACGATGCTAGAATCAGAAGACTCACTGTCACTGTCACCATAATGATCTTCCACGTCAGATTTCTTAGCTCTGACCATTTGAGGATCATCCGAACTTTTCCTTTTTGATGGAATTATGAATTCACTCTGCTCTGTCTCCATTTCAATGCCATCACAAAACAATTCGGGCAGCAAAACAATAGGTGCACTATCCTTTTTTTGCATATTCGACTTGCAAGAACGAATATTCGATGTTTCAGCATCATTCAGCATATTTTCCTCACCCACATTTTTGGGATAATTTCCCTGAATCGCCGCACTCTCAGCTGCGGGCGGCTTCTCCACCGCTCGATCCCCCACTGTACCTGTCTCTGGCCGCACCCGTCTCCGTCACAGGCCGAACCGCGTTTGACGGACCGGCCTCGACCGGCTCAGTAACATTATTAACAATGTCATCAGCCGCTGAGCTGTTTTCTTTATTCTTACCAGGGCAAGCACAAATTAAATGGCCCACTTCACCACATTTGAAACATTTCATCTTGTCCTAGTAGCATAAATAACATAGTCGAACTCGTCAACTTGAGATGCAGTGAAAGCTCATCATCTTTTAAAATCATGTAAGCGAATCGCCTAAACGAAACCACATGTTTTAAAAGAGGAGAACCACTTCCAATTGGTATCATTTTAATAGGTGACACCAATTTACCATATCGGGTCAAAATTCTCTGAAACTCTTAGAAAAAAGAATAACCACCCCTCCGCTAAGTGAGGTGTTGTGGCTCAACACAGAGACCCCATCCCACTCCTCAGCCCAATCAGCAGCATTCCTCAAGTCACTATGCGTTTCTTGCAACATAGCAACATCTATTCTTTTTTGTTTAACCACCTCAAAAATATCTGCTCTTTTTCTCATTTCCCTTGCCCCATTTACATTCAAAGTCGCAATATTCACTTCACTCATATTGAAATAGACTAAGAAACATAGCAGCACTCCACACACACACAGCACATTACTAGCCAGGCTACTAACTCTCTCACTACCTTCAATGGCATTGGCATCTTTTTCAATCGATATATCTCCTTGTTTGTAAGCAAACCTTCTGACATAAAAAACCTGGTTTTATCGACAAATTGCTTTGTGTCAGAAAAAGTATTATTTACACAGACCCCTCTCTTGTTTTTAGTAGCTTTAAAAAAAAGTTGAATGTCATCCAATTCACAACCGCGACTAGAGAAGTCACTCTGAGAGAGACCGACGCTAGAATCAGAAGACTCACTGTCACTGTCACCATAATGATCTTCCACGTCAGATTTCTTAGCTCTGACCGTTTGAGGATTGTCCGAATTTTTCCTTTTTGATGGAATTATGAATTCACTCTGCTCTGTCTCCATTTCAATGCCATCACAAAACAATTCGGGCAGCAAAACAATAGGTGCACAATCCTTTTTTTTTTTTGCATATTTGACTTTCGAAGAACGAATATTCGATGTTTCAGCATCATTCAGCATATTTTCCTCACCCACATTTTTGGGATAATTTCCCTGAATCGCCGACTCTCAGCTGCGGGCGGCTTCTCCACTGCTCAATCCCCCACTGCACCTGTCTCTGTCACAAGCCAGTAACATTATTAACAATGTCATCAGCCGCTGAGCTGTTTTCTTGATTCTTACCAGGGCAAGCACAAATTAAATGGCCCACCTCACCACATTTGAAACATTTCATCTTGTCCGTAGTAGCATAAATAACATAGTCGAACTCGTCAACTTTGAGATGCAGTGAAAGATCCAGATCCTCATCATCTTTTAAAATCATGTAAGCGAATCGCCTAAACGAAGCCACATGTTTTTAAAAGAGGAGAACCACTTCCAATTGGTATCATTTTAATAGGTGACACCAATTTACCATATCGGGACAAAATTCTCACTAAAGTTTCATCACTTATAAAAGGCGGAATATTAGACAATGTTGTGGAAAATTCAAAGTTCTTTTTGGTTCAGGTCTCAAAGAAGTTATTAAATTATAGCAAATTCGAAGTCCTTAGTTCAGGTTCAAAGAAGTTTCTCAGAGCCGAGGTTCCAGGTCAGAAGAATTAACTTTATTGACAAGCAACAAAGTGAGAAGCCAGCTGGCCATCTGGACATCTAAAGTTACCATTCCCAGTCCTTTTACTTTTTTCTTATCTCTAGGTGCCCAAAGGGCACCCTCATATCTATCTCTTCTTCTTTGTCACTCCTTGTGGCCTTGCCACCATTAAAAACATCTGACCCATTTTCTGCTGGGCATTACAGCATTCAGACTTTCACATGAGACAAGGGAAATTCTTCAACATAATCCCCCCTTTGGGACTAACTTTAGTCCCACGTTCACTTTTGTCCCAGAATGTATCTTCATGAATAAACCTCTCTCTGTTATCTATCAATCATGGCCAATATAGACCATCCATCTTTCTTAGCAATAGGCTTTCATCACAAAGGTACACTCTGGAGGAATAGTGAGACCAAACATCTCCACCCCCCTTTGACTGGAGTGGAATAAAAGATCTCACCTTCCGGTTGGATATCACTCTGAAGGGATAGATTACTTTAAACATTTGATTTCCAGTATAATAAACATATCTCAGTGTACAGATTTGAAGTTAGGATTGTCCCACGGTGCCAGAGGAACTGCACAGGCGCTTCCGGTGGCCTGGAGTGCTATCTGGGTTGCACCATCGTTGCCAGAGGTGCCCTGATCCTGCCTAGAGCGCTATCTGGTGTTGGAGCAGACAGCGGGTTTTTAAACCACCAGTTGAGTCTGCCCTTGCTGGTCCGGCAATTGGCGACCACGCTTGTAATTAATTTATATTTTTACCCCCTGGAAACATTTTCCAGTAGTCTAATGCATGTACTTCACATTTAATTCATAAAAAACTTTAAAATGTTAAAAGAACTCTTTTATAGCGAGTAAAGTGATTAGTAAGTGATAAAAATAGTAAAAACATTCTTATCTTTTCCCTTTGTATCTGGTTGCATTACCTCGTACCATGGGCAATGACCTGCTTCAAACCTTGTATCTACCCTCTCTTTCACATATTCATATTTTGTGAACAGTTAGTGTGATTATATAAAATATACTCAGTAGGATTATATGTAAAAAAATTAGGGCTGGGGGAATTAACGCGTTAATCTTTGCGATTAATTTGAGATGTTTAACACGTTAAAAAATAATAACGCAATTAACGCAGCACTTTTTTTTTTGCCTCATTTGAATGATTTCCTGTTGCGGCTGCTATTGAAAAGGCCGAAAGGTTTCATTCTCACGCAGCTTTCATGAGCAGGTCTTTTTTCCGCACCGCGCTCTCCGTTCCGTGTGTGTGTGTGTGTGTGTGTGTCGGCGCGCTGCTGCGCTCTCTGCTCAATGTTCCGCTCCGTGTTTGCGCTGCGTGTTCTGTTCTGTCGATCACGGCCCAAACGCTCCAATCATGTACCGATCACGCACTGGAAAAGAGCTGAGCTGGTATAGTCATGCTGGGCAACAATGGTAAAATGACCTGCTCTGATCACATGCTCTGGTAATAATAGCTTTGTAGGACTATATTCTATTTGATAATTAGT
>FLSR01000578.1:77338-91280 GCA_900092035.1 Leuciscus waleckii
TGCAATTAATTACAGCAAATTGTGCAATTAATTAGTTTTTTTTTTTTTTTTATCGATTCCCAGCCCTAAAAAATATATATATATATTCAGGAAGGGGTCCTTTATATAAAACCAAAGAAACAAATAAAAAACCCTCTAACTAACTCCATACTCTTCCCATGTTCTAATTATCTATCTAATTGTGCCCCAGAAATAAAATACACAGTGTTACTACCTCCCTCTCTTTTCAAAAACAGAATCAAACTGTTAGAATCAAAAGTAACAAGGTACCCCATTCCTTACTCCTTCAGCAGAACTCCTTACAGGAAGTCGTCTAGCTCGTTCAGTCCTGGCCCAATTGGGTACACTCTTGAGTCTGTGCACCCGATGTCAACTCCAGATGGTTTGACTGACACATTAATCAGTCTGGTGGCCACGTTGGCTAGCATGGATCTGAGAAAAGGCACAACACAGCAGAACAACAAAAGAAAAATGACAACAGCCACAGCTATTATTATTCCCACCTTAATGAACCATTCTTTCCAGGACCCAAATATAGAGTCAAACCAGTATCCAACGTGTCTGTCTTCTGTGCTTTTCAACATCATTGGGCCTTAGTCTTTCGCTTGACACCCTTCATTCAGGTATAGAGTAACATGTGGGATTGAATCATCTACCCTAAACCATGTTTTAGTAAAATCACATTCTTCAATTTGCAGTGCTGCCCCTGCTTGTCCTACAATTATATAATTTGAGTTCAAATATACCTCCTGTCCCTCGTTTTTTCCAACCAATCTTTTTCAATCTTGGGTTTCTAAGGGGGTCATATACTGTATCTTGGTACAATAAATCTCAGTTTCTGGTGGGCTTGGTTTCCTAGGCTGTTCTTTTATATACTTTCCCCATTTCTCAAGTGTTTCTCTTACTCCCTTTTCTATGTTCCCTAACCAAAATATGTTCGCTTGTGGTTCCTGCAGGTCGCTATTACCTATTACTGTCATTTGTTTTATGCCTGTATTATCTATGTATATTCCTTCAGGAGAGCACCATATCTGTAATTTCAGTTTGCATAGAGGACCCAAAAGCAGAGGTAATGCAGTAAAGTTTATTGCTTAGTAACTTCAAACAAGGAGACTGCCGTCAACAGACGCAGATCTGTAAATAACAGAAATAATAATCCTGGACAGGTTGAAGGTAGGAGCTGTGGGTCCAGAGCCAGGAGATAGACGAGCAGCAACTCGACTCAGTCCTCGAGCCCGGTGCAAGTTACTCACAGACGGCAGGTAGGTGACGGCCACAGACAGAGGGTGAACTGAGTAGAGAACAATGATGAATCTCCAACATATAACTCACGTCACGACAGGACAGGACAGGACAAGACTGGGTGTATCTCAAGAGAATTAATACTGATGAGATAGAAACGAAGAGACAAAGTGAAAGCTCAACGTTCAAACAATAATCCGACAAGGAGACTGAGAAAACAGAGACTAGAAGTAGCTAAGGAAATTAGAGAGGAACAGGATCAGGTGAGATGATAATCAGTGTAAGTGTTGATTACTATGGGTAACAGCTGCGGGTGAGGAGAGGAAGGAAAAACATGAATGGGAATGATTGGGTGTGTGCGCAGCGCGAGCGCTGAGATAATAGGAATCAGCTGTATGTGTGTGCGCGTATGTGAATGAAGGAAAACAAACAGAAGGAAGAGACCGGTTCATGACAGTACCCCCCCTTCAACGAGCGCCCCCTGGCGCTCCCAAAGGTGGAGTCTGGCGAGTGCGATGAAAGTCCTCGATGAGCGAGCGGTCCAGGACGTCCCGGGAGGGATCCAGCTTCTCTCCTCAGGACCGTATCCGTCCCAATCGACCAAATACTGGAAACCACGACCTCGAGGGCGAACATCAAGGAGCCTGCGGACGGTATAAATAGGAGAGCCCTCAACAACGGCAGGAGGCGGAGGGACAGGGCGGGCGGGCATCCGAATAACGGATTTAATGCAAGACACGTGAAACACGGGATGGATTCGGCGAAGACTAGGAGGTAGCTTGAGTTTGACAGTAACGGGGTTGAGAACCTTAATAATGGAGAAAGGTCCTATGAACCGAGGCGAGAGTTTACGGGAGCTGGACTGCAGAGGTAGATTAATGGTGGACAACCAGACTCGCTGGCCGCAAATGTATCTAGGGGCCTTTATGCGACGACGGTTAGCTGCTCGGCGAGAGCGAGCTTTGGTACGACAGAGGGCAGTTCTCACCCTCTTCCATGTGCGACGGCATCTTTGAATGAATGCCTCTACCGATGGAACGGAAACCCCGAGCCCTGTGAGGGAAAAATCGGGGGTTGATAGCCAAGGCAACAATTAAAAGGAGATAGCCCCGTGGCGGATGACGGTAATGAATTGTGCGCATACTCCGCCCATGGCAACTGTTCGCACCAGGACGAAGGATTTTGGAACGCTAGACTGCGGAGCATACGACCTAAAATCTGATTAGATCGTTCGGCCTGCCCATTAGTCTGGGGATGATATCCCGACGACAAACTGGCAGTGGCGCCAATCTGTCGGCAGAACTCCCTCCAAAACTGAGAGGCAAACTGCGGACCCCTATCTGAAACAACGTCAGTAGGAAGGCCATGGAGTTTGAAGACATGATTTACCACCGACTGAGCAGTCTCCTTAGCGGAGGGTAATTTGGGAAGTGGAACGAAGTGAGCGGCCTTAGAAAATCGATCCACCACAGTGAGAATGACGGTATTCCCCATGGATGGAGGGAGACCGGTAACGAAGTCTAAGGCTATGTGCGACCAAGGACGTGACGGAGTCGGAAGGGGTCGGAGTAAGCCGGCGGGAGTGAATTGCCAGACTTAGTTTGGGCGCAGACAGGACATGAGGATACGAAACGTGCTCTGAATTTGGTGAGTTGGGCAATAAACGCTTCGCTTGTCCACATAAATATGATCAGCGCGCGTCCACATCTGATGTGATCAGTGGTGATGTAAACAATACTGAGATTACCGACCAACAAACGAGCAAAAGTGATGAACAGAGGAATGAGGAGCCGGGTGAAGGAGCCACAGAGCAGGACAAGATGGAGGAGGTGAGTGAGATTAATGTTAGTGCTGAGAGTGTGGAGCAACCTGGATGTAGTTATGTTTCTGCTAAATCTGGAAATGTATTGGACCATATTGATAAGAGTGAGGCTCAGAGTAGTGTGGAATATGTGTGTGAAGTTAATGATGTAGCACAGGCTGAAGGCTTACAGGACAATATGGCAGATGAGATGGATGGTTTTTCTCAGTGTACTGATGATGGAGATGATGAGCAGTGGTCAGAGGCCTTAGAGGAACTGATAAAGATCTGTGTACTGTTGAACAAATTAATGCATTTCTTGATCAAACAAAAGGAAAAGCTGGTGTTGAAGTAACTGACTACTTCCCTGATATTGACAAGTTTATTACTTCGGTTATATGGGCAAGGAAAGCGAGCAACTACGAGGATCTTTCGCAACAGACGCGGTTTCGTCTTAAGAAGCATATTACTGTTCTCAGACAAGGCAAAAAGACGGGGGAAATGAGGGATAACTAAATCATCTAAATGGCTTATACTTTTTCTTTCTGTTTTTCCTCTTTCTTTTCCCCTTGTTCATGGAGATCTTGCGGCTCCATTTATATCAATTAGGCCTGATATAAATGGAAGGAGGGATAGGAGATAAAGTGTTATCAGAAATTATTGGATTGAAGCATCTGAGTGTTGTTTTGCAAGAAACCCATAGCAGTCGAGACGATGAGATTGATTGGGGCTTGTGGTGGGAAGGAGATGGAATTCTTAGTCATGGGACTAATTTAAGTGCTGGAGTTGCTGTACTTTTTTCCCTGCTCTCACAACAAATATTTTATCAAAAGATGAAGTGGTACCAGGGAGACTTTTGACTGTAAGGGCTGAAATTATGAATTTTTATTTCCTGTTTGTAAACATATATTCCCCTAATATAGGATCAGACAGAGTACAGCTTTTTACTAAACTAGAGCAGATTTTAAAACAAAAGCAGGATGGTGATCTCATTGTGTTAGGGGGAGATTGGAATTGCACGCTAGACTTTGTGCGAGACAGGAATGGGGAAGAACCTCATTCACAGTCAGCTATTTGTTTAGCTAATATAATTAAAAATCTAAAATACTCAGATGTATGGAGAGAGCATAAATGCCAGAGGAGAACTGGCCCCCGACTGAGCCTGGGTTCTCCGAAGGTTTTTTTTCTCCATTAGGTCACCTGATGGAGTTTTAGGACACCATTAGGTCACTTGATGGAGTTTTAGGACACCATCAGGTCACTTGATGGAGTTTTAGGACACCATCAGGTCACTTGATGGAGTTTTAGGACACCATCAGGTCACTTGATGGAGTTTTAGGACACCATCAGGTCACTTGATGGAGTTTTAGGACACCATCAGGTCACTTGATGGAGTTTTAGGACACCATCAGGTCACTTGATGGAGTTTTAGGACACCATCAGGTCACTTGATGGAGTTTTAGGACTCCACTAGGTCACCTGATGGAGTTTTAGGACACCATTAGGTCACTTGATGGAGTTTTTCGGTTCCTTGCCACTGTTGCCTTTGGCTTGCTCAGTTGGGGATATTTTGGGATATTTAATTTAATTTTATCAATCAATAAATTCCTCTTGAAACAAACTTTGTTGTATTATTTTAATTTAATACTGTGAAGCTGCTTTGATACAATCTGTATTGTGAAAAGCGCTATACAAATATACTTGACTTGACTTGACTTGACTTGACTTGACACGAGTGGACCACACTCTGTTAATCAACCTAATCTACGAGATAATAGGTGTATATATATACTGCAAACTTAACTCCGTTCGTTGACAGTTTAACAGCATCCCTCCACCACCCCATCTCCTCACTTCTAGTCCCAAATACTCTTAAAACAACGGGGGAGTACTCTGGGTTCGGGCAAAATTTTCGAGCTCGGAGCCCTCCCCCGGACAGCACGCCAAATACGCATAATCTTTACTCTGTTTAATTGATGTAAGGGTGAACTCGTGAACTGGTGTTTGTTCTGACACTAGTATGGGAATTTTTATCTCTGAGTCTTTGATTTTTATGCTGACAGGGTCCATCATTGGGATTAGCTGCGCCAGTCCCGAGAATCCTCTGTCTTGACATATTTTCCAGATCTAGGGAGGTGAGAGGCATAATTTGGGCTCAAGCACGTAAACGTCGCCCCTGTATCAAGCATAATGGGTGTTATTTTGTCCTCTATTTCAACCCGCAGCATAGGTTCTTGGTCAACATAAGATGATATCATTGAAAGCTGACCCCTCCCTGTAGGATTCTCTAGGCATCCCTAGTAGCCTTGATCTGGGCCGCGCCATGGGTTGACAGGCCCTGACACTTGATGTTGCTGGTTCTGATGAGTCTGTTGCCATGGCTGGTACATCTGATCCTGTGGAGGCTCATTTTGGGGCCATGGGTTAATAGGCTGGTTGCATCCCCAACACATGTCAGATGTTCTTTGTTGATTGTTGCATGGTCTTCCCCTTCCTCTTCCTCTTCCTCCACTTGGCCTTGATCTGTTGTTTTGCTGGTCAGGTAGGTATATCACAATTGGTGCATTTGGTTGCTGCGGATTTCCCAAGGTGAGGGTGTAGTCTGACCCATAGGGGCGGGTGCCGGCTGCATGACTTGTGCAGCTGGGTTTGGGATGTTCATCGCTGCCATTACTGAAAACTGACCTTCAACATCCTTCATGGTAGCTTGGACTTTCTTTTTTCTTGTTGATTAGGTCATCCAACTGTAGCTGCTCAGCCTTCTTTGAAGTTTTCTTTCTTGATTCTTCAGCTTCTGTTCACTCTTCCTGTATTGTTCTACTGCATGAGCCACATGGTCGCAGAATATTGTTAAAGTTGCATTCACCAGTGGCAGTTGTTTACCAGTTAAATCATAGGGTGGTGCATAAGGGGGTGGGGGTTGCTATTATATCACTTTCCTCTTCTGTTTTCTCCCTAATTCCCTTAATCAATTTTACCCCCTGGTTATTAAAAAGATTCAACACCTCCTGCTCTCTTCCTCTTTTCTCTTCTCTTTTTTTTTGCTTCTATCATTGGCTTTGTAATTCTTTATCAGTGCTCACATTTCCCTGCACATAGCCAAATCAAATGTTACTTCTGCTGGCCCTTAGTGTTTAACTTTCTAGTCCTTTTTTCCCACTTCTCTGATTCTCTGCTCTACAGGGGTCTCTTGTTGTGGTGACGTCGAAGCCACTGTTTTAACCTCAGTTGTTCGGTATTCCCACCCAATTAGTCAAATTATAATCTGTTTTCTCAATTTTCTGTTAAGTTTAAGAATTCAGGTACCTGTTTGGTTTTTTGAAGATATCTCAAGATGGTTCGTATTTGTACCTCAGACAATGGCTTCGGTGTCACTTCTCCTAGTCAATGTGTATATATCATTTCCAAATGATGTCGTCCCCCCCCGGCACATCAGTTCGAAACTTCAGACTATGTTCTTTTCAAACCACCGGCCTTGTGAAGTTATATCTCCTGCCCCTATTTAGATGAGTAAGAGATGGGGTTAATTCCACTTCATGGCCTTTCCACATGGTAACTGAAATATTTAATTCCTCTTTATTACAAGTTTCTAATTTTAATGGTTCAAAATAAATCAATTACAGTTTTCTCCTTTTTTTGTTTAATTTTTTCTTTTGGTCTGTTAATTCTTGTCTCTGTCCTTCATTATCTACGAATTCATTTTCCAGCCAAAAGTTCCTTTTCTCTCACTCTGGTCCACATGTGTTCTTATCTTCAGGCTTCAAAAAAAAAAAAAAAAAAGACCTCTGGGGAAAATTTTAAGATAATTTAAAAATAAAAAAACCAAAAAAGGGCTAAAAAAAAATTAAAAAACCCTTTATTTTACAGAACAGAACTGTCAACAGACATGGTTGATGTTTACAACAGGATACCTCACCATTTTAATTCACAGTTTGCTCTGCCAGTTTTTCTAACCTGGGACAATATCAAGCAGGTTTCGCTCAGCGTTTGATACTGAAGAAGGGGGCAATTCCAACTAACGTTATATTTCCATTACAACCCCTACCGCAAGCGGTGAGTAACGTTAGTGATTTTATCCACTTATCCACCGTTGAGCAAGCTCCAAGTAACGAGCATAGATAACTAAATAGTATGACGACCTATTTACACGGAGGTTAATATTATTTCCAGCCTGTGTTGTCATATAATTCTACAAAATACAACTGTAGGTACATCTATGTCAATCCCTTTTGTCGGGTAGTATTATAATGTGGCCTATCTTCATCAACAACACATAACTCAGGAGCTAACTAGGTTAGTTTGGTTGCTTACAGATAGCTCACCCGCTCCTTCTAGCGAACTTAACCTTCACCACTTCAGTTGAAACGATTGTCATTTGACAATGCATCTAGTCAATTTGTTAAAATATTGTGTTGTTTGCGAACTGAAGTTGATTATTTTGCACGTTTGTATTTCAGAGTACATCACAGCTCCTGCGTACAAATCTGTGAAACAGCCAATCAGAGCAGAGCTCAACATTATTATTCATGACCCTTCCAAATAAGGTAATAACAGCCCATTTCATTCCAGGGACAAATCCTAGGGTTGTAAATGAACATGTAAAACCATATCTGGAGGATTTTAGAGGATGTCCTTACCTAAGCCACATACATACATGTAGATATCAGAGAGTTTAAAATATTGAATCAATGCATTCTATGGCACCTTTAACACAACTGTAACGATGTATGCAGGGAAGCTGAAGCCAGAAGACTCTTTCTCACAAAACACTAATAAGTTTAATTATATTTCAAAAAGCAAGCAAACAGACAGTGCAAACACATCTAAACATAACAGGACTGGACCAAGAGTGAAGGCAAGGGTGAGGCTTAAATCACACACTGAAACGAGCTACTAAAGCTGACACACAGCTGAAACCAAACAACTAATAATGACGTAACCATGGAAACTGAACATTGAACACAGAGGAAGTGCATGCAGGTGAGGGCCAGAGAGGATGATGGGAAATATAGTGACCGTGACAACAACATAATGTAACATGTGGAACGCACATTTTGTAATGATTTGTAAATCTTTAACAGAAATGGCCATTTCTCGTGTGGATAAAGTTAATATACTTTACATTTATCACTACATCAAGTGTCCATAATTAGAATCAGACACAGATTAGTAGCGATTTTGTTTTCAGAAGAACAAGTTGCTATAAGATTTAGATTTTGTCTATATTTTGCTCTCACTGCATAATCATAATTTGATAAAACATCTTAGTATTATATCACTGTATTTCTGGCTGTTCACATTCTCCTTTCTTTAACACTTGTGTCTTTTTTTAAATGGTTTTATATTGTGGAGTTTGGTTTGGTTTGCTGAGTGCTGATGCGGTTGCATGTGCATTAACTGTTAATGATGTTTAATGCATCTTTGTTTGGTGTTTCTGGAGTTAATTCAGGCTATAAAAGAACGCTGAGCAGCTCATAAACACCATCATCTCCTGATTTTTTTTTGGAATAAGGTGAGAATGTCATGATCAATTCTACTTGTTGATTAAAGTTAAAATAGTGCATTATTCACTTCAGTTAACGTGAAAGAATAAAAGAGCAGAGACAAGTGGGAAAATAGCGTAAGCCAATCAGTCTTGACCGGTTGTTTATTTTGATCAACTAGCTTGTCAAATGTGTTTAAAGCATTACTGCATGTTAGGGCTGGGTGATATGACACTACAGGCCCTATCTTGCTCCCAGCACAATTGACTTTGTACACCGATGCATGTATCATTCCTATTTTGCACACGCGCTCAGTAGCTTGGCTACCGTCAGCCGAAGTCTCTTTTGAGACTTGGTCTGGGAACCACATGTTCATTTTCTCGTATTTGAGGCGTGGTTTACGAATGCCCAGAGCCGTTTATTGGGCGCTATGAATGTCTATCAAATGCGCCTGTACGTAGGTCATAGCCAATCGTTTCAATTATACCAGATGACATATGTAGAGTGAGAAATTCGACGAGGAAAAAGACGATGGGTCAAAGATTTATTTGTACACGATGGCGTTTAGCGAATATTTCCGTTTGTGCAAGATAAACATGAGGGTAGAGGTAACGTCGAGTCTGATGCCATGTTGGATCCATAGATATAAACAAACTGCTTCGGTGTCGTCATCGTCTTGCTGCTCCCTCCCTGTTCTGTGATTGGTTCCCTTTTTCAGGGGAAAATCTGGTCCATGGTGTCCAGGCTGCCTAGCAGCGTGAATAAAATCGCGCTGCGAGCAAGGCAGCATGGGGAAACCCAGACTAGAATCAACCTAAATATTTTAATGAATACCACCAAAACTACAAAACTATTAGACTTCCAAAACCAGCAAATTTTTCAGTACAGATTTTTTTTTTTATAACTGCACTCTTTCCCATAATGGGGCAAATGGGGCAAAAATGTATAGGCAGCTGCATACATTAATCTACAAATATTTTACATAACATTTTGAGTTGATTTATAAGTAAAATACACTTACTGCTTTCTTGTTTTTGGCAGGTAAACCCCCGTTGGTCTTAATGATAACTGTGCACAGTTTCACATCTTCAGGATGAGTGCACTTTTCCTGTGGCAGAGGTAATAAGAATTTAATTCAGCATGTGGTCGACATTAAATTTCAAAGACAGCATGGAGCCTTGAAAATCATTCAGAGGTATATTTGGTGCCTCCTGATGACACACAATGCAAATATATCCACTGAACACAAAAGAGCCTTCCTTGCGCTAAAAGTGGAATGAAAAAGTGATTGCTTCAGTAATTTGTAAGTACCAAAGAAAGTCATTGGGACTCTTTAAAACTACATGGCTTGAACCCATTGATCCAAAGTGGCCAATAAAAAAAAACAGTAGGTGCAGGAAATCGATGATGAAAGAGCGCAAAGGTCAGAAGAAAGAAATAATTGAAATAATTCAGTATTGTGATAAAAATAAAATATGAATGAAGCCAGTATAGCCTATAATATACGCAATCTGCTCTGACACAGATTGCATGGGGAATTGTTTAAAAACCTTACAGCTCAGGAACAAATGTCTTCTAATTGTTGGCATGGTGATGGTTTCATTTGCTTTAATGGCTTTACTCTCACAGCGTCCAGTGTAATGCATATTCAACATCAGGCTAAGGCAATGCCCCCATAACTAAATACACAGTGGAGATACTGAAATTAGTCTATCTGGACTGGATATTATCTGGACTTATTTGGACACATTTGATAAAGCAATATTTTCTCTACGTTTTGGCCTTCTGTTTTTGTCCTGTGAAAATTGAGCTTTTTGAAGACACATACATTTGTAAACGCATTTTCACTTTGTAGTCTGGAAATGGAGGAATTCGAAAATGATGACACGTTTAGTCATGTGGCCGATATTGTACCAATTGGTATCTGTTTATACCGTTATGTCCCTGCTATGTGCTATTCATGTTCACAGTTTTGCTAAAGATAAATGTTACTTTGTACAATTTTCATATTACATTCCTGGAAAGATTACAGACAATTGCTGTCCTACAACAAATATGATGGTAATTGTGTTTTAGACCACACATGGAATGGCAATTGAGTATGCCCTGGACGTACCAATAAGTGGTGGGATGCGGGATATTTAGCTCATAAAATGATTGTTCCAGAAAGAATAGAGTGAGAAATTTGTATCATCTCAGTCAGTTTTTATAAAGTTTTACGCATACACAATGATTTAAAGTTTCTGACATTTCAGTGTGGATGAGAAACGTATGACAAATGCTTAAAAATGCAAGTGTGGACAGAGATTTTGAATTAAAATATTTGCATTTTGAACTAAAAAACACCATTTCCGAATGTATCCGGATTTATGTAGATGTAGCCTAAAGATAAAACTGTTCATTTTCATTTACATCCGTATTAAGATATATATCTGCCATTAGCCAAAATCAAGCATTAAATTAAACCTAAAACTGAACAGAATACTGTAACATAACACTGATTCCAGGAGCGAGTAAAGGTTTTGGGGTTACTGTACACTGTTAGACTTTGCCGTAATTTTACAGTAACTTACCGCAAAAAACCCCAGTAAAATACCACTTAAGTTATCTACGGTTAACTACTGTAATATGCACTGCATTGTGGGTATTCTTACAAAAATGTACAGTAACTTACTGTATATGGGAATTTACAGTACTTTACTGTTTATGCAAAAGCAGTAGTGCTACTGTAAATGAAGAAGACAGATAGGCATATTAAAATATAATATGATAATGTTTTATAGTTTTTTTCCCCCAACTTGTTCTGCAGATGAAAATCATGAATCTACAGCCTAATTTTTAAAGCTATGCACACACTGGATGTTTAAAAGTTGAATAATAAAAAAAAAGTTCTTAGTGAGAGACCAGAGTCATTTTTATATAGCATTTTCTCCAATAACAAATATATATATATACACACACACAAAAAATTCACAACTGGTTCCCATACATATAAACTTTGCTTACACCTCACAAAATTTTAATATTTGCTCGCGTGCAAAGCCCGCGCAACAACCTGGCAGGTTTGTGTGACGTCACGTGTCGAGTGCGCGCTCAGTCATAACGGACGTCCCTGCTGAGAGTGGATGTGGATCGCTAGACGCCAGCTGGGGTTTTTTTCGGAGGTAAGTACTTTTTACTGAACAAATATATTTTATAAGTTACTTTTACAAAGTAAACCATTACCAATATCAATTAAATATAGCTACATTTATGAAGAAAGTAAATAATAAAATCGAATAGGCTTTTAATAACAGCTCACAGGACAGTCTAATTTTCCTCGAAACTGCCGCTTTCATATCCCATTAACGTTAAATGGCATAAAATTGACTGACTGCCTTTTCCAGTAAATGGACCCAATCTAATACAAACAATGGGCTTCCGTCTTTTTTACGGCCAGTTATGGATAAGTTACTCATAAGTTAAATGTGTGGCGTTTTTAAGTAAGGCCTAGCGCGTTTTCTCAAAGGCACTCTCTCGCGCTCTCTCTGCCCCAGGCCCGGTTCTATGGGGGTGCTATGCACCCTCAAAAGCAAGCAAGAGCAGCCTCGATTAATACTGTTATTGGCGAAACAGATTTGCCAAACGCTCCCGTGCATATTTGTGCTTGTTTGTTTTCGCGCTCTGGAGAACGCAGGAGTTTTTATTCAGTGCCGAATTAATGCAGGCTCGCGAAAACTCTCATTAACAAAGTGTAAGATGTAAGAGATGTGACAGCGACATACATAAATGCTGGATTCACTCTGCACAGGACCGAAATATGACATGTTAAAATAGTAATGCATTTAAAGCAAAGTAAAGGCAGACTAAATTGAAAAATATTCATTGCAAAATATTTTTTAAATTCTATGCCAATTATTGGTAAAACTGTTATCTGATTGTGTAATTGATCAATCTAGCAGTCATTCTAGATCTGTGAATTATCATGTTCATAACATAGGCTAGTCATTAGCCAATAATCATTGATGAAAAATAATGTTTCTTCTATTTCTCTCTTTTCCCTGTGTCAGGAGCTAACTACAGCCCAAAGGCTCTTTTAAGAGCCTCAGCACTGAGCATCTTTGGCTTTGTAAGTATGTTTTGACTAACTATCAGATGCATTTTGTGATTAACATATCGTAATGCATAACTTGCAGGGCTCTACACTTACATATCTTTTTAGGAGCACATGTGAGAATCAAGAAACATTTCTGATTATTTTGAGTTGTACACTTTTTTTCAGGATTCTTTGAATAGAAAGTTCAAAACAACAGCATTTATCTGACAATGAAAGCACTACTGTTCAGTCAGTATTTTTATTTTTTTGGTTGTTGAATGAAATTAATACTTTAATTCAGCAAGGATGCATTAAATTGACCTAAAGTGACAGTAAAAACATTTGTAATGTTACAAAAGCTTTCTATTTCAGATTTAAGTTTGAAGGGCCATAAAGTTACTCAGTGTACATTTAACGTAATTGTACATTCAGGCAATTAATAAAGTTCCCTAACAAGGGATGTGCAATAAAGCTATACTATTTAAACTAACTTGACTGGTAATAGCTGCTGTTGCACAAGTTGTTACCTCGTCTGTCCATGAACAAATTTAGATTAAATAAACTCATGACCATTTCTCACACATTTTCTCTGTTTTTTGTTGTTGTTTTTCAGATCAGCCATCAGTGGTTTACCGTATGGAGGCCAGTCAAGACCAACTGAGATGCTTTTCATGCTTTTTTTGTGTATTGTCATGATCCCTGCTTTGATTTGTTATGAATTCAGTTCTTTTTTTGCATCCTCCTTTTGATTCTAAACTGAACTCAAATGGCACTGCGAATTGGGTAAGAGACAAACATAAATTACTTAATTGGGGAAATTGAGAGATGAAACCATGCTGATGACCTCTGTCTGTGGTGAAGTAGTGAGTTTGACGTGTAATTAAACTCGAGGTTCTGTGGGGTGCGGAGTCTGCGGACTGGATCGATTCCATTCCTAGAGCTACCGGACAAAACTTTGGGGTGCAGACTAATGGGGCAGTGAACCCGAGGTTACCCCGTGAGTCAGTCCTAGAGCTTTTCATGTATGATTTTAGGGAAAAATCAGGTTTATTGGATACGTCAATTTCTTAGGCGTGCCGCAAGAACACCACAGACACAGTGTAATCACCATGGGAAAATCTCAAAGTAAAACTGGGAGTTGTGAAAAATATGATGCACCGGTGTATTGCCAGATGAGAAGTTTATCTATGTATCATCTTTTTACTCTTTTAATTCATTTTATAACTGTACTGTACATCTTTTTAAATTGTTTTTATAACTGTCTTAAAGTGCCCCTCTTATCCTATTTACTACAACACTTACCTACAACAGGTTTACGTGCATCAAAGGTAAAAAAAAAAA
>FLSR01000578.1:91730-105767 GCA_900092035.1 Leuciscus waleckii
GGCCATCCGTCCCTTTGCAGATGCGCGTCGGGGTTTCTCTCGTCATTAAACCACGGAGACGTTGCCTAATGCCTCAGACCCGATCCGAAATCCGATCTGCCTGTTTACATGACAGTTGCATTGGCACATATCGGATTTATTTCCACATATGAATGAGGCCTGAAACAGATCTCAAAATATCCAAATGTATGCGTTTTGTGCCTGTTTACACTGTCATAGAACACATCCGATCTGTGTTACATATGAGCAAAAAAAATCGGAATTTGGGTCACATTTCATTTGTAAACGAGGCCTTAGAGCTGTTACACATTACATGAAAGGTCATTTTCAAAAATCCATAATAGGGGCACTTTAATTTTCATTGTTTTTATTTGGTGATTATTTTAATTCCTTACTGTGTAAAGCTCTTTTAATTGCCAAGTTATGACGTGCTATATAAATAAAACTGTTGCATCACAATAAATAAATATAATGGATGTAATTGATTGTGGCAGTGAATAGAGAATATGCTGATGTACATGGACTCAAGTCACTTTTTTGGAATTAATTAAATTCAATAGCATTCATGTAAAATATAAATAATAAAATAGTGTAAAATGGGCATAATACTGTAAAATGAAATTGCAGTAAGGGCATCTAACTGTAAAATGAAATTGCGGTAAGGGCATTATACCGTAAAATGAAATTGCGGTAAGGGCATCATACTGTAAAATTAAATTGCGGTAAGGGCATTCTTCCGTAAAACACATTTACAGGTAAGCTACTGTAAAGGGGAACTTACAGTAACTTACTGGCAATAGTGCTGCCAGTAAGTTACCGCAAAAATACGATAAAAAGTCTAACAGTGTATCTCCAGTAGTGTTCTGCAGGTCCTGTTATTACCCCAGAGATTCTAATTAACACTGACAGATGCTCCCCATATTTTCTAGAAAAAGGCCAAGTCCTTTTGTAAAATGACACTGACACCATGTCTTGTCCTGTGGGGAGTGCTGGGTATTTTCCCTGAGGCTACTGTCTCACATAGTGCACATCACCTTGAGAGAGGGCTGAGCATCAACATCTGTCTTTTGGCAGCTCCGTTTAGTGTTGACCCGTTTCCGGCGCTTGCGAAGAACCACATAGATCTGCACGTAGACGAGGAGGGTGATGATGAAGGGCACGTAGAATGACATGATGGAGGAGTAGACAACAAAAGCGGGGTTGGCGATTTCACAAACGGCACCATCCCGTGTAGCTAAGAGAGAGAGAGTGAGTAAAATATGGTTACACAATTAATTATGGTTGCAAAACTAATTAGTTCAGTGAGGCACTGGCAAATGCCTGTATGGGAAAATGCTAATTAGCTCCAGATTATAAATAGATTAGAAACATACTGGGAAATGTATAACAATATGACAACAGTGTTGAGTGAGCTCAAAACTGAATACAAAATGTTGTTCTAGTATATGTAAGTATGCATACATAGGATGCATTAAAAAGCTACAGTAAATAACTTTCTAATTTTACAAAAGATTCTTATTTCAAATCAATGCTTTCTTTTAATCAAAGAATCCTGAAAAAACTGTTTCACAGTTTCTTCCAAAATATTAAGCAACATGTTAACAGTTTTTAATGTTTGCCGCGTTTCCACCGCAGGAACTTTCCCTAGGAACTAGGAACTTTGTTTATGAACTTTTGAGGGTGGGATTTGGGCACTGAGCATGCTGGGGTGTGTTTCCCAAAAGCATTGTTGCCAACTATGTCCGCAAGTTCCGTCATATCAGCATAGTTCAACGACTCAGTGTTTCCTGAAACCATCGTTCTAATGAACATTCGCAAACAGCATCGCAAAGTTGTGTAGTTGGAACGATAGCTCTCGACCTTTGGTTAGAAGCATAGTTTCTAGTTTGCATGACATGTGGACTTAATAAATCCTTATCTTGAGCAAAATAAGCAAGCTGACATTCAGTACAACCTGTGTATTTTATTTAGAATACATACAAATGTAGTTTACGTCTTTTAGTTTGTCAAGAGATTTAAAGCACTGTTTTTGAAGAGTGCGCATGTGCGAACGTGCTCTACTATGTAAGAACAAGCCTATGATTGAATCTGGACATAAAGCAAAATAAATGTAAGCTTAGCGTTAAGTTCTGCCAGGAAGACTCAATCAGCGCGTCATGAATTAACTCACTTCTAACCAATCATGTGTTAACACTCTCAGTATAAAAGAATGGTACTTACATCCGTCTGAGTTCGCAGATACTGACGGCGCCAATTTCCTCCATCCTCCCCAACCACCTCCAAGATGGTCCTTTCCCTCCATCCTCCCCACCACCACCAGGATGGTCCCTTCCTTTGCCTCCAGGGGGTCGGCTGCGCCCCTGCCTTCATCTTCAGGCGGGATTTGCAGATTACGTTACCCTCGCATTGCTTGCTAAGGACGGGGCCTACGCCAAAGACTATGCTTGCTGAGCTATTAATAAATGTACTCGTTATATCATTTTATCTCCCGAGTCTTTCTGGTAGAACTGAGAAAAATTTGAAATAGTCATCAGATGCCATGTCTGTAATTTATAGCAAAACATCTAGCATTAATTCGATCTCAAACAGATTCATCAAAATAAGTTATTACTCCACCACGTGTGTGATGTCATAAACCAACGTGGTTGAACCACTTTGCGACAATACGGTTTCGGGAAACAGTCGTGACTAGTTAGTTGATTTCTTCAACAATGCATCGTACTATGGTAGTTAAGCAGCGAGTTACATCGTGTTTGGGAAACGCACCCCAGATCGGTTGATTAATGCTGCATGTGCATGTGAGAGACAAAGCGAGCGCATGTTTATGCAGATGTATTTGTAGGTTATGTTTTGCTATTGGCCCTCAGCATATATATTTTTGAGCACAGTAAATCAGAAATGCAGAAACCTATGAAGTGTCACCGTTTAGTGACGCCATTGTATGTTCCACATTGTAAGTTCACAGCCCCATTTCATTGCTGTTTTTGATTCGGCAATTATTAATTTACAAATTAGGCACTGGTCATTATATACAAACCTGTCGTTTACCTGTGTTATTTAATCCAAACAGCAGGGGGCAAGAAATAGCGAACGAAAGCACCCAAACCACTGAGATCATTACAGTGACACGTCTCTTGGAGCTGTAGCGTGTGTTGTACAACATCGGCATGGCAACAGCCGTGTACCTGCACGAGAAGCCCAGAGGGAAGGAGATGAAAAGGGGGTGGGTGGGATAGGGTGATTTCGAATTTAAGCAGACAAACAGAGTAAATAACAATGTTGGTCACACCTGACAAGCTGCCTCTGCTACCAGCTGCCATTATTGTGCCATCATCTCTCTTCCTTTTGTGACTGTAATAAACCTAAACCTCATCATCATTTCCAAAGCTTCAGGGGTCTTCCTACTCTAACAAAATGCTTGAGTTTACCAAGCATGCATTATGCTCACTGAAAGTGTTGTATAATAGCTCTGTCTGCATTGTTTTAGCACCGAATTTAGCACTCAATGTAATTTGCATGGCAGAATTCCCTGATCTTTGCAGCAAACTACTGTAATCTGACATACTTTATTTTGCATAATTGCTCCAACATTGATGGTCATCATTTGATGAATTACTCAATTCATGTCAATTCCATACAACAACCCCAACAACCCCCCATCCCACTGGAAGATATGTGATTGATCTATGGTATTCTTGTCATTTAAAAGAATCATTTTACTTTTCCTTAACTGATAGAAGAACCTACCTGTCAATACTAATAGCACAAAGATAAGAATGCTCGCCGTGCACATCATGACGTCAATGTGACGAAAATGTCACAATGGATCTTACTGAAACGCCACTCCCCCACCACCTGCAACACAGACACATGCACATACAGACAATACGTTTTGAAAAGACAATTTAAATTATTTACTGAGGACAACAACAACAATAATCAGATGTCAGATAAATAAATGAATAATGAAGAATATAGAATACACTGGGAGAACCTGAATACAAATGTTGTTCTAAAAAAAAAGTATAGGCCTAGCGGTACACATGCTGCATAGTACACTGATGAAAAGTTAAAAAAGGCTGCATTTATTTGTTAAAAAATACAGTCAACAATACTATTGTGAAATATTATTAGGGATGTGCCCATATCCGAATACCTTATTCGTAAGAGCATAATGGCTTATACCGAATAACAGGTGAGCTAGGGTATAGCATAACATATTATACATAAACATATGAAAGAGTGTTAACTTTATGAATGAAATGAGCAACGCGTGATTGCAAATCAAATAGTTGATTTGCTGTCTCACTGTTGCCGTCTCAGTGCGTATCTCAGAAATCAGAGATACGCACTGAGGATACGCTTGGATAAGAGTAATATCTACTAAACTACTACATCATACATATTTTCTACTATTTGATATATGTCTATTTAAATGTCTTAAATCTTATACGATATGATACACGAACACGAATGAGTGTAAACTTTATGAATGAAATAAGGATGCAGCGCTATCGCATATCAAATGGCTTTGCCATTTGCACTCTCTCTCTGAGAGAGCAAGCATTTATATAGGCCTATTCTTTAAAATTTGTTTAGATTTGCATTTGTATGCATAGTAAAAGTTGTTTTAGAAATGTTTAACCACTGAAAACTTCCATGGTCTCTAATCAGCTATGTTATATAGAGTATTTATATAGAGTGATGTTGTGGATGATTGTCCTGACATAATTCTGTACACAAAAAAAAAATACCCTTTTTATTTTTTATATTTAGTATTATTTGGTTTAATAGAAGATATTTCAATACATTTTATAATTTAATTTAGAGTTTTTACCAGGCATATTTATTAAATATGAAGGGGAAAAACAAGACATTTCCAGCTGCAGCACCACCAGTTTCAGAGCCCCAACCACAGAACCGGAAGTGAGGGGCGGAGTTATTGACAACAAGACAAGCATGGCGGAGAGTACGGTTAGTTTGTCAAGAGTTTAATAAACTTGCTTAATGGTTACTTGCATGATGTTCTGATTTTGCATGTTGTGACAGTGAAAGACCCAAATAGCTGTTGACTGCTGTGTTTTTGCATGGATTCAGACTGTTCTTCAAGACTGTTCTTCAAACTGTATCTGCCGCACAATGTAACTTTGCATATTAACAAATCAGTTTTTATTATTTGTGCATTTTTGTTGCAGTAAGATGACAGCCAAAATTGCACCTGACACATGGGTGCTACTGAAAAACAAGGTTGGTTATAAAGAAGTCTGCTAAAGTTGGGACTGCAAAAGTGTCAAACCCTTAATAACCTCATGCTTCTCCTGTTTTCCAGTATGCTCTACATCTTGTCTTGGGAGCACCATTTGATTTTACATCTGTAAGTAATTACCAGTTCAAGTAATTGACCTTTATGATGTTGTAGCAGTGGATATATCAAGATTTTTCTATTTTTGTCTTCCAGAGTGACTTTCCAAACATACAGAGATGGTGGGCTTTTATTCTACTGGAGAACTTTGGGTTTTTCTCTGAAAGGTAGATACTGGACATTTACTCCAGCCCACCATTACATTTGAACCCTCTTCTGATCAATTTTAAATTAACCAAGATATGTATATTCCAGTGCAGAAACCATACAAGAGTCCCTTCCAAGTGAAGAACAAGCTACGCTTAGCAACAATGAGGCATGTCTCAAATATAAACACACGCATATCTGAGTATATATATTAGGGGTGTAACGATACGCGTATTCGTATCGAACCGTTCGGTACGAGGCTTTCGGTTCGGTTTTCGGTACGCATTACGTACCGTACGGTTCGTGGACCATTTTTTTCTGCCGACCAAAATTTCGTATTTCAAATGAAGGCGCGTCGCGGGTGGCAAGCGCGCTCATAGAGGCTGGCGCGAACACAACATCAACTGGCAAATGCAATGTAAGGAACGAAACTGAGCTACTCTTATTGTGTTTGTGTGGACCGTTTATCAGTTTTGACCTGTGAAGCGGGACTCGCGAGCCCTATGCGCGAGCCTGATCAAGCAACACCACGCTAAGAGATCCAGACCAGTAAAGAAAGCATTTGAATTTCAAATGCTTTTTGAATTCGCCACTGAAGTAATAACATCGCTGCGAGATCTAGTGAGAAACATGCACATTTCTCTGTTATTAACGGATCAAACAGCGCTGACGTGGAAACCAGGAAGAAACATCGTGCCATGAATGAACTGGCCGGTGTCCACAGATCAGCAACATTAACCATGGATTTGCTGTAGTAACACTAAATGCAAGGTATGGAAGTTTGTAAGGAATAGTGGGCTATAATGCTTTCAAGTAACATTACGTCTGTTTTATTTTGACATTATGAATACAATTGCTGCCCTCAAATGTTAATCTGAACTAAAATAAACCTTTGTTTAACTAGCCTACTACTACAATATTACATTTCATTTTGTCCAAGGAGCTGTTTTGTTTTATATGCTCATTAGAAGAGTCAAGTATAGCTCCATTATTGCTCAGTAAAAAAAGCAACAAAAAATAAAAAAATAAAAAAAATCATACTTTATGATGTTAGTTTCATTAAACAAAATAATAATTTAAAAAAATTTAATTCAAGGAAATTTCTCTGGTATTTATTTATTTTTGCTGTTGCCTATGGAAAACGTACCGAACCGAACCGTACCGAACCGTGACACAAGTGTATCGTATCGAACCGAACCGTGAATTTTGTGAACCGTTACACCCCTAATATATATATATATATATATATATATATATATATATATATATATATATATATATATATATATATATATCTGCTCAGGGGTTCAGTGGAAGAGCCTCGTTCATTAGAATGGATGAAGAAGACAAGGAAAAGGCCTCAACAATCTCCTGGAACAATCAGAAGCTTCCAGAGAGCCCTTCGTATTTCAATTTGTGTTCAGGGATGACATGGAATTATTTTTACAGGAATGTAAGGACAAAATGGGCCTAATAATGAATTCTTCATTTGATACATTTTAAGTTTAATTTATGAAGGATTGTCATGATAAAATGGGCCTAGTAGTGAATTGTTAATTTTGTAAATTTGAATTTATGCAGGAATGTCATGACAAAATGGGCCTAGGAGTGAATTGTTCAATTGATACATTTCAATTTAATTATTTGTTGTATACATTTTTATTGTTTCTTTTAAAATGACTTTTTTTCTCTCTTTCGTTTTTAGATTTTTATTGAAATGTTTTAGTTTACATATAGAATAATGCATGCTGCACATGTTCTTGGCTTTGGAGTAAATGTTTATTTTGAGTCTTGTGAATAAAGTATATTTCATATAAAATGCCCATAAGTTTCAAGCATTATTTTTCAACATCATGATCAGGAAGTAACTCTCATAATACAATGAAACGGATAACTATATACAATTATATTATACAAGATCAATGTTTTAAAATGCTTATTGTACTGTACCTTAATGTATCATTATAACATACATATAAAGTATGACGTTTCGTGTGTAATAAAAGCAAATTATGCTCAAAAACCAAAGGTGGTGCTACTCGGTTTAGAATGTAAGCTCCGCCCCTCACTTCCGGTTCTGTGGCTGGAGTTCTGGCGCTGGGGTTCTGAAAGTGGTGGTGCTGCAGGTCTGCAGCTGGATTTTGTTTGTGCTTTGCGCTGCATCTTTTCTTTTTATTTTGCTAACAGTGCTAGTCAAATCGTGTTTCTATTTTTATTAAATTGGTTTTGATTTATTGCAGCTTTTTCTTTATTTCCAATTTATTTTATTTTTGGAACCACATTGTAGTGTGGCAGGCTGTTTTGTTCCAGTAGTGCATTTTCTCGCCTTTAACCTGTACTTTCAGGTTGGTTTGTCACACGTGTTGCTCTATCATTGTTTGCATTTTATTGTAAAGTGTTTATGACTTTTACTGTATCCATTGTCCCATTACTCTGGTGCCACTCAGGCACTGTTTATCCGCCTTGCTGTATGTGGTGTTGTCAGGGGGCCTGAGTGCTATCCGCCACACCACAGTGTCTGTAAATTTTACTCTTTGTTTTATTTGTTTGACTTATTATTTGGTGCAATTTGTGTAGTCCTTGATTATGGGCAGAAGAAGGAAATGAGCAATTAAGCTGCTCGTGTCCCGCACTTCTTTCTGTCTGTTATGCCCGAGTGCCAGCAGTTTCGAGGTGGTAGCGATCTGCTTCCCCTATAACAGTTAAGTTGTGATAAATGCAGATGATGGGCAAATAACGCAATTTCATACCACATTATCATTGGTCACCCTTCTCCCTCCTGCACTAGAAGTACAGAGGTGTTTACATGTCTACTGCTTTAGCGTCCCACTTCCTTGGCTGTCTCCTTCGGAGGCATGGCAATGTGAAGCAATAATCTACTTCTTGTCAGTCCTGAGGACAGGATGCTTAATGCCTTGCTCTGGCCAAGGGTCCGGATATCAGTCAGAATAGCTTTGTGGACTATGTGCTGCAAACAATGCAGTTGTGCACACAGCAACCCAAATTCGAGTCTTGGCTCGAGATTCAGGCTTGGAACAAAAGTTCACCGCTACTGAACAGACGGTGTGAGTCTGTCAGCTATCTAGGCTGTTCAGCCCCAGATTCAGTGATAGGTCAGGGATAACGGGTGGTATTTGAGCTGTGGATGTAACCTCAGGCTATCTAGTTTTTTTAGTCATCTCTGCGATGTACGACAATGCTTTTGGCTACAGCTTAGCTCACTGGATAATTCACAAGCACAGTGAGAAGGCATTTTGTCAGTATGGCATAGTGCGGATTTCGTTCCCATAGTTTCGATTCATGACGCAGCGTAGAGTTCGAAAGGGAATGTCTAAGGTTAAGACTTTAACCATGGTTCCCTGAGAATGAAACGAGACACTGCCTCGTGTTGCCATACTTCCGGATGCATAGACGTCTTCCTTCAGAAAATTTAAGTTGATGATGTTCTCTCTAAGTGCCCTCACATACCCTGCAGTCATGCCAGTGACGTCACCTGACCACAGTTGCCAATCAGTTGTGGTGCATGAACCCCCAGAAAATTGTTTTTATATATATTATGTAAGGAATGTCAAGTTGTTTTTCCACAAAACCTCTAATTTAAAGCCTCCTTGTGTATGGAGAGAATTTAACACCCCACTTTAGCAATACTCTTGTGAAGGCATTGACATACACAAATCAGTGTGACGACAAACAGCACCATCTCTATAAAATATTCAAGTTAGCAGTTTTACAAAGCAGAAGATTAAATTATAGCTCACAGAAATGTAACAGAGCTAACAGCTCTTGAGAGGTGGGAGATATATTCATGCCTTAATAATTTTAAATGAAAGGCTATTTTCTCAGCCATAAGCCCATTGATTTGAACAAATTAATGTATTATACATGATTTGAAGGCATTAGCATATGCTTAATTTACTTCCTGTAATTGTACTACATTTTATATAATGTATTATGAAATGGATTGCATTCAGTTTCTTACACAGTATAATCTGATCTCTTTTTGAATTGTTCATAAATAAGAGAAAAACACATTCTGTGGTTATTTAGCTTTGGTTTTACTATTTATTTCCTAATGCATGCTTTAAAGTCTACCTTTCAATTCAATTGCATTCAACAAGCTCTTAGTGGAGCTCTTAAGCTCTTAGTATGAATTAGTAAAGAGGTACTTAACTGTATTTGAAGTATTCATATTTAAAACGCTAAGCATAGTATAATACATTAATTATGTGATTTTTTTTTTTTTTTTCTATCCTTTTGTGCATTACATATTTCTATACTAATTGTCTGGCCTTGTTTCATGCAAATCTCATGAATGCACACATATTTGGTTTGTTTGTTTGATTTTTTTTTACGTTTCTGAGTGATTAACTTAGCACTTCATGACAAAAGGTTGCCGGCCCCTGGAATAGACTTATTTAAAACCAAAAATCTATTGTGCGTAGTTCCTCTCTGCCTTGTTGCTGCTGCTGAGTTGGCTTGCGTCTATAAGCTTTGTATATCTTTCTGTTTTGAATCATTATTTACTATCATTCCTTGTTGTTTATACTGCTAAATATAGCTTACTCAACATCACACATTATCCTGACATCGCTAGCTTCAATCTAAATTGTTATTGCTAGCACAACATGCTAGTAATTCGCTAGCCTGTTAGCGTGCCATCCGTACGCTATTTATTTTTTCTCGCGCGCCTTTTACGAGTTCATCAAACCTTAGGTGAGTAGGATCAGTCAACAAACACGGTGAGTCATGTCATCTTCTCCTCTTATTGTCACTTGCACTTCATGTAACATGTATAGCATAGCCTTCTCTGCCAGCACAGGATTTACATGTGATAAATGCAGGGAGATAGTCAGGCTGGCGGCGAAGATTTCAGAACTAGAGACATGCATCCAAACTTTAATCAAGGTTAATTGTAAGAGTTCAAGGGCTTTAGATACTGCTTTTGATGCGACTAGCTTAGTGAACTCTGTACATTGTTCGGTTCCGGCTGTAGAAGAGCCCGTGCAGCAGGGCAACTGGGTGACGGTGAGGCACTGTAGTCACGGGACAAAACACTGCTCTTCCGTTCCGATAACAACATTAAACAGGTTCTCCCCACTCAGTGAAACACCCACTGAGAATCCTGTTGAATGTGCCCGAGTTATTGGCGATGCTATTACACGGAACGTGAAAATAGAGACACCAGCCACCATAGTCACATGTTTGCCGGGAGCCAGAGTGCCTGACATCAAAGCAAATTTAAAAGTGCTGGCTAATGCTAATCGTAAATTCTCTAAGATCATTATTCACGTCGGCACTAATGATGTTCGACTCCGCCACAACATCAAACAGATTCTCCCCACTCAGTGAAACACCCACTGAGAATTCTGTTGATTGTGCCCTAGTAATTGGTGATTCGATCACACGGAACGTGAAAATAGAGACACAAGCCACCATAGTAACATATTTGCCGGGAGCCAGAGCGCCTGACATCAGAGCAAATTTAAAAGTGCTGGCTAATACAAATCGTAAATTCTCTAAGATCATTATTCACGTCGGCACTAATGATGTTTGACTCCGCCAGTCGGAGATCACTAAAATTACCGTTAAAGAGGTGTGTGAACTCACAAGTACGATGTCAGGCACTGTAATTTGCTCTGGCCCCCTTCCTGTTAGCAGAAGTGATGAGATACTTAGTAGATTGTCCTCACTCAATGGCTGGCTGTCTAAGTGGTGTCCGCAAAATAAAAATAATATAGAATTCATAGACAATTGGAAAAGTTTTTGGGGCAGACCTGACCTGTTGAAAAGAGATGGTATTCATCCCTCCTGCGATGGTGCTGCTCTTCTCTCTAGTAATATGGCACATAGTCTCAAACATGAATTGGGGCTCAGATCAGGAAGCAGACAGACTGGCTAAACCGACCGTCTGCCAGCTGTCTCACGTCACCAAGGTCAGATAAATCCCATTACATAGAGAATCTTTCACCTAGATATCATCATATAGAGACTGTGTCTGTTCCCCAAATTAGGACATATAAAAAAAAAACTTCCAAACCCATCTAAGGGTAAATTTTTTATTGATGTTCAACAAATAAAAAATAGATATAATACAAATGAGCAAATGATAAAGCTTGGGTTGCTGAATATTCGATCCCTTACTTCAAAAGCACTTATTGTTAAAGATATGATTACAGACTATAACCTAGATTTGCTGTGTTTGACAGAAACCTGGCTAAAACCAAACAATTACATTTAATTACTTTAAATGAGTCCACCCCACAATATTACAGTTATAAACATGAACCTTGTCTGAAAGGCAAAGGGGGAGGTGTTGCAGTAATTTATAGTAATATTTTGAAAAAATTACTAAGAAGTCTAGTTTCAAATATAATTCTTTTGAAGTGTTGGTGCTTAATGTAACAATATATAGTGTAAAGATAAATCACGTTTGAGATTTGTGCTGGCTATTGTATACAGGCACCATAAAGACTTTATCAAAGAATTTGCTGACTTTCTATCAGAGTAAGTACTGGCTGCAGATAAAGTCCTAATTGTCGGTGATTTTAATATACTGTACATGTAGATAACGAAAAAGATGCATTGGGATTGGCATTTTAAAGACATTCTTAACTCTATTGGAGTTAGAAAACATGTGTCAGGACCTACTCATTGTCGTAATCATACTCTAGATATAATATTATCACATGGAATAAATGTTGATGCCGTTGAAATTCTGCAGCAGAGCGATGACATCTCAGATCATTATCTAGTCTCGTGTAAACTTCATTTAGCCAAGGTTGCAAAGCCGACTCCGTGTTACAAATATGTTAGACCTATCACTTCTGCCACTAAAGATTGCTTTATTAATAATCTTCCTGATCAGTTTCATCATCTCAAGATCCTAGATAGCTTAGAAGAACTCGATATTGCAACAGAAACTTTTAACTCTCTCTTTTCCAGGACTTTAGACACAGTTGCTCCGTTGCACTTAAAGAAGATTAAAGAAAATAGTCCAACGCCGTGGTACAACTAGCACACTCAGGCCCTTAAGAAAGCAGCCAGAAAAATGGAGCACAACTGGAAGAAAACAAAACTAGAGGTATTTCGCATTTCATGGAAGGAGAGCTGCATTATTTTTCAACCCTATTAGAAGAAAATAAACAAAACCCTAGGTATTTATTTGAAACAGTGGCTAAACTAACGAAAAATAAAGATACTAGATTCTAGTATCTCTGTCAAAGATACTAAAAAAGGCGGTATCCTCACAACTATGTTCCTTTTTAGAAAGAAATGATATCTGCGAGGATTTTCAGTCAGGATTTAGACCGTACAATAGTACTGAGACAGCTCTCATCAGAGTCACAAATGATTTGCTCTTATCATCCGATCGTGGTTGTATTTCGCTATTAGTGTTACTCGATCTTAGTGCTGCATTTTATACTATTGACCACAACATTTTTTAAATAGACTCGAAAATAATGTTGGCATTAGTGGAATTCATTAGCATGGTTTAAATCATACTTATCTGACCGTTATCAGTTTGGAGATGTCTCATCGAACACACGTTCAGTATGGCGTAACACAAGGCTCAGTACTAGGACCGTTGCTTTTCACTCTGTACATGCTACCCTTGGGAGATATCATTAGGAAGCATGGAATTAGTTTTCACTGTTATGCTGATGATACTTAGCTTTATATTTCTTCTCGCCCTTACAAAACTTACCAATTCACAAAATTAACGGAATGCATAGCTGACATAAAAAAAAAAATTGGATGACTAGTAATTTCCTACTACTTAATTCTGATTATTAATTAAGATTCTAATTATTGGACAAAAAACGACCTCACGTAATAACCTAGAATACTATCTAACACTTGATGGCTGCTCTGTCAAGTCTTCGTCGTTGGTTAGGAACCTGGATGTGCTCTTTGATAGCAATCTTGCATTTGAAAGGCACGTGTCTAGTATCTGTAAAACCAAATTTTTCCATCTTAAAAATATATCTAAATTACGTCATATGCTCTCATTGACAAATGCGGAACAATTAGTTAATGCGTTCATGACAACAAGGCTAGATATTGTAATGCTCTTATGGGTGGTTGCCCTGCATGCTTAATAAACAAATTACAGCTGGTCCAAAACGCAGCAGTTCGAGTTCTTACCAGAACGAGGAATGACCATATTAGCGCTGTTCTGTCAACACTGCATTGGCTCCCTATTAAACATTGTATAAATTTGTAAATATTGCTGATTACTTACAAACCACTAAATGGTTTAGCTCCCCAGTACTTGAGCGAGCTCTTAACACATTATACTCCTTCACGTCTATTGCGATCTCAAAATTCTGGCCAGTTGATAATACCTAGAATATCAAAACCGACTGCTGGCGGTAGATCCTTTTCCTACCGTAAAACTTCAAATAATAGCCGAGTCCCAAATAGACGCCTGTCTCTTTTACACGCCTGGTGTGGCTACAGTTTGGATAAATAAAGGCCGGTCTCAAATAGAGGCCCGGTCTGTTTTTAGTTTCGGGTTGTATTTAATC
>FLSR01000578.1:109078-168487 GCA_900092035.1 Leuciscus waleckii
TCCATTGTCAATTGCGCTCGCTCCTGTTGCGTGTTCTCAAACTGGCAACCTGTGTGAGCGTAGGCGTTGAATCTGAGCCTGAGGAGGAGGAGGAGGAGGAGGAGGAGGCGGCGGGGGAAACAACCGTCTCCAATATTCAACCACTAGCTGTCAAAACTGCACCTTTAACACGGTATCTATTGGAATTGGAATAGACCTTTTTTCTTTTGCAAGAATCTGCGACTTTTGAAATCATCGCTTTGGGGAAAGAGGGTTTTGTTTAAAAATATATTTTGGCTAGAAAAGAAGAACAGCTTGTAGATTAAATGTTTGTATACATATACACGATCATTTCGATCTTCAAAGTACCAATTTATAGAGACCAAACATGGAATAGATGAGGTTACATTGACCATTGATTCTATTGTAAAATACACATCAAAAAAATTATAGTATTAAAAGACATTACACAAGACAGTAAATCATAAACAAAATGTTTATTTATAGATCAGTTCGTTGATAAATTAATGCAGGAAATGCTGGTTCTTCTGCTCCTTCCACCATCCCAATCCCGGATTATTGAGCCACAACAGAAGTTATTACTTTGAATGCTTTAGCCTGGCTGTTTTTCCTCCAGCATCTAAAATGAGAAAGAAAACAATAGCCAAAATGTAAATGTAAAAAAAAAACATAACAATGGTTGTCCAAAATGTAAAGTAACACTTGATCTTTTCCTAAACATATATGTGCAAGATTTCAGTCATAGAAAAATTGTAAATGTTTGCTTGATTAGACATTACCTGTCTAGCGATGTATGTTTATGCTGAAATATAATATTGGTTTGTGTTTTAAAATCATCTATCATGTGTCATTTTGTAGTGAACTGTCTGATTAAAGTTTTGAGCTTCAGAACTTCCGATAAGGGAACATAGTGAGTTTTTAGGGCGCGATGTTTCAGTGCACAGTAAGGATTTTGTGATTAAGACAGCCCTTAACCATTGACTACTGAGCTAGGGACCTGAGTGATATGCACCCGGAGTTTAGCACCTTGATTAGCTTGTTCAGGTTTGCTGGACTAGGTTGGAGCAAAACTCTGCATGTAAGTGGACCTTGAGAGACAATGTTGTGATCTCCTGCAATATGTTCTGAACATGACACATCAGAGATGCAGGATGACTGCTAGATTGATGACTTACAAAAGTGGCATCCAGACCAAGGCTTTGCAGAGTTTCTGGTGATCCTTGGTCAGCTGCTCAGGTCTGATTAATTGGGGTTGGAGCAAAACTCTGTGATCTGGACTAGATGGCAAACAATACTGAAAAGAGAAAGAAGACAACCAATATTATTACGTTATAAATAATTTATTCTGTGTTCATTTGCTTACCTGTATAAAGTATGCATCATCAATAATCTGTATTGAATTTGATATTTTAATAACACTGTTTTACTACATTAATACTAACTACAAACCTGATAAAAATGACTGGTGGGCAATGGAGGACAGCCTTATTTTGCCCTCCAGATGGGCGTTCCTATAATGGTGTGATGTCACGAGGAACTGAATTAACCGTACTGAGCATACTTTTAGGTTAAATAAATTAGCTTACTTCCATTCAGTGTTGCCAACTTAACGACTTTGTCGCTAGATTTAGCGACTTTTCAGACCCCTTTAATTACTTTTTTCCAAAAAAGCGACTAGCGACAAATCTAGCTACTTTTTGGACAAACCTTAGCAACTTTCAAATATCGTCAGTACTGCAAGTGTGAGGTCTTACTTCCCCACTGCAGCCACGTCTCTCTCTGTGTGACTGCGTCTGCTCGGTTCAGTGAGTGGTTGAGAGGAGCAGCACATTCCGTTGACCGCATACCAGCTGACATAGACATGAATGAGCTGCGTATGTTGCCACGGACCAATCAGTGAGCACTTCTCAGCTTCTCCTTTATTTTAAGTTTTTTATTGTCAATCGCTTAATTACTCACTCACTATCACAGGGCTTTAGTTCATTCCGGTTTCAGAACTCTCCAACTCTGGCCCCAGCTTGGCCCCCCCAGTTGAAATGGTCTAGAACCGCCACTGGCGCTAACTTTGACAGCCCTAGTTTTTAGTCTAGTTTTGAACTGACAGAGTGTGTTTGCTTCCCGGACATAAGATTATTAATAAAGCAATCTTTAGTGGCAGAAGTGATAGGTCTAACATTTTTGTAACACGGAATCGGCTTTGCAGCCTTGGCTAAATGAAGTTTACACGAGACTAGATAATGATCTGAGATGTCATCGCTCTGCTGCAGAATTTCAACGGCATCAACATTGATTCCGTGTGATAATATTAGATCTAGGGTATGATTACGACAATGAGTAGGTCCTGACACATGTTGTCTAACTCCAATAGAGTTAAGAATGTCTTTAAATCCCAGTCCCAATGCATCTTTTTCGTTATCTACATGTATCACCAACAATTATGACTTTATCTGCAGCCAGTACTAACTCTGATAGAAAGTCAGCAAATTCTTTGATAAAGTCTGTATGGTGCCCTGGTGGCCTGTATACAGTAGTCAGCACAAATCTCAAATGTGATTTATCATTTACACTATATATTGCTATATTAAGCACCAACACTTCAAAATAATTATATTTGAAACTAGACTTCTTAGTAATTCTAAAAATATTACAATAAATTACAGCAACACCTCCCCCTTTGCCTTTCAGACGAGATTCATGTTTATAAAAGTAATCTTGCGGGGTGGTCTCATTTAAAGTGAGACACCCCGCAAGATTATAGACTTTGGAAAGTCTGCCATTTCTTTCTCCCTTACTCTCATTCATGGAAAGGACACTGAGCTTGTAGATTAATATAGATATCTGGGTACAGTGGTTAATAAATTAAACTAAAGAGTTTGTTGTCCTCCCATCAGGAGGTTTGTTGTCATTCCCACAGATACAGAACGACTGGGGGGAGGATAAGGAGGTTTAGTAATTTATTCATACCAACTGCTTTCCTATATTAAATCATCTTTCTCCATGGGTAATATGGTGTTATGCAAAATCAGGCACTATACCTGAAGAAGTTGACTATGGCCTGGAAGTCTCCCGGAATGAGAACAATAAGAGAAATTATTGTGTTGAAAATGAGAGCTGGAGAGGGAGTACGCCTGTGCATGTGAGCCATGGCCAGGATGTCAGGCTGAAAGAAAGGGAACACTTTTGATAATACTGTTCAAGAACAGTGGTTAGTTTAAAGGGCTAGTCCACTCAAAGATTTAAATTCTGGCATCATTTACTCACCCTCAAGTTCTTCCAAAACTGTGAATTTCGCTTTGCAGAGTTTCTGGTGATCCTTGGTCAGCTGCTCAGGTCTGATTAATTGGGGTTGGAGCAAAACTCTGTGATCTGGACTAGATGGCAAACAATACTGAAAAGAGAAAGAAGACAACCAATATTATTACGTTATAAATAATTTATTCTGTGTTCATTTGCTTACCTGTATAAAGTATGCATCATCAATAATCTGTATTGAATTTGATATTTTAATAACACTGTTTTACTACATTAATACTAACTACAAACCTGATAAAAATGACTGGTGGGCAATGGAGGACAGCCTTATTTTGCCCTCCAGATGGGCGTTCCTATAATGGTGTGATGTCACGAGGAACTGAATTAACCGTACTGAGCATACTTTTAGGTTAAATAAATTAGCTTACTTCCATTCAGTGTTGCCAACTTAACGACTTTGTCGCTAGATTTAGCGACTTTTCAGACCCCTTTAATTACTTTTTTCCAAAAAGCGACTAGCGACAAATCTAGCTACTTTTTGGACAAACCTTAGCAACTTTCCAAATATCGTCAGTACTGCAAGTGTGAGGTCTTACTTCCCCACTGCAGCCACGTCTCTCTCTGTGTGACTGCGTCTGCTCGGTTCAGTGAGTGGTTGAGAGGAGCAGCACATTCCGTTGACCGCATACCAGCTGACATAGACATGAATGAGCTGCGTATGTTGCCACGGACCAATCAGTGACACTTCTCAGCTTCTCCTTTATTTTAAGTTTTTTATTGTCAATCGCTTATATTACTCACTCACTATCACAGGGCTTTAGTTCATTCCGGTTTCAGAACTCTCCAACTTCAGATCGTATATTAGAGACTGTACATTGTACTTATCCAAACACAACAATTAACTTCCTCAAACTCATAGACAAGGCATATACACAATTCAACTTTATTAAACATATAAATATAAAAAGCGCATATAGTAAATAAATACAAATACACACAGCTAGAACATTACACACATTTAAAATAGCAAACATGTCACACTAAGATATATTCACAAAAGTACAGGAAAGAATGGGAGTTAATCGCTGAATTTAAGGGGTGGCTGAAGCCCTATGTGGGCAATGACACAAGGGCTTACTATCTGTATTGCAAGACAGAATTTTTTTGAGCCAAGTTGTTGGATGTTAAATAGCATGCATCAACTCAGAAGCACAATGAAAAGTCCAAGCCCTTCATTCAATCCAAACAAACAACAACAATTGCTCCAAAAAACGCAGACTCTTACAAACAGGCAGAGGCAACAATGGCGATTGCAGAGCACTGTTCCATTCTGTCTTGTGACCACATTGGTAAGGCATGCAAAGCTGCTTTTCCGGATTCCAGTGCAGCCCAAAATTTTCAGATGCACTGTACCAAGTGTACCGAAATGATAATGGGGTGTTTGCACCATATTTGATTAAAATACTGGTGGCTGATATTGGTGACCGCAAATACAGCCTCCTTCTTGATGGAAGCACCGATGTAAGTGTCCAAAGTACCTTGGAAACGCAGTTCGGTATTTTAGTGAGGACAAGGCAAATGTGGTGGCCACCTATCTAGGCCTTGTTGAGCTGGAGGGAGGGGATGCTAGATCAATAGCCAGAGCAGTTTTAATGACTGCTTTCTAGCTTTTCTTGGGAAGTGTGGCCTCAAGAAGGAGAACTTGCTTGGCATTGGCACAGATAACGCATCTGTAATGACAGGAGTGTACAATGGTGTACACAAATTCTGAGAGAGGAGGAAGGCTTACAACATTTAGTCCTTATCTGCTGTGTGTGTCATTCACTACAGTTAGCTGTAAGCTCTGCCTCCAAAAACACTCTTCCACGTAGTGTGGAATTTCTTGTTAGAGAAACATATAATTGGTTCTCTATTTCTCCAAAGCGCAGAGGCATACAAGGCTGTCTATCAGACAATAAACTGTGGGGAGAAGCCTTTGCTGATAACAAAGGTCTGTGCCACACGCTGGCTTTCCATAGAGCCTGCTGTGTCCAGAATCCTCTTGAGGGTAAGTAAATTATGACAGAATTTTTGTATGAACTATCCCTTTAATTGTTTTGCATATTTGTGGTGGTGCACAGATACAAGGCTGTTCAGATGCAATAACCCAAATTAATGTAAATATACAGTACAAATATTTATTATATTTATATATTATGAATACAAAATTAATACTTTTTTTTAACAGATAAAACTGGATCATCAGCAAAAGTGGGACCATAAATTCTATCCTTGGTCTGGCTAGAAACCATATAAAACCAGTTTAGAAGGGTGACTACTTTTTCAAACCAATCATCATTTTTAAAATAATAGAGGCATACATTTAAGATTTATTTATATATTTATGGGTCCAAGCTCAAAAGGTCCTGGAGCCCAGTTGTGTTTGCACTGATTTTCTTCGTCTTTGTTTATCTGCTTTAAAAGGGTGTCAGAGACCATAAATCTTGTCAGGATGGTCCCTGCATTACTACTCAGTCACACAGAAACGTTTTTTGAATTCTAACCCTGGAACCTATCTATTCTGTCTATAAATTTGTGTAGCTATTTTAGGTTTTCTGCAAAAATACTTTTCAAAAGACTCTTTGTCCGACCTTGAGTAGACATCTTTGCACAAATCAAAAGTTATCAGAAGAATTTTGATGTGTCCAATCGATGCAAAGATAAGTGAAATACAAAGATATTAGTGAATTAATCTGTCTGCCGTCATGCATTTTAACAAATTGATCTATATTGTACAAATTGAAGTCAAATTTACATTTTAACCCTTAAGAGTTTAAATTCATTTGTGGTCACACTTTAGATTAGGGTCCAATTCTCACTATTGACAAACTGACATCATCTCCCCACCATCACATCCATGACATCATCTCCCCAGAGTCCTCTCTCCTTCCCTCCTCTCTCCTCCCTCCACCAGTAGCTCCGCCTATTATTCTCCATCCATCTCAGGTATGAGGGGACTGAAGCAGGGGAAAGCAGTGGGACCAGACGGTATTAGGCCTAGACTGCTGATGACCTGCTCTACACAGTTGTGTGGTATTTTCACATACCTGTTTAATCTGAGCCTGTGCTTACAGAAGGTCCCTGGGGCCTCATTTATAACTGTTGCGTATGCATAAAACAGGCCCTAAAAGAGAATACTTTCGCCACTTCCGACGCATAATTTGTGATTTATAAAAACAAACTGATGATGGGAAAATTAGCGAACCTGCACACAAACTCTGACCCATGCGTACAAACATTTTGGAGATGGAGCAGTTTGGCAACACCGATGAACTGAGGGACTGAAAGCAGATGAAGGAAAACTAGAGGTATTTCGCATTTCATGGGAGTTCGATTGCATACAGAGAGGCCTTAAAAGCTGCTAGATCTGCTTATTTTTCAACCCAATTAGAAGAAAATAAACAAAACCCTAGGTATTTATTTGAAACAGTGGCTAAACTAACGAAAAATAAAGCTTCAAGCCCAGAAGTTTCCAAGCAGCACAGCAGTAATGACTTTATGAACTTCTTCACTTATAAGATTGATAACATCAGGGACAAAATTATAACTATGCAACCATCTACTAGAGTATCGTATCAGGCAGTGCATTGTAGCCTCCCTGAGAAAAAATTTGATTCGTTCGTTGCTATAGGAGAGGAAGAATTTACTAAACTCATTAAATCATCTAAATCGACAACATGTATGCTAGACCCTATACCGACTAAGCTACTGAAAGAGATGCTTCCAGAGGTCATAGATCCTCTTCTTAATATCATTAATTCATCTTTGTCTCTAGGATACGTACCAAAAAACTTTAAGCTGGCTATGATTAAACCACTTGTTAAAAAAACGCAACTTGATCCTACAGAATCAGTCAATTACAGGCCGATCTCGAATCTACCTTTTCTGTCAAAGATATTAGAAAAGGCAGTATCCATACAACTGTGTTCCTTTCTTGAAAGAAATGATATCTGCGAGGACTTCCAGTCAGGATTTAGACCTTACCATAGCACCGAGACTGCTCTCGTTAGAGTCACAAATGATTTGCTCTTATCATCCGATCGTGGTTGTATCTCGCTATTAGTGATACTCGATCTTAGTGCTGCATTTGACACTGCCAGTTAAGGAGTTAGTAGACTTCATCTTATTTAAAACATTGAAAAAAAATAGCAATATTGTATTTATTAATTAAAGATTAATTTTATTAATAAAAATGTACACTAAAGAATGAATGAGGTGTTAAACACCACTTCCTCTTTAAAAAAGGGGAGGAGACCGATAGAAACTCTGGGTTTACCGAATAAAACCTGCTCCCGACCAGGTTAGGTTCACAGAGTAAGTTGCCGTGGTAACTGACTCTGAGTATAATTTACCTCTCTTTCAGAAACAGGCTTGACTTACTCTGCTTTCTCAGGTTTAACATACCTCCCATTCTGAAACAGAGAACCCAGAGTTTCCCTCATTTCAGGGTTAACATACTCAGTTTTCACTTAACCTCCTTTCTGAAACAGGCCCCTGATATGAACCAAAGATAAATCAATTAAATAATCATAACAACAAAATATAACTAACAAAGAAAAGAACACATCTCAAAAATAGAATACTCTGCTACCCCCATGATATGGGAAAACATGGCGCAGTCCAATTATCCATTCCCCTATTTAAACAGCTGAGAGTCAGTTGAAAGTCCTTTTGCCTGTCAGCCAGCCAGAGACCCCCATCAGCAACTCCCCAAGAACTGGTAACTCAAAGAGAAAGGTATTCATTTCACAGAACGTAACTTAATGAACTTAATGAACCTGAAATTAGCTAAATTGACAAAGTTAACTAAATGTGTGCACCCAAAAAGAAAACTAAGTCAAATAACTAATAAAATGGTTTTTAAACCTAAAGTGTGTGTCCAGTTATTTATTTTGTATAGTATGTAATGTGCTCAAAACAAATTATAGAGTTACCACCGTAAGTTATTGTTTCCATGTGTGGCTGCTAGTGCGGCCATCACAGCGTACCACAAGGCTCAGTACTAGGACTGTTGCTGTTCACTCTGTACATGCTACCCTTGGGAGATATCATTAGGAAGCATGGCATTAGTTTTCACTGTTATGCTGATGATACTCAGCTCTATATTTCTTCACACCCTGACGGAACTTACCAATTCACAAAATTAACGGAGTGCACAGCTGATATAAAAAACTGGATGACTAGCAACTTCCTACTACTTAATTCTGAAAAAAACCCAGAGATCTAATTATTGGACAAAAACTTCCTCACGTAATAACCTAGAATACTGTCTAACACTTGATGGCTGCTCTGTTAAGTCTTCGTCGTCGGTTAGGAACCTGGGTGTGCTCTTTGATACCAATCTTTCATTTGAAAGTCACGTGTCTAGTATCTGTAAAACCGCCTTTTTTCATCTTAAAAATATATCTAAATTACGTCATATGCTCTCAATGAAAAATGCAGAACAATTAGTCAAATGCGTTCATGACCTCAAGGCTAGATTATTGTAATGCTATTATGGGTGGTTGCCCTGCACGCTTAATAAACAAACTACAGCTGGTCACAAACGCAGCATCTCGAGTTCTTACCAGAACCAGGAAGTATGACCATATTAGCCCGGTTCTGTCAACACTGCACTGGCTCCCTATTAAACATCGTATACATTTTAAAATATTGCTGATTACTTACAAAGCACTAAATGGTTTAGCTCCGCAGTACCTGAGCGAGCTCTTAACGCATTATAGTCATTCACGTCTATTGCGATCTCAAAATCCCGGCCAGTTGATAATACCTAGAATATCAAAATCGACTGCTGGCGGTAGATCCTTCGCCTATTTAGCACCAAAACTCTGGAACAGTCTTCCTACCATTGTCAGGCAAGCAGACACACTCTGTCAGTTCAAAGCCAGATTAAAAGACACATCTCTTTGACCTAGCATTCACATAATACATTATAGACTAATATAATTTAATGTTAGGCTGCATAGATTAGGTCAGCAGGAACCGGGAACACTTCCCATAAATCCTGATGTACTCGTTACATCATGAAAAGAATGGCATCTACGCTAATTTTAGTGTCTGTGGTTATCCCGAGGTTTTCCTGCAGCCTGCCGGATCCGGGCCGTATCCAGATCTGACGAAGGACCTTCGCCTGGACCCGATGACAACGCAGTGCTGAAGCGCCAACTAGTCTGTCCCTATGGAGGATCCCTCTACCACTCTACAGATAAGGCGTTGTCGGGAAAATTCGTTTCGCGTACCTGCAGCTCATCAACTTTCTCTGTCAACTCAGGCTTTGATCCTTAAGCTATGATTACTCCATGCGCGCGTGCACATAAAAGAGTGACGTCGACACTGAACAACCAATCGCGGGTAGAGCGAGAGCGATATATTTTTCCGCGTAGGAGCAAGAGATAATCATTCAGAATTACGATGAATTTAAATATGTATTTCAAGCTCGAAACAATACGTTCTCTGCTGCCAAAGCAAGAGAAGACTGTTGGAGAAAGATTGCTGATTGTTAATGTGTAAGTTAAACAAATACGTTCTATAATTATGTATACTATATACAGTATGTATATGTAGCCTATATGTGTAATATAGCCTATAGCCTATTTTTATAATATATATAAAAATGTGCATGTATGTTCTAAGAAAGATTAATATTCATTGATTTTTTGATTTTTAGATGCAACCCCAACTCCAAATGTTCTTGGCAGCAGATAAAGACAAAATATAAAAATATAATTCAAAGTGGTGGTGAGTATTTACCACAACCTTTTATTACTTTTGTGAACATTTTATCACAAACACTTTTTTGCAGCAAACAGAAATAAAGAGTTAAATTCAGAAAACCAGAATACACTGTGGAGGAGGAGTTGGCTCTGAGTAGGCATAAGGGACGGCCGATTATGGATGTGATTACAGGTGCTGTACAATCTGACCCTGGTGCTGGCTCCTCTAAGCAAGTAACACTGGGTACGTGTGCAATACATTACTACTTTTTTTAAGTTTTAATATGGCTGACTGTATGTTCTGCAGTAGAGGGAAATACAGTGTCCCTGTTGAAGCCAGCACACATACACACAGTCTCCCACAAAGAGGTCAGTATGCAGCAGACAGAACACCAAACATAACCTGCTTTACAACAGTTATGCTTTACATTGGCCTATTTTTATTTATTAGGGTGGAGGAAATGAAGACACTCTGTCTGTGTGTTCTCAGACAGTTGCTGATGTGAATGCACTGGGCCTTTTATAATGGCAAACATTTGAATGTGTGGCATAAAAAAGGAACTGGCCCTTACACATCTCTTTTATTGTAGGATTTTTCACAACCTGCCCCAGAACTGACGCCTCTACCCAATGGGCTTCAGAAGAAATGTGTAAGGATTTAAAACCCTTGACAAATTACAGTCAGTCCTGTGTTTGTAGGAAGTCAAGGAACTTTTTGTGATTTGATGAGCCTCCAGAAAACTTGTATGATCATGTTTGTGGTGGAATTGTTTCAGGTGGAAACAGACTCAGTCAGGGCCCTGTACTAAAGGAGTCTTGAACTAGACTGTTCACTAAAGGAGTCTTGAACTAGACTGTTCACTAAAGGAGTCTTGAACTAGACTGTTCACTAAAGGAGTCTTGAACTACTGTTCACTAAAGGAGTCTTGAACTACTGTTCACTAAAGGAGTCTTGAACTACTGTTCACTAAAGGAGTCTTGAACTACTGTTCACTAAAGGAGTCTTGAACTACTGTTCACTAAAGGAGTCTTGAACTACTGTTCACTAAAGGAGTCTTGAACTACTGTTCACTAAAGGAGTCTTGAACTACTGTTCACTAAAGGAGTCTTGAACTACTGTTCACTAAAGGAGTCTTGAACTACTGTTCACTAAAGGAGTCTTGAACTACTGTTCACTAAAGGAGTCTTGAACTACTGTTCACTAAAGGAGTCTTGAACTACTGTTCACTAAAGGAGTCTTGAACTACTGTTCACTAAAGGAGTCTTGAACTACTGTTCACTAAAGGAGTCTTGAACTACTGTTCACTAAAGGAGTCTTGAACTACTGTTCACTAAAGGAGTCTTGAACTACTGTTCACTAAAGGAGTCTTGAACTACTGTTCACTAAAGGAGTCTTGAACTACTGTTCACTAAAGGAGTCTTGAACTACTGTTCACTAAAGGAGTCTTGAACTACTGTTCACTAAAGGAGTCTTGAACTACTGTTCACTAAAGGAGTCTTGAACTACTGTTCACTAAAGGAGTCTTGAACTACTGTTCACTAAAGGAGTCTTGAACTACTGTTCACTAAAGGAGTCTTGAACTACTGTTCACTAAAGGAGTCTTGAACTACTGTTCACTAAAGGAGTCTTGAACTACTGTTCACTAAAGGAGTCTTGAACTACTGTTCACTAAAGGAGTCTTGAACTACTGTTCACTAAAGGAGTCTTGAACTAGACTGTTCACTAAAGGAGTCTTGAACTAGACTGTTCACTAAAGTTACGTCACCTATATGTTTCTTTGCTCTCGCTGATTGGTCAACTTCAGTCTGAGATCTTGAATCCAGAACATAACCTGCCCCAGAGCAGGTTAGCCGTGCAGCGCAAGATACCATGGCGACGAACTCAGATTAAAGCCAAGCTACTTTCATAGTACCTAAAACCCAGGGTTGGCGGAAACTAAACTGAAACATAGCTGGCTAGCCACCTAAACCGGCTTCATGGTATAGGCCCCAGATCTGATGAAGGACCTGCGCCTGGACGCGACGACAGCGCAGTCCTGAAGTGTCACTAGTCTCTCCCTATGAAGGCCTCCCTCCCCTCCCTTTACCTCTCTACAGATAAAGCGTTGTTGGGATAATTCCGGTTCGCATGGCTACTCGGAAGCGATACAAATTTTGTATTATAAATTTTAAGGCCAGACAAGTAGATTGTTGAGGGTTGATTAGTAGGGAAGGACTACACACCTATAGACTGAACTCGTAATACGCATGTGCACGCCATCAGAGGTTGGCGTGCACATGCGTATTACAAAAAATATCTCACTGGTTCGCATTTTTTGAAGTTTGCGCAGAAAGAACTGAAGAGTTTTCTGTTAGAACGGTGTCGTGTTAGCAGCCTCTAAGTTAATAACTAATGATTGTTGCAACAGAAGTGAATCAATCAAAACTAACTTTATCTGGACAATAACTTTATTCTAGAGCTGCTGTAGAGCTGCTGTAAAACAATCTCTGTTACTGTAATCTCCTATTATCACTGTAAAACTGCTTTGGAACAATCTACACTGTTAAAAGCGCTATATAAATGAAGAAGATTTTGGACAAAAATTGCTGTAGTTGATCTATAATTGTCCTAGGTCTTAAATTTGAAAAATACATAACCCCAGAATAATTCGCTGATCTCACTTTATGAGCAACAACAAATGTATGCAAATGAATCAACTGAAAGTATAATTTTGGCTAGCCTTGGTTTTGTAAAAATGACGTGTAACAGCAGTGTGGTTTAATATAAGAGAATAGTACAGTCATGTTGGTCTTCGGAACCATATGCTCAAACACCATGGCACTGCCTACGGGAAGGGAAGCAGAGCATGCTGGGAAAAATAAAAGCAGTTGGGTTCCTAAGACCTGATGACTGAAGAGGGAAACTTAATGAATATCAGTGATCCTCCTAAAATGTTTTTACATTTATTTATTTGTTACAGCTATGAATAGTGTCCTTGTGCTGCATTTCTTTAAAGGAAATGCCATTGGGTTTGATATTTTCATATTTTCATTAACATTTTTATATTTTTAACTATGGCTGATGTGTTGTGTCCAAATAGTTTTTAGAACCACTTTGCGTGCCTTTGAAATGCTTGAATTATATCTGGTATTCACAGACCTAATGGAAACTATTTTGTTTTTGCAAAATGGCTGTAAAAGTCAATTTCGTAGAGAAAGACTGTTAAGACTTACTATAAAGACTTTCTCATGAAGACTCACTGCCTGTGGAGCCCACCCTCATGAACATACACAGGTACAGATGAATCGATGAAATGCATGGATGGTGCTTTAAATCTGGGAATTTGTTGTTCGTTTTTGCAATCTATGTGAATCTTAATAAATAATTTATAAGCATATATAAGCCTGTGGTCTACATCTAGAACAATCCTGTTTAGTTAACTGCATTTCATGATATTTCTCTTCTGTTTTTATCTTCTCTTCTTTCCTGAAACATGATTTGCCTGTTTTTATGAATACAGATTATCCTGTCAGCCTCTATTAGCCCTTCTGGATTAGATTACACACTTAAAGTTGGGGTAAGCAGTAATTAAAAAACGCTGTTTAGTTGGACAACAACAAACGTGTGTAGCCAATCAGCATCAGGGGGGCGTGTGACGGTGCAGGAGAGAGGAGGAGCAAGAGGGAGATCTGAAGAAAGACTGCAGAAATAGAGATGAGACACAATACAAAAAAGGCAAACTTAGAAGGAATCACTGAAAAATGTAGGGTTAGATCAGTAAAGAGCTTTAGGACCCGTGTTAATATTAAAAAAGCTTTTCTGAAAGCGAAGGTCTGAAAACAGACGCTGGGTTGCTTTGTTCGCTCCACACGTGAGTAACACTGGGTTTAGTTTGTCTGGAGATGCTGTGCTGTTGGCAAATAAGAATAAACTCTTGTTTGTAATTACTTTTGTGTTCTGTACGTAAATGTTTTTGTGCTCCCTTGTCATTCGTTCATCATCTGCACTTTATTTTTCGTGAAGCATTATTTTGTTGCGCTTCTGCTATGATAAACAGAATAGTTAGCTGGCGACTGCTAGTGAATGCGGTGTTTAGCGTCGTGTTAGTGCACTCGCCTCGAGGGATCGGGGTTTGAGACTGACTCAGAGCAGGACAGTTAGGATTGGAGTGTGAGTTTTGGAGGCCGAGCAATGAAGAGAGAGGTGTGTTTGTTTGGGTTGATTTCAAATATGAACCCTCTGAGGTCTGAGGTGTTTTTGGGGCCCTGGAGGTGTTCTGACATGCTCTGACATTTGTTTTTTTTCAGTTATTTATAAACATGTTAATGGCAAAAGTGTAAATTCACTCTATATAACACAAACAGGGCTAGCATAATATCTGATCAACATGCTTGTAAATCTTTGTATTTTTAAGAGAATAATGTTTATGCGTGGTTATTTAAAAAAAAATTCAGCAACTTTCTTTTTTTAAGAACACAAAACACATTCTAAATATGTGCCCACAAGCCTCTTGACTAATGTATGTTGTCTTTCTAGTTCTGGCTTCAAAATGATGTGAAAGTCATCCTGCCTGATCGTTCTCTTAAAACAATACATTGATTTAAACATTGTAAAACAGTTTTTTTTTGTCAGAAGAGGTTTATGCGTGGGAGGGGTAATCGCTCATCAATATTAATGAGATTCAGACCAGGGGTGTGACAGACACTCCCCCAATGACTAATGGGCCATCAAGAGAGGCAGCCTGAACAAAGAGGAGATTCAAAGGTTTTGTTTTTCACTGTTTTATTGTAATTCCTCTATGAGGAGGAACTAAATGTTTTAAATTTGCAATGTTTTAAACTCAGCTCTGGTCCAGGTTCCCGTGCAGGCAGGAATCTCAGAGTCTGTGGAACCATATCAATGTCAGTCTCTGTTTTCCATGACAGAGTAGACTGCTTGTTGCTTGTCTGAACGTTTGTCTTGGCCCTCTTTGCAACAGGTGTCTGATGATCACCATCACCTTTATAGCTGTAAAACAAACAAACAACTGTGAGCAGGTTTATTACACAAAATATAACAACTGCATTTCAATCATTATAAGTAACATTGGCCAGATGCAAAGCCATACAGACACATAATGTTCGTATGGACTATGTAAAACCAGAATATGTAAACAGAATTATACTAATATCTGAAAGAAAGGGAATAAGTGTACTTACTTTTCAGTTGTTCTCAAAACTGAACGACACCTGTCGCGTGACCTCCCAGTGCGAGTTGCAGGTGAGGGTGAGAGTGATGCTACCACATTCCTATAAAAATAATAATATTAATATTAATAAAGGTTGAACAAAGTACTATGCCAGCACATGCATAACTGATGGACAGTCAGCATTTTGGTAAAACAACAAAAATAAGCTCTTTTAAACTAACATTACCAATCACTAATTGTAATATTGTGCATACATAACACCACAATTTTTGCAATTGTGTCTGGTAAGTGTGTTTTGCAATTGTGTCTGGCAATCCACACAGGCACATGTACATTTGTAGCATCACTAAGTATATAAACAAAATTGGTCTAACATCTGTAAAATAGTGGGTAAATATGTACTTACTCCTTCTGATTTCTGTCTGTGTTGCTGCGTGCCCTATTAGTGCGAGTTGCAGTGAGAGGTGAGAGTGAGCAACCTACATCATTCCTTTCAAAAAAAGTTGAAAAATATTATTATCATATAGAGTACTATTCCAGCACATGCACAACTGATGGGCATTAGCATGCTGATAAGATAACACAAAGAAAAAAATGTAACATTATCAACCAACCTCTAAAAATAAATAAATGCATACAGGCTCATATTGTAATAAGTATATAAACAAAATTGCACAAACATTGGTAAATATGTACTTACTCTTTCTGACGTTCAACTGTGTTGCTGCGCGCCCTCCGAGATGCAGATGAAGGAGATGCAGCTACATTCCTGTTTTAAAAAAAGTTGAAAACTATTATAACATAAATATTTCAAAGTATAGTAGCCTACCATTAGTCTATATGAATAACTGATGCAAATAATGGTAGACACGTGCTGTAGGCATATATTATAATGGGCCATTACCGGAGATAGCACAACGCAAACATTAACACATTTGCAATTCATCAGCTGGGCATATTTACACATTTCAGCACATACACACATTTGCAATAGATATTTGCAAGCACTCTTCATTTAAATATAAATTACTCTGAATGGAAAGTATGGAAATGGTCCAACCAGTAAAATCTGTAGCCTACGTTTATTTAAAATAGCTTGTCAACTAATTTCATGTATTTATTTTATTTATATGACCATAAATGACGGATTTTTTTAAGTTTATGTTGCTGCTATGTGAAAAAAATCCAGCAAAACGCGTGGGCGCGTTTCTCGACCTCAGAGGGTTAACATTGTCCAAGGGCGTTTTTGAAATAGTGCTTACCCCACCTTTAACACTTTTACCCCCGGTTTCACAGACGAGGCTTAAGTCTAGTCCCAGACTAAAATGCATGTTTGAGCTGTTTTAACTGAAAGCATATTTTAAAATATGTCAGTGCCATTGTTTTGTCTCAAGTAATGTTTTTATATGTTTTTTATGGCACGTTTATAAAAGCTACGTAAATGTCCTAATTTAACTAAGGGCTAATCCTGTCTTAATTTCAAGTCCTGTATCTGAAACCAGATTTATAGCTAATTAAGTTTAAAGTCAAGGAAGAAGGCCTGCTATTCATCTGAATTAAACTACTTGTTTGGTCTTACACAAATGCTGCAGAATACAGGCAAGTAAATAGAGTAAATATGCCAAGTGAATGCTCTGTAATGGCGGCTCATTTATGCTAATGTTATTTGAAGTAGTGTTCAATCCTCTCATTTCTATTGAGAGAACATGATATGGGTCTGACCGTGTATCAGAAACACAAATTAGAATATTACATAAAACGTCAACATGTTTTAAAACCAGCTGCATGTCAAGATGAACAAATGACAATTGTTATTTGTTATGCTGTCAGTATATTGACGAGTAGAGAGGATGATATTTCTGTGACACTATACATGATCACACTAGACTTTCAATCACACATTTTTTCATTGTTAATGCGAGAACTAAGGAAAAAACATGCATGAACATTTTTATGCTTCGGACAGTTCTGAAATGTTTGAGATATGCAAAATACACTATATGTCACGGCGGTCTGTAGACAGACTGAAGAAGCAGAAAGATGATGAAGTACTAACGCAAACTTTAATAATAATCCACATACAGGGCAGGAAAACACACCTTAACTTAAACGGGACTAGACAGAGAATGAATGTGAGGGTACAACTTTAATAGGAACTCAAACAAGATGATTGATTGAACACAGCTAAAACAAACAAACTAATTTAGACCGAAACCACAGCAACCAGGAAGTGTGGGACTATAGACCCTTTTTGCGCCGACGTCACGATTACGTCACAGCGTTAGCTGGAGGCAAACCAAAGGGAAAACTGGAGGCAGCCTATACAAGTTGTTGTGTTGTTGGGTGCCAGAATCGACAGAGTACAGGCTCCAATATGAAATTTCATCGCATAATGTTTTCTAAACTATTGTGATTATTTGTGAATCATATGATCATTGTATACATTGTTGTGATTGATTGTGACTAGACTTTTTGAAGAACCTGGTAAGAAAGAATAATCAAATACATAAAGTAAAAAAAAAAAAAAAAAATTGCTGTATCTGTAATTTTTATTCCTAGAAAATTTTCACATCATTACAATTGCAGTGTAATGTCACTCTTTACATGGTCGTCTTCTGGCCTTGGCGCTGGCTTGGCAGAACTGCAGATCGTACCACACAAGTCGTGTACGTGACCATTCACCAAATATAGGCATCGAAATATTTCTATGCCCTCAGTTTCTCTTTATGCTTGTTTCTCTATCAGGTAGGTACAGGTATCAGGTAAGTACAGGTATCAGGTAGGTACAGATGTCAGGCCACTACTCCTGTCAGATCGTCCATCATTGAGTGAGCGTGTACGGGTCGGCCAATCTGGTTCCGTTCGTTAAAATTAACTTTTGCAAATAACAATCATGGTCCTAGACAGTGAGTGACCTTACACATTAAGATAAAATCAGATTTTCTCTTTTAATTCATTGTTAAAAAACAAGCTAACAAAACTTGCAAACTAACGTTAGTGAAGCGGCCAGGAGAATCGTTCTGCCTCCACCTAAGCTCCGCCAACAAAAAACGTCACAATGTTTACTATCTGAAAAGGGATAGTAAATTATCTAAACTGAACATCATGACATACATACATTTCTATAATGAAGGGACTTCTATATGTTATTCTCTCAATAAACTACAAAAGCGAATTCAGCACAAAAACATTTGAAAATTGACAATTAATCATGAAAAGATCGCGATCTGGTTCCAAACACCCATGCGATCTTACTCAGTGCTTGAAGTGGGCCGGTACACACCGGTATCGCTGTAGCGTCTGGACGAAATCACGATGACTTATTCATTCTAAACTTCAGAAAGCTTTTAACCCATTGGACTCATTCATGTAAATCACAGTCCTAGCACAAATGAGTCTGGATCAAATTGCTCCATTGACACGTTAGTGTCATGGTAGAAAATTAAACAGAAACCTCCAAACTCCTTCGTGAGTTTCAAACAGATCGTAATCACCTCAACTCCCCTCTCACGGCAAGCAAGAAGTGGATGGACCTTTCAGAAACGCCTCAATACACATACACAAACATTCTTTGCATTTAACTCAGAATATAAGTCATTCCAAAATGTATGTGATATATTCCTGTGTGTATGTATGTTTCCCACCTCATATTAACCTAGTTATGACTTTCTAGTTGTGTTAGTTGAACTCTAAGTGCTTATATTCAAGCATAAAAATGTATCTCTACTTTTGTATCTTCCAGGCATATCTTTCTTGGTACCGAATTAAACCTCTCGATTTGCCTTAGCTAAATATATATAGTAGGTTATAATAAAATGTAGTATACCATGTTTACCATCCTTTGGAGAAGAAATGACGAATTCTGACACCATCATAAACCATACAAGTTAGGCTGTCAGAAGGAGACAAAGGAACTCTCTCCCGCTCAAAGTTTTCTGAGTGTTATTGGTCAGTTCACCCAGTAAAGGGTGACTAAGGCCCCATCCACACTACTGCGTTTTCGTTTAAAAACGGAGACCTTTTGCTACGTTTGCACCTGCCGTCCACACTAAAACGGCAAAAACGGAGCCCCAAAACGGAGAAGTTTAGAAACGCTGCCGACCCGTTTTTCGTTTTGAATCTCCGGAGGGCGTTTTAGTGAAGACGGGTCAAAACGGAGGACTTTAGAAATGATGACGTAGTAGAGGCTCACGCTCGGCTCTATGATTGGGTGTCATCAGTCATGGCGTATATCTTTGCTAGCAGCTTCTGTGCAAGTAAATTCTGCATTTTACAATGCTATAACTGCCTACATGTGCCGGAAGCAAGCTATTATTCAAGCGATCTGTGACAATTCCCGTGTGCAGCGGCGGTATCGACCGTACATGGAGCGTCGGTTTTGGGTTAACCCGGGAAGAACCAGCGCATGGTGGGATAATTTTATCAATGAAGTTGTGTTTACACCGGCACGCGCATGCCCAGTGTTGGTGAATGGTCACGTGATCCGCGTTTTCAGTCATTTTAATGTGGATGGAGATCAATTCTAATACGCAGCTAAAACGCTGGTGTGGACGGAGATCGTATTTGTTTTAATTCTCCGTTTCTAAACTAAAACGCAGTAGTGTGGACGGGCTAAGCTTTCCTTAAAGGACGATGACGGTGGCTCATCGCTCTCTCCGAGTTTTGTTTTGTGTCTTACCTCTGTCTCTTAGCTTTTTGTCTTAGTCTTATCTCCGGCTTCTTGCCTTGTTTTAGTGTCGGGCTCATTCATTTCTATCTATGAGTGAAATGTACTTAGCCTGAATTTCCGGCAACTCTGCTTACAAATAAACCATTTGAACTTCCCGCAAACGACACGCGCTCCGGAAGAACCGAGAGAACGCTTCAAACTCACGGACACACCGAGGACGGACACTCACACACACGCATTCTTGCTCAGCAACAAAGAACCATGCAAGTATTATTTCTATCGAGATTTAAATGTGTTTAAGATGATCTACTCCTGCTTTAAGGATTTGATTCCTTGCTGGCTCTCAAAGGTTAAACTGTTTGTGATATTTTGCCATTCTGTGATCTGCTCTTTCTTTCTTTCTTTCTTTACTTTAGTTTTTCTGTTTATATATATATATTCTTTGTTTAAATGTAGTCGTATGTTTTTATTGTTTCATTTATTAAAACCCATTATACGCTTGATTGTCTCTGTCTGCTGCTCACCGAACAAAGTCTCTTAAATGTGTGATCTTAAGCTATACGTTTTATATTGATGAGTTCTTTAGTTAGTAATCTTATAGAACAGGAAAGTTATTCTTCATAACCAGAAGAATAACCTTTCTTAAGAGTTTATATGAAGAATAATCCTTCTTGAGAGTTGATAAGAAAATCATACGGTCGGTTCGGTGGACGAACGGTTTATTCGATGTGAATTAATTCTGTTAAATGCAGCCTTTTTGAAAATTCAGGGCTATAAAGAAAATAAATTAAAAAACACACTGGCAAAATAGTGAGTTTTATGTTTGTAGCATTTTTTTCCTTTAGTATTTTTTTTTCTTCTAAAAAAAATGTTTGTTTAAAGGTTTTGCCAATGTAAGCTTTGTAACAAGAGTGTACCTTTAAGTTCTGTAAAAATGTTGCAATTGTATGCGTCTGTTCTTAACCAATGAGAGTTTGTGCTGCGGGGGTGTTGAGGAAAATTCTTTTTTTGAGAGAGGGGGAGTTCGGTGAAGAAGATAAAGGTGCGTGATAATTGTTTGTTGGATGAGCATTAAGTTGGACAGAGACTAATTCTCCTCTGCTGTCTGAACTGAGTTGATGAACAGTTTTGTTTACGATTCGTTACAAAATTTCGAGCAGTGAGGAGGAGAAGACTGGATCCGAAATCTCGAGGGAGAGTGGAGGACTCGTTTAGAGCTCCTGGTGGAAATTCACCCACAGCCTAATGGAGGACTGATTCATCGGGCATCGTTGATTTGAGATTGCTACCTTCTAATTGTTTTTTTTTTATTTATTTTTTAAGACATTCAACCACCATCTCGCTATAGCCTTCATGTTCATGCACATGCAGATGAGTGAGTAACTTACACTTTGACTGAGCTCTGGTGAATCTCAGATCGTTTGGAGGAAAAGTGCACCAACGGTTCATGGAAATTGTACATGTACTGGTTTAGAGACTAAGTTTGTGGGTTCTCATGTTTATTATTGAGGTATTGAGTGTTTCAAATCTGTTTTGACACATGTGAAGGGGATTTGAAATAAGTGAACGGATTATCAAAGACTCGTTTAACGAATCAAATCAAGAGTATTCTGATTACGAAGGAGCAGTAGCGTAGCCAGAAAAGAGACTCTGGGTGTGCATCTGAAAATCTGGGTGTGCCACATTTATTGTCAGATTACTGTGCAAAATTATTAACCATAACCATATAACCATGCCCCACATAACCATAAAACGTCTCAGGTTACGACTGTAACCTATGTTCCCTGAGAACAGGGAACGAGACACTGCGTCGAATGACGCTTTGGGGAACGCCTCAGGCGTGACAGGTGTCTAAAATCACTATCAAATCACGGCAATTATCTCAGGGAACATAGGTTACAGTCGTAACCTGAGACGTTCCCTTTCGAAAGGGAACTCGCACTGTGTCGAATGACGCTTTGGGGAACGATATACCAACGCCACCATGCTAAGGGGAGTGCCTGCCAGGCGGCAGTGACAACTGTCAGAACTAGCAAATTCAAATGAAACGCTAGAACCACTCACCCTCAGGTCACACTGGGCTGTCAGTGACAGCACTCCCTACGGTCATAGCCCAAGCTATATGATACCACAGAAAACCTCCATAAACATAGTTTAGTGAAAGGTCTACCTGGGCCTGCTCCAGGGCCTAGGACCACAACTTCAATCTTAGAAGGGGTCCTTTCTAGGGAATGTGGCTAGGGAACCCAAGGGAACCTCAGCCAGTCACTATTCAGGGGAACGTGCCACCTGAAATGCCACCAGGCAGGCCTGACCTGGTGTCACAACATAAGACACTACAGTCTGGCCACTTCCTGTCTGTCTGAAGACAGAGCCTCTGGACACTCGCCTTTAGGAAGGCATCCAACCCGAGGAACTGCGAAGCAGGCAGTGAACCACTCGGCCCGGATCTCAGAGACGGGATATCCCGGACATGTCACCGGAAGGGGCGGGACCTGTCACCGGAAGGGGCGTGGCACCTGTCAATCAATCATTTTTTGACAGGTGGTCCGTGGTATCAACTACTGACTTGACACAATCAAATGACCCTTTGAAAGGAATGAGCAAAAAAAATGGCCCTTTTCTCTGCCCCGTGGCACTCGCCACTAAAAGAAAATCTCTGTCACTCACACTGTTCCCATCGGAGATCTGAGGTGCAGACGTGGGAAAGTTAAGAAAAAACATTGTTCAGAGGAAACGGTTTGGAACAGGAGTCGGGCTTCAGCGCTGACAGACTGAATAGATTTGATGGATTACGGTTATTCAGGAGGAACGATCAGGCCAGAAAGGGACCCATCGGCCCTAGAGAGTCAGAAAATGGCCCCTTATTCCACACGATGGAGCTTTTAAAGATGCGATAGGCATTTTACTCAGACGTGGCCATCAACGCTCTGACAGGTCTTGGCTGCCTTGCTCAATCAGTCCCTCATAAAAAGCTTGGTGTATGCAGTGTTAGGGTTAACTCATTACAAGTAACTTGAGTTACGTAATCAGATTACTTTTTCAAGTAACTAGTAAAGTATCAACAAAATATCAAATAAGTTTCAAATAAGTAACGCTAGTTACTTTTTCACATTTATTAACTGACAGCTCTCTTGTCCCCATGTTTAGAGAAATAAAGTGAGATGTTGTGTGTGTGTGTGTGTGCGTGCGTGCGTGCGTGCGTGCGTGTGTGTGTGTGTGTGTGTGTGTGTGCGCGTGTGTAAACATGATGGGTATTTTAGTTCTAGACTAAATGTGAACATGCATTTACTCATCTCACTTGCACGAAAACATTTAGTATTCCTCAAAATGAATAAAAACAATGGATTGAGTTAGTGAGATAATTGCGCGTTCATGCACTGGGTTAAAAGGGGATATGTATCGATAGTAGAAACATTGATCAGCAACGCTGCTATTGGCTGCTCAGCGTGGCCAAAGAGCGCGCTCAGTTTTTCTCCTCAGCAGGCAAGACTAATAGTCGAAGTTAATTCAGAATTTTAATGTTTAATCAAAACGCCAGGGAACACCTCAAAGTCTGCAAAAGCCAGGAGAGAGGGCTGGCAAAAAGTAGCAGACAATTTAAATCTGTAAGAAGTGGCCATGTTAGATGTTTTTTTTATCACTTAATAGCCTATATTTTTGTATTTTAATAGTTGCATAATTACTTTGTTCATTGTAATGTCAGAGTCACCACACTAGAACATGGGAACAAATAAAAGTGAAGTACAAAAATATTCTACATAATGGAAATTTTTAGTTATATTATAGTCTCTTTTATAAAAGGCACTGTTAAATAAATGGTTGTCTGTTTATAAAAGCAACCAAGAAAAAGGCTGAGAAAAAAAGAGAAAAGATCTTAGTAGCCTACACTGTAAAATAATTTTTGCTGCATTAAATTAAGGACATATAGTCATTTCAACTGTTAAATCTTGAGCAATGATGAATTGCTTTGACTTGTGAAAGTGAAAACTGATAAAAAAAAAAAAAAAAACTGCTTTAAAAAAAACTGCTTTACAACATTGGGTCTTAAGTGGCTTGGAAATGCCCCAAAAAAACCTAAAACTGTTTTTTAAACCTAAAAGCGGCAGGTAAACTCTGAATGACACGACAGACAGCACTTTCCATCAAGTTCTCCGCGTCTCCAATAGTGTAAAGGAAAGAGCCACTCGCAAATAATCTTAGGGCAATGCAAACAGTTTGTGCTGTAGTTAAAGCCAGACTCCGACAAGTCGAAAATAAATGTGCGTTTCCAACAAATTAATAATGTAAACGACAATCTCACGAATCACGAGAAAAAATATAAATTTCAGAAAGTGCACTATCGCGCTGCGCTGGACTTCCCGTATCAGCTCCGCTTATAAAGCCGCAGTCTAATCCTGTTAACATGAAATAAGCCTCTGCTCGCGAGCAGGTTTAAGCTTACGGACCTGTTGCTATGACAGCAAGTCCAGGATGAGCTTCGAAGAACCAAACAATCCAAGATCATGCCAAATCGCCAACAATAGAATCCAGCTAACTGAGATAACGACGTACGAAGAACGGGCCCCAGGTGAGAAAAAGTAACGCAAAAGTAATGTAACGCATTACTTTTCATAAAAAGTAACTAAGTAACACAATTAGTTACTTTTTTGGGGGGAGTAATGCAATTGTGTAATGCATACTTTTAAAGTATCTTTCCCCAACACTTGGTGAATGTATGTACAGTAGTGCACATTGGACATTGGTATATGCACAATTTATATAGCCTACAAACTATTTATGTAGGATATTTGCCAAGTAGTCATGTAAGAACTATAATGTATACAGTAAGCTGGTCAGTGTCATAAAACAAACCCGACGGGAGGAATATTAGTTTGATGAAACTTCATTTTGTGTGTCTGGGGTAGATTGTGTTGCATTAGTATTTAGTGCTTCATTTGTTCACAGCAGGATTCATTTATGTTGTGCAGGAGGAAATGTGTGTGAAATCCACCACCAACTGCGTTTTGAAGCTGCACAATCCATTTATTTATTCATTTGCAGAACGAGAGCAGCCGAATCCTGCGGGATTATACACTCGTCTAATCCTGTCAGCTCTCTCTGTGTGTGTGTGTGTGTTCAGACAGTGACTGTGAGAAACCAGTGTATTTGCTTTTGCTCTGTCGGCAGTTGTGTGTGTTTGTGTGTGTGTGTGTGTGTGTGTGTGTGTGTGTGTGTGTGTGTGTGTGTGTGTGTGGTTTGCATGTGTATTCTGAAGTCTGTGTGGGCATTATAAACCTTATGAGCTTTCCTCATGAATATTAATTAGATGACATTCACCCAATAGTTCTGATTGGCTGAAAGGCAGGTAAGTGGATGCATGCTAACCGTTTCCAATTTTCACATTTATTTAATCCCTGGTTAGCAACCCGATTCCAGTGTTTAACAAACTGTAGCTTTAATTTTTTTAAGGATGTGCATGAAGAAATTTCTAAAAGTGATGCATTGCATTATGAAATTTGTCATCTTGTATTGCCAGATAATTGATGACAAGAAGTCAAGTCCATACTTCAACCCAAGAACCACCCACTTATATAGAAATAGACTATAGCAATGACTGACACCGCTAGCCTAGCTTAGCACAAAGACTGGAGGTAAGCGGCTCCAGCTAGTATACTGCTCCCAATAAGTGACAAAATAACGCTAAAATTTTCCTATTTAATGTTGTGATTGTATAGTCACAGCGTGTACAAACAACAAGGTCATATGAGACACAGCCATCTTCTAACCGTATACATACTGGGAACTATATTCTCAGAAGGCGAAGCACTGCTACTTGGGCGGAGTGATTTGTTAATAGGAAAATGTTGGCGTTATTTTGTCACTTATTGGGAGCGGTATACTAGCTGGAGCTGCTTACCTCCAGTCTTTGTGCTAAGCTAGGCTAGCGGTGGGTGCGTCAGACAGAGTTACGGCACGCACGGAGATGAGAAGGGTATGAATGGACTTATCTAACTCTGGGGGATATGGTGAATAAGATAAAGTCCCAAAAAGTCGGCGTGTTCCTTTAAGCGTTAAACTGTTTGTTTTGTTTGAATGTGCAATTTAGGGACTGTTTTATCTGAAAAACATTAATTAGCATATAAGGATCATCCGCTTGTTTCAGAGCTGGAGTCTCAGTTAATGGTGGCACTGCTGCGGTTCGTGTGTGTGTGTGAGTCTGTTTCTTATCTCTGTGCTGAATTACAGAGGCACTAACACACAAACACACACTGCGCTGACACCCCATATCGGCTCATCAACAAGTGTCAACTGCAGAGCATCGCTTATCTTTGTTTATTTGGAAAATGGCAAGCAATGCATGACAGAACCGGAGATTAAAAAGAGACAACTGAGCTCTGAAAAATATATATTAATGTAAATAAGCACAACATTTACAGTGTTAATTCAGAGCCACTATTGTGTCACCAAACAGAATTGCAAAAATGTATATATAATATAATATAAATTATTACAATTGAAACTTTTTAAAAACATATAAATAATATCCTTATCAAGATTGATATCAGTAATAATTAGTTATTATTTGAATAATAAAAATGTAAAAAAATAAATAAAAAAGAAAGAAAGAATAAAAATATTTAGAAATAAAAATAATTATTACCGTGAAAAAGCTTATTATTATTATTATTATTATTATTATTTCTTAATACGCTTTTTTTTTTTTTTTTTTTTTTTAGGGTTTTTTTTTTTTAAGTTTTTTTTTTTGGGTTTATTGATGAATGATTGATTGATTGGGCCATTGTTAAAGTTATAATTGCTTTCCATGTCCTGAATGCAACTACGGTCTCTGTCTCCACAGGTTATCCAGCTGTAAATCTTTCATGATGGAGTGAAGGAAATAAAGTGCAGTGCTAATTTCATTGTGTTTCCATATGAGAGCCGTCTTCACTGACAGCAAACAAACACTTTGATGATTCTTCCACACAGTCATTGACCTTCTGCGCTCCATTTCCTGCCTCCTGCCGCTACTTCCTGTTGTGTGTGTTTATTCCTTAAAATCATCATCATCATCATCATTCATTAAGGCAGCGCTGAGAGCGGTTTATAGTCTGTATCACTGCCTGTGGTGAACACTGAACACATTCAAGGAGGAGGTTTTAAATGCATTTAAAACAATTCAAAGACGTCACATGAATTTCAAGACTTGCAAATCAACACACTTTCATGTACGTAAAACTACAGACTTTATCTGCACATCAACTACTATTAGTTTATGTAGTTGAATACTAAATGACTCATCGTTTGACTGGTTTCGTTTCTAAATGAATCACTGTTTTGAACGAATCTGATAAATTAACCATTCAATGACTCATAAAGCCAGTCATTTGACTCGTTCTCTTATGAATCAGGTGAATAGATGATTCAATGATTCACTCATGTTTAATTTCCAAATGAATCATTGTTTTTGAACAAATATGATAAATGAACCATTCAATGACTCATAAAGCCAGTCATTTGACTCGTTATCTTATGAATCAGGTGAATAGATGATTCAATGATTCACTCATGTTTAATTTCCAAATGAATCATTGCTTTTGAACAAATATGATAAATGAACCATTGAATGACTCATAAAGCCAGTCATTTGACCCATTCGCTAATGAATTAAGAATCAGGTGAATGGATGATTCAATGACTCACTCATGTTTCGTTTCCAAATGAATCATTGTTTTTGAACGAAAGCAATAAACGAGTCAGTAGCTTTGTCCGAAATCGCCCCCTACACCACATTCACTATTCCTACATTAGTCCACTAATATAGTTGAAGGAGTGAATGAAAACGAGTGAGTGAATTGAGTGCGCTGGAAGGGCTGCACCTTTTGCATAGTTTGATCTTACTTTTTAATGATCATTTGAAACTTAGCAAACTGGCAGCTCCAGTAGTAATGACAAGATTTATCTCGAACTCTATCATGCAAACTGTGTACAAACCTTAATTGAACAATTTAAGAATCAATAACAAAGGAATTTAAACCTGTATGATATTACGCTGCACCCACATTGGACCAGGATGGATGGATGATTCAGTGGCGCCATCTGTTGGTCAGACGCGGGAATTCATTCGACGTGACCCTCACAGTGCATTATGGGTATTCTCTAGCCGTTGAGTGTACATTGGTTGTACACAGTGCATTATGGGATTGAATGAGTACACTTAATAACATCCACTATGGTTTCCGACACCACTACAAATGGCTGTGCCCTCAAATAATGCCCTATTTATATAGGTTGCAATTTTGGACTCACTCACCAATAAAGACAGTAACTTGCCGCCACCTACTGGTGCAACTATGTAACAATCTGTCTGAAACACACACTAAGAACTAGCCTATTAAAGATGCATGATGGAGAAAGCTCTATAATTAAGCTACACGCTGAAGTAATCTGCAGGAGAGCAATTAAATTACAGCTACAGGAAATAATCATGTTAACATCATTAATACTCGCCTCTCACTGCAAACTAACTGGACTGATGGAGCAGCAAATTGAGTTATTTTGAACTGGCACTCGACGAGAAACCCGTGATATCACCGGCGTCCACCCCGGAGAAAACAATCACTCTGATCATTACGTGAGTCTTCATTAATGAAATCACATTGCATTTGCATTCTCTGAGCTTAATTGGTCATTTTAATCAACTTTCCCATGGGGAAAGTATGTTGATATTAGTTATTTTTGTGGTGGTGTCTCGCCTACTTAATCATGCACACATGTAGCACTAGCAACCATAACTCAAGTATTATGTTATGGCTATGTTAATTGGCGGCGTACTAGAGGATGGAAAACTAAACAAAAAGAATAGGCTGTGTCAGGATTTCTGTTGTTTTGAGTAAACTCGTCTGTTTGCGAGGGAGTTGCTATTCTAGTTCTGCCGTCAAGAGATATTGATGCTCACATAGAAAACGCCGTGTCATCTCACACTCGTATCATCTCTGTCAAAGTCAATTTCGATGCCAGAAACTTTTCAGCCTTCCAGGCGCTGAACTTTAACTTGTGGTTTACTATGCACATCCATATACTGAGAATCAAAGGTGGCCTGTCTTGTTTTGCAGTTGCTTTATTGTCCTTTGCTGTATGTAAAAGTCACTGACGTTTTTATATACGGCACGTTGAGATGTTTTTTTCCCAGAAACATGCCCTCAGAGGACATCGTAAAAACCAAACGTGAGCTTAAGAATTAAAGGTGTAATAAGCGATTTCTGAGAAACTCTCTTGATATTTGAAATCACCAAAACAAACACGCCCTTAACCAAAAGGCCACACCCCTATCTTGATATCTCCGCCCCCAAATTCACAAACACGCTATAAGGGCGTCACTAATGATTATTTTGCCAATCGAGTAATCGTTCGATTATTTTAATGATTAATCAAGTAATCCGATTTTTTTGTGTGTGGTCATAAAAATAGACCTAAGCAAACAATAGCCTTTAAAATTACTCAAAATATAACAATGAGGCAATACTTTTTGGTTCAAATAAAGTATTAAGAGCAAGTAATCACATGGTTTTATAGAACAACACTGTTAAAATACATAATATAATATAATATAATATACATAATTTGCAATCATCGGTTACATTTTCTTAAAGTTGTCATTGTTACAGTGTAATTATATATTTAAGTACTGAGTAATATTAAGCAACTACATCAGTGGTGTAGTCTAGTTTTTTGTAGTGAGTATACTGTTTTTAAGTGGGTATACGGAAATCCTTGGCCTTTTCTAGTGGGTATACGGCGTATACCTGCGTATCACGTAGACTACACCACTGACTACATGTACTTAGGGATATTTCACCATTGGAAAGATGAATGTGTATTTAAATCGGGTCATTTATGTAGTAGAAATGTGAAATTATTTTAGAAGTTGGTGCCTTCTAGACTGAGAAAAGCCAGAAAATGTATTTTTGGCTCATGTGGATGAAAGACAACAACTCCCAGAATGCACTTGCTTCGCTGCTCTATGAGGCCACGCCCAAGCCACGCCTACCGGTTACAGAGGGCAGTGTCGGGAGAAATAATACAGCTAGGCTACTAGTCGACTCGAACCTGAAAAGACGGTGTTTTATGTTGAGATCCCCCTATCGGCGAGTTGAACACATGCGGGACGAGCTCCTCCTATTGGCTGGAGTCTCTCGCCTCTGGACACAAAAGCCTCTGATGAGCTAAATGACCATTTTTGTGTCATCTGAGGTTTTTTTCCAGACACACAATACAGAAATCTCTGGTCTCAGGGGGACATGAGGGAGGGAAGCACGGTCACTCCAGAATACTACCGGGTTTCTACTGATACAAAGCTTAATGCTAATCGGTGAAGTATCCCTTTACTATAGGGTTAGGGTAGGATTAGGATTTGGTTGAGGGTTTGTTGCATGTAATTATGCAAAATTTACTGTTATTACTATGGTAAGTACATGTAAAATCAAGGACACTGTAAAAAAAAGTGTAACACCAATCATATTATGTACATTATGTATTATAACAAATGCATGCAGCCTTTTTGATTTCAAAATAGCACAATGGTTTTTAAATGGTTTTAATACATAATGCAGCCTTAGAAAACGGTCTAATAATGCGGTTCATGGTTTCACATCCGTGGAATGTGCGACTTCTGGTGTTTTGCCGGTTAATCGGCATGGGTAAATTGCAATCAAGTATTAAAAAAAAACTAATATTTGAATTTAATCGAGGAATCATCACAGCCCTACATGCTATGCAGCACAGGCCCCTCCCCCCTGATGAATGTATACGCCCCTTTCTGCTGATTGGCGGATTCACTTTCACCAGTGTTTCCAGAAATTGCTCCCGCACCTTTAAAGCCACACTAAGTAGAAATTGTGTTTTTGTCAAACAGCGACCCCTAGAGTCGCTGTGGAATACTTGCACTGTCGTAAATATATTATATTATAACGTTTTTACATGATTGCAGCTAAATCACAAGTAAATAGTCTATAGTCTAGGCCTACTGTATAATTTAATTTGTGTTGTTTTTATTGGAATGTAAACATTACAAAATGCCAGATAACATCAATTAAGTTAAATGTAAGTCGCATTATTTCATAACATTGGCTGTTATGATGTCATTATGTCATATCAACAAATCAACATATAACTGAACCAGTAAGTGGATCGATTGAGTGTAATTCAAACTGGAGAGTGAACTGTGGGGAAGAGATCAGTGGACCTTCAGGGCACAAGCTGGGAGATGTTGGGTGTTTGGCCAAACTACCTTTGGATATCTTGCAGGATGCATACATGTTTGAAACATCAGAGCTCTGTAGTAAACCTGTCCGTGATTCAGAGAACTTTGGTTGGATGGGGAAGGTCGGTGGACAGACATTTTCAGACGCAGCAGTTGACAGAAGTCACCAACAACATTGCAAAGGAATGGTCGAAGAGAGTTTCTGGGAGGAACATCAGAAGCAGAGAGGCACTCACCGGGAATTACGACATTTCCAATACGACAATTCCAGCTCCATCAAGTCGTTCTGGTCTACCACTCGCCGGCCTCTGAAGAACACCAGACGCCGTGCTGATCATTCGCTGTTAGCCCGTGTCCCGAGCTCGGCTAATGCTAACACGGCTGCCAGTCTCTGCAGCACTGCGGTCAACATCGGCCTTTTAAACATCCGCTCTCTCACGAGCAAGGCCCACCTCGTCCAGGATCTCCTGACGGACCGTAAGTTTGACATCTTTTGTCTGACTGAGACCTGGCAGCAGCCAAACGACTTCGCTCCCCTCAATGAAACCACTCCACCGGGGTTTGTTTACCAATCTGCACCTCGTGTGTCTGGGAGAGGGGGCGGTCTCGCGGAATATACCGTGAGAATGGAAAGTTGTTCCCGTGAATGTTCCTGCCTGCCTCTCCTTTGAGGCCACTGTCTGTCAGCTCTCTGGACCTACTCCCACTGTTATTGCGACTCTCTATAGACCACCAAAACCAAACAAGGATTTTATCTCTGACTTTTCTGCATTTTTGTCTCATTTGGCTACACTTTCATCTAATGTCATAATACTGGGAGATTTCAATATCCACATGGACAACTTCAATAACACTTTCACTAAAGATTTTACCTCATGTATCGATAGTCTTGGATTTCAACAGTTTGTCAACTTCCCCACACACAATAAAGGACATATTCTGGACTTAATCTGCTGCTCAGGAATAACACCTACGGAGTGCAAAACCGACCACCTCCCTTATACTGATCATCTGCTTCTTTCATTTAATGTCCATCTGTCTTTCAGTAAATTCAACCCACCACGTACTATTCATTTCCGTAAAATTAAGGACATCAACCTGGACAATCTCATAACTCATATCAATAACCTTCCCAGTGCAGATAGCCTTTCTACAACAGATGAGTTTCTCACACATTACAACACACACCTCCAAAACACTCTCAACACTCTGGCTCCACTCAAAACTCGGTCTGTCACCTTCACTAACACAGCACCCTGGTTTACTCCCACCCTCAGAAAACAAAAAGCAATAGGCCGCCGGCTGGAAAGACTCCACAGGAAAACTGGACTCACCATACACAAAGACATGTACACAACTCACATTCTCCAATACAAAGACTCCATCTCCAAAGCCAAATCCATCTACTACTCCCGGTTAATCAGTTCCAATGAAGGCAATTCCAAGGCTCTTTTCTCCCTCATTTCTAACATCTCAAAACCTCCTGATTCACTTCCATCCCATCTCTATTCTTCTGACTTTTGCAATAAACTGGCATCTTTTTTCACCACAAAAATCCAACACATTCACCAGCAACTTACTCCGTCAGTCATAAGCCCACCCATTCCACCCTCATTTACTCCAATCCATCCATTTTCAACATTTGCCCCTCCCTCTGTTAACCAAATTTCCACTCTTATCCAGAAATCAAATACTTCCTCTTGTCAACTAGACCCTCTCCCCACTTCTCTTGTCAATGCCTTGATCACAGAATTGATGCCTATAAACACACGAATAGTCTCTTTGGTGTTCTATTCGTGCCAGACTCAGAATCTGACAGCAACATTATAACAGGAGCCCATAACCTTTCTGCTGCTTACCCTGATGACTTGAACAGCTGTCTAGCTGATGAGCTGATTCAGTTCAGATCTTTCATTTCAATGGAGCCGGACAGATCACCATCAAAAATGCTGAAAACAATTATTGATTATGGACTGCCTTCGGTTTTCCCCAATGTTTATGTTGCCCTGAAGCTTTTCCTCACCCTGCCAGTCAGCAACTGTGAAGGAGAACGTTCATTTTCTCTAATGGCAAGAGTAAAAAACAAACTAAGAAGCAAAATGTGTCAAGGACGTCTAAATTCACTGTCTTTAATGGCCATTGAATGAGATCTTGTGAGGGAATTGGATTTTGATGATGTTGTGGAAGCGTTTTCTCTGAGGAAATCGAGAAAGATACCCCTCAGCTAAGGTAAATTTAAACCAACTTTTTTGTTCTAAGCTAAATCCTGGTGAACGACAGTTACACATGAAATGTAATGAAATTTCTGCTAAATGTAGAAATGTAATTTTTTTATGGAATTTTCTCCTGTGATATGATTTGGAGAGGTCAGAAGCTTTTTGATTGAGTATGTTGTACAGTATGTTGCATGTTGATAGATACTGGTGAGACATAAATAAACCAATTTATGGTGTGAAAGTACAGAATATTGTGTGCATTCTCTCCCCGCGTATTAGCATTGTTAATCCTGTATAATGGGGCATACAGGCAGAGGTGAACCAACACTCAGTAGAGTAGGGCCCCAGGCAAAATTAATAAATGAGGCCCATTTTATATATATACTGTAATATACATTTTTTTTTGTTAATATATCTTCATTACCTAGATGTAGGCCTATAATTACTACAAAATTCATTTAACATTTAACAGAACATAGGCTAAGTTGTTTATGTTTTACAATAGTAGCCTATGGGCTTATTTTTTTAACGAAATGTCAGCTTCATCTTTATAACAGAAGATAAAATACAATACAACAATCTTCAAGATACAGTAAATCTTCAAATGTGTAACGGATTGTCACCTTAAAATGTGTCTTTTGTGGTGGAACAAGCAATGCTATATAGTATCTTAATTTAATCTTTGTTTTATTATTTTAGTTCATTTAAAGTAAAGACCTGGATAATTACTAATTAAATAAATGTCAACTAGCCTAAATGCATTGATTAGAATTGCCATTGACTAAAGATTTTTCTAGTCGACTAGTAGTCATTCATTTAAGCAATTAGTCTAGTAATCTCACGTTAATATTTATTTCTGCTTAAATACTGAGTGCATGGAGGCATATAGCCTATTCCGCGCTCAAGCGCATGCATAAATCTTGCCGCGAAGCACCGGCAAAAGCAGGCTAATGATAATATGTCTGAAAAAAAAAACCTAAGCATTTTTATTGTTTAATAAAAAAATAAAAAAATATTTCTGAAATCAGTGTCGGCTGCAAACATATCTATATCAGCCGGTATTTGCTTTCGTTCGATTTTTTTCGTTTAAAAGTGGACATTTCAAGCTTTATATAGAAATATTCATCATGTCTGTGAGGCTATACACTGTGTTTCAGTTCATTTTTTGAGACGCGCTCCAGTTCACGCCACGGAGACCATGAAAGCGCGCCCTGTTTGTTTTCCTTTATTTTACAAAAGCACAACGTTTTCTTGTTATTGTGAGTTTACAAAAATAAAAGTAGCTACTTGCGACTGATGCATTATTCTTTTCTGTATATGACCAGAAAAGATTGAGTAGGCCTATTTCAAGTTGTTTCCACTGTTGATAGGAAAATGCAACTGTTCGCGCCGACGCCTGCCATGCAGTGCGCGCTGCACACTCCGCACACACACATTGGATATGCATTTATCTAGGTTAAAGTTAGAGCGAGCTGCCATGCCAGACGGATAAGTCCTTTTCATGTTTAACAAATCAAATCATGCATTTTCTACCTACCGCGAGTAAGCGCTGCACCAGTTTAAAAAGGTAAAAGCATAACGAGCGTAACGAGAGAGGGGACCCACTAAGGGGGATGCAGAGATGTTTCTGCGTCTTTATATTAACATTTCTGATTGTTTAAATGATCAGCCCTCGGGGGCCCCCTTAAAATGCCTGGCTTGCCTGCCCTATTGCTGCGCCTGTGCATATACAGGTGCAACACTGTTGTCCAAAAAATTGGTGAAGGGGGGCCTTTGAGACATTCGTGCCCAGGGCACATTATCGCCATAATCCGTCCCTGGGTTGTCCTCGTCCAAGTGGTCAAATACATGTTTTAAGATTAAGTTGATATTATGGCCAGCACAGGAGAGTCGGACATAATCTTTGAATGCTGCAACCACATTTGAGCCATTATCCGTTACAAAAGCGGTGTCGTTGCTCAGGATGCCAAATTCCTGTGTGAGGTAAAAAAAAAAAAGATTAAAAAAAGACTTACACAAAAGCTTTGCAAAAAGAGATTAAAAAAAGACTAACACAAAAGCTTTGCAAAATGAAGCCCAGATATAAGAGCATCAAAACAGAATGACTAACGGTCCTGTAACTGAACAAGAACTTTTCAATAAATGTTTGTAACTATATTAGGACAAAACATACAGTGTTTACACATATATGCTTAATGCATATCAGCACAGGAGGACACTAAGATATGAAAATATGAAAACAATTTTTAAAAGTTTGAAATTTTTATGAAACGTTTTCCTTAATCTATCAAAAAAGTAAAACTGCCTCCGACACAGACGCTTGACAGTGCATATATAAGAACGAGCAGAGAGAGAGCCCCGGCCGCGCGCGCGCACTCACCCGAGCGCTGTCTTGCTCTCTCTCTCTCCCTCGCGCATATTAATCAAAATCGATGGTGTCGAAAAATAAACTCTCCAGTGATGAAATGTTTTCTTTGTTGACAAATCTTGCGCGATATCCTAAACTGCCGAATGCTGCTTCGTTCGATTAGTTTTATCTTCCACTTTTTTTCTTTTTCTTTCCCGAGCTTACTCCACTGCTGTCTGCGCCATCTCGCTGAATGCTGCAGAGACGCTTGCGGGAAGCACGTGACATAAAACGAGGCCAGCTATTGGCTATTCGCTACTTCTCCTGCTGTACTGGCTGAGTAAAACCTCCGGTGGCTCATTACTGCCACACTTTGGTCACCGCAGATTTAAAATATGCACGAAATGAGCCGCTTACGGCAAATAAAAGTTATTTAGCAACTAATCGATGACTAAATTAGATGACAACTATTTTAATAATCGATTTTAATAGATTAGTTGTTTCAGCTCTAATTTATTGATATATTTCTCTTATTGTATAATTTTTCTTGTAAACATGTCTTTTGTTGTTGTTACTGTTGCACTCTGTTCTCATACTTTTCCCAATTTTATCATTAGTTAGCAATATTAATTACATATGCCTTGTGGATAAAGATGATCTGATTTGAGAGACAGACAGACACACGGAGAGAGATACCTGAAGGATTCTCTCCACAGTCCTTCTGATGTGGTCACTGGATTTAACACCTTCCATCTCTCTTGTGGCCAGAATCTCTTGTTTAACATCTTCCAGTCAAGGATGTATGCACTGTAACAGTGATGTAGTGTGTGTTGGTCCTTTCCTCTGTCCAAAGGTCTGTGGTTACAGCATGGTCTCTAGTCTGCATGAAAGGAAGAATTATATTTTTAATGGGCCACAAAATATCTTACATGTAAAAAAGATTACCAGTTTAGAATATGGAGATATTATGGCGTTTAAAAATTGTAAGGGAAATCTGGTGTATAGGGTTTAGAATCTATAGATCACAGACTACTGCGTGAGAGGTACAATTTATGTATAAAAATAGTGCAGAGTGACATACCTGACGGAGCTCCTCCATGACCAGCAGTTTTATTTTCTCATACTCCCCTTCTACGTGACGGGAAACTGTGCGTGCACATGGCAGTATGTCTTCAACCTGCACGTTACTTCCATATTTGGCTCCAATGTCGAGCAGCTCCTGTGCTACGTTGGTAAAGCCTTTCCCCTCTACCACAGCAAAGGGTCTGAGATCTTGGCTGCACATGCGAGAATTTTGTCGGTGTTATGTCCCAGTTACATCCAAAGGATGTGGGACCAACAATTAATTTGATTTCCGGGGTGGAAAGTCAAGCAGGCGACACATGAATTCAATCTTTAACAGTAATTTATTATATATATATATATATCAAAAAGAGAAACGGTCTCCACCAGAGACAGTCAGGAGACAGCTAAAACAACTTCCAGGAAAAATAGAGAATAAGGGGAAAATAAACAACAACAACAAACGGTAGTCAGTGAAATAACAAAGAAAGACAAAATTAATTCGCACTAACAAGGACATGCAATAATTGTTGATCTAAGGCACACCGTCCTTCCCCGCCACCCGCGGCTTCCACAGTAGATCGCGGCAGCACCACCCAGCACACACGGTGACACTCCGCCAACCCGATTCAACAGTCGATCACAGCACAGCACACACTGACACGACGCCAACACGATCAGACTCCTCTCTCCCTCACTCCAGCCCTGAGGGCTTTATCCCTGCAGCTGATTAGCAGCAACCAGCCGCAGCTGCGAGATTGAACCTGCAACTGATTAACAATATCCAGCTGCAGCTGCGAGACTGACGTCACAGCACCAGCACATACCTAGAGAGAGAAAAAGAGAAAGAGAGAGAAAGAGGGAGAGAGAGAAAAAACACAAGAAAAACAATACACGAATAATAACCCCAATACAGAACCTTACGGGACGTAACACCCCCTCCCATAAGAGCAAACCCCTAAACACCTGGGTTTGCAACCAACTACAGCATTTATAGTCTCACCCACGGGATAACGCTTTCAACTCCCTTCTTGTACTTGATGGTAATGTTGTAGTTCTGGGCCAGGAGTGCCCAGCGCATCAGGCGCTGGTTGCTGTTGTACATCTGGTTTAAAAACACAAGCGGGTTATGGTCGGTGTATACAGTTACCGATTGGGAACTAGACCCAACATACACATCAAAATGCTGAAGGGCTAGTAGCAGGGCTAACGTCTCCTTCTCAATGGTTGAGTAGTTCAGCTGGTGCTTTTAAACTTCGCTGAGAAGTAGCAAACAGGCCGACCTACCCCACCATCATCTTCCTGTAACAGCACCGCCCCAGCTCCAATGGCACTGGCATCAACCTCTAACTGAAAATGCAGATTGAAATCAGGAGCCGTTAACACAGGGCCACTGCAAAGGAGGGATTTGGCTGACTGAAATGAATGCACACATTCCTCTGTCCACACAAAAGGAACCACAGGACTGCACAACTTAGTCAAGGGAGCAACTATATCTGAAAAGTTTCGGCAGAAACAACGATAGTAGCCTACCATGCCTAGAAAGCGTCTAAGCTCTCGCCTAGTAGTAGGGGTTGGAAAAGACAAAATAGCTTCGACTTTGGCATCCACGGGTCGAACTTGTCCCTGACCAACCTGTTTGCCTAGATACGTGACGGTCGCTTTCCCAAATTCACACTTTGCTAAATTAAGCGTAAGGGAGGCGTCAGCTAGAAGCGTGAGAACCTTTCTCAACCTAGACATGTGGCTTTTCCAGTCATGATCGTAGATTACTACGTCATCTAATAAACACAACAGTTTGGTAAGTCACCTAAAACACGGCACATCAGGCGCTGAAAGGTGGCAGGTGCATTCTTCATACCAAACGGCATCACAGTGTATTGCTTGAACGCATCCGGAGTGACAAAAGCTGAAATGTCCGAGGCACGTTTAGTTAAAGGGACCTGCCAGTACCCCTTTAATAAATCTAGCTTAGTGATACACAAAGCCGAACCCACTTTATCAACCAAGTCATCCATGCGAGGCAGAGGAAAAGAATCAGTTACTGTAACAGCATTTACTTTGCGAAAATCCGTACAGAATCTAGGAGTCCCGTCTGATTTAGGCGCCAGTAGACAAGGTGAACTCCAAGGACTGTAACTGGACCTAGCAAAACCATGCTCCACTAAATAACTTACTTCTTTTTTCATAAGTTCTCTTTTCTCTAGTGGACATCTGTACGCGTGTTGTTTAATAGGTTTAGCCACACCTACATCAATATCATGTTCCAGATATTAGTGCGGGAGGGTACATCCCCCAGCACGTTAGGGAAACTGTGAAGCAGGTCAACCACCTCCTGTCTCCGAAAAGGAGAGAGATATGACAGCTGTTGATCTATCGTAGCCATAAACTGTGTGTTATTTAACCTACCGCACATGTGGCCTTCACAAGGGAGCGTCAGGCCGGGCTCCAGCTCCTGGTGAGCACCATGAAGAGAAACTGCCCCGACCGCAGCAATCTCCGGTGTCCCCGCGTCACCCTTCACCACGTCTCTGGAGTGAAAAGACTTCAACATGTTAATATGACAGAGGCGGGTTCGACGTCTACGGTCTGGCGTACAAAGTATGTAGTTCGTGTCAGAAATCTTCCTTTCAATCGTGTACGGACCGGTAAACCTGGCGGTGAGGGCAGAGCCAGGAACAGGTAACAAAACCAACACCTTATCACCGGGCCTAAATTGCCGTTCCACCGCACGCTTGTCAAAACGCCTCTTCATACCAGTTTGAGCGTGGGCAAGGGATTGCCTAGCCAATTGAGTGGTGCAGTGAACTGATCCTTACACCTGGATACAAACTCTGACACACTATACTTAGGAGAGGAAACGCTAGTGAGTCTCTCTTTTAGAATGGTTAGCGGGCCGCGCACATTACGGCCGAAAACCAACTCCGTAGGACTAAACCCTAACGACTCCTGTTTAGCGTCTCTGATGGCAAAAAGAGCAAAAGGCACCCCCTCATCCCAATCTTTTTTCGTCTCATAGCAAAACTTTTTAAGCATCCCCTTTAATGTTTGATGCCAGCGCTCCAGCGCACCCTGACTCTCTGGATGATAGGCACTTGACACGGCGTGGGAGATACCTAATGATTTCAGGTTTTCCTTAAAAACCTTTGAAAGGAAGTTAGTTCCCTGATCTGTCTGCACGACTTTAGGGAGACCGTAAGAAGTAAAAAACTTTACCAATGTTTTTACAACAGTGGCAGCGGTAACTTTACGCAGCGGGATGGCCTCAGGGAAACGGGTGGCAGCACACATATAGTCAACAAGAATTGGTTACCCGATTTGGTCTTAGGCAAAGGTCCCACACAATCCACTAAAACATGTTCGAACGGTTCGCCAATTGCGGGGATGGGCTTTAACGGGGCAGGTGGCACAGGCTGGTTTGGTTTACCCACCATCTGGCAAGTGTGACAGGTTCTGCAAAAATGTACTACGCTAGATTTTAAACCGGGCCAGAAGAATTGTTGAAGTACTCGATGGTAGGTTTTCCCAAACCCCAAGTGCCCTGACCACACATTCTCATGTGCTAAAGACAGTATATGTCGTCGACAGTCCGCCGGGGCTACCACTTGATAAGTCACACTCCACTCATTATCCAAACCTTCACCTGCGCTGTCTAGCCGAGGACTCCATCTGCGCATTAGCACACCATTTTCCAAGAAGAATGGATGCTCACTGGAACATCTGGACTTCTCCACCGCTAAGGCAAAACACTTAGTTAGGGAAGGATCCCTCATCTGTGCCTTAATGAGACCCTCCCTATTTAGTGGCTGAGGTTCTGTGAACTTAGACCATCACCTAGTCCTGTCACCTAGGTTCTGTGAACTTAGACTCATCACCTAGTCCTGTCACCTCCCCCCCCCACTACTCCCTCCGCAACAGTAGGGTCACCACCTACAGAGTCACTACCAGAGGGCTTACCCTCCTCGGAAGAAGCAGTAGAAAACCACGTGTCCGACAGGGCCACCTCCTGAGCTTGCTGTCTAGCCTGCGCTCTCGTTGTAACATTGGCTATAAAAATCTGCGAATCACTAATAACCACTACCTCTTGCTCGGACATGGGAATGGGAACATCCACCATTTTTGGAACTGGATACACTTTCCCACCCGCAATATCGTTCCCCATAATAAGGTCAATACCCTCAATTGGAAAACTGGGCCTAACCCCAACCGTGAAAAAACCTGTCACTAAATCAGTGTTTATGTGTATGCGGTGTAAAGGAGCCGGCACAAAACCCATCCCTATTCCCCTTACTATTGCTCTGACGTCCGACCGATCACCCACGGGAAGAACGTCAGCAAGTAGCAGCGACTGTAACAGGCAGTATCTCGCAGCACTCTCACAGGACGCCCATCACCAGGCTCTCCTGTAAGGGAAACAAAACCGTCAGAAACAAATGGTTTAAAACACACATCTGGTTCACTACGAGCCGTGGAAACCTGGGGTGGCACCAGAGAAGTTCGGATTAACCCCACCCCTTTTGGATGCTTCCGCTCCGCCCCCTTATGTCTCTTCCAAGCATCACAGTCAGCTACCAAGTGGTCAGCCTTACGGCAAAAGAAACACAATTTCTCTATCTTAGAATTAATGGTAGCGTTGCTACTGTCACGGACCTTTCCAGTCTGTGAGGCAGGCGCTGGCTTCTGAGAAGACGCTGATGGGAAAGAAACATACCTTGAAAACCAAGTCTTATGGGTTAGCGTGAATTCATCTGCCAATATGGCAGCCTGCTGCAGACTGGTAACCTTCTGCTCATTCATATAGACTGCCGTTCGCTCAGGCAGACAATTTTTAAACTCCTCCAACAGCACTAATTCCATCAAAGAGGTAAAATCATTGGCTTTACTGGCTGCCACCATCTGTCAAACAATATCCTTTTCTCCCGAGCCAGATCGACAAAGGTTTGATCAGTGATTTTTCGAAGGCTTAGGAAACGTTGTCTATATGCCTCCGGCACCAACTCATAAGCACGGAGAATAGCGCCTTTCACTTTCTCATAGCTCAGCCCATCTTCCACTGACAGAGCCGAACATGCTTCCTGAGCTTTACCTGTCAAACGACACTGCAGTAAAATTGCCCACACATCTTCAGGCCACCGCAACGCAGCTGCAATACGTTCGAAAACGCCAAAATATACCTCAACTTCTGACTCACGAAAAACTGGAACTAACGAAATGTTCTTACTTACATCGAAACCGGAAGTGATGGTTCTGCCGTGGGAATGCTCACCCCCAGGAGCGACATTCTGGCCCCCCGACCTTGCCTGGAGTTCTACCTGACGCATCTTTACAGCGGTCTCCGCCTCAAGTTTTTTCAACTCCAGTTCACGGCGAAGCGAAACTCCCGTTCTCGCCCCTCTCTTTCCATCTGAAGACGCTGCAGGCGGACCTTCAGTCGAACATCTAACTTCGAACCAGGAGAAGATTCTGAGGAAAAAGGAACAAATTGTGGCAAAGTAACAGGTTTCCCCACCGTTCCCTCATGTTGCTGCGCTGGGGTAACATTAACTGCCTGGCCCTCCTCCCCTTCAGTATCTGAGCTGCTCTCCGGCCCAGGCGCTACCAGCACTCCCTGACTGACCTGACCTTCTAGAACAGCAGCCTTGAGCTGATCCTTACGGAGTGAGGATGACACCACTATACTGTATTGCTCTGCAATTAAATGCAGATCTCTCTTCTTACACTTATCTAACTGTCTTACCGACGGGTCGGACATAAACGCTTGTAACTCAAAAACTACCATTTTAAATAAACTTAAGAGTCACTATACTACCCATATATAGTAGGTTGCAATCACCACAACCACCACCTGCCCCTTCTCACTCAAGCACTGCTTCCCCAGCACCTGCCTAACCCCAGACTCACCTATCTGTCTTAGAGCCGTGCCGAGCTCGAGGCGTCTTATAGGCTCACATCAGCGGCCGAAGCCCTGAAACGCCAGCCCCCTTTGGAGAACATAGTCTCCACCCAGAATTTGCTTCCAAAAATAAAAAAGGCAAAATAACAAATCAGCATCCGAAGGAAGGACTGTAATCAGCCCAGCTGGACACTGCCTATCTTAGCTGAGGAACAGTCTCATGCAGAAGTGACACAAAGTGGCACTAAAACTATTCAACCTACCACCAGAAAACACACACAAGCGCAAAAAAAACAACAACAACCTAATTTAAGCAAAAACATGCACCAACCAGCTTTGACTTTCCATGAAAAAAAAATCTCGGATGAGCCCCCAAATTGTTATGTCCCAGTTACATCCAAAGCATGTGGGACCAACAATTAATTTGATTTCCGGGGTGGAAAGTCAAGCAGGCGACACATGAATTCAATCTTTAACAGTAATTTATTATATATATATATACAAAAAGAGAAACGGTCTCCACCAGAGACAGTCAGGAGACAGCTAAAACAACTTCCAGGAAAAATAGAGAATAAGGGGAAAATAAACAACAACAACAAACGGTAGTCAGTGAAATAACAAAGACAGACAAAATTAATTCGCACTAACAAGGACATGCACTAATTGTTGATCTAAGGCACACCGTCCTTCCCCGCCACCCGCGGCTTCCACAGTAGATCGCGGCAGCACCACCCAGCACACACGGTGACACTCCGCCAACCCGATTCAACAGTCGATCACAGCACAGCACACACTGACACGACGCCAACACAATCAGACTCCTCTCTCCCTCACTCCAGCCCTGAGGGCTTTATCCCTGCAGCTGATTAGCAGCAACCAGCCGCAGCTGCGAGATTGACACCTGCAACTGATTAACAATATCCAGCTGCAGCTGCGAGACTGACGTCACAGCACCAGCACATACCTAGAGAGAGAAAAAGAGAAAGAGAGAGAAAGAGGGAGAGAGAGAAAAAACACAAGAAAAACAATACACGAATAATACCCCAATACAGAACCTTACGGGACGTAACAGTCGGTCAGACGAGACTTGACACCTGACGGCAATTTTCGCTTGATGAACGAAGCGATGCTTGGCTGATTCTTTCCCGAATTTGCCTTGCAAGTGTGCCTCTTCAGACCGCTCGTCCCTGAATCACTTGCGTACTTGACTAAGACTAACCATGTCTTACAAGCAGCGTACATCGTGCTATCACCGTCACATTCTACTCTCATAAACTTAATTAATATTTCAGACTTTCCGACCAGTTCTGTGAACTTAATAGACATGTCATTACTTCTGACTTTGCGCTGTAAATCATTTTTTGCCACATCGACTTCTCCGCGGCTGTTAGCTCCCTCCATCACTGCTCTTTGAATTCCGGCGGGAAGCCGTGACAAAAAGCACTGATGGCTTCTGGGACGGCTGGGTCGTGTAGTTATTTTTTAATTGCGTTACATTGTAGGCGTATTAAAAGGAAACTACAAATGGTGCATTTACTTTTTTCTTTTTTTGTCGTCTTTGCTATTGGTTGATTCCCGCTCCCGTCTGCTCCCGTTAACCATTTATCCTGTACCGTCCAAATCCCGTGATTAATAGCAAAGATGGAAACTCGCCTTATGGGATGTGCAACTTATCTTTCAGGGAGGCCTGGTGAGGCCTGCTACCTGACAACCACATTATATGGGACCTCTCCTTCAGAGAGGCCTGATGAGGCCTACTATCTGACAGCCAAGACATGTGGGAGCTCAACTTCCTGGTGAGGCCTACTAGCTGATAGTGAGCCAGACTGGCAGTCCAGTTGTCTGTCTTTGGGGCTTTGCCTTCAGGAAGTGCTTATGAGGCCTACTTACCTGATAGTTCAAAAAGCGGGAATTCAACTTCAGGGAGTCCTGTGGGGCCTGCCACCTAGTAACCACAGTATGTGGGAATCAACCCTCAGGGAGGCCTAGTGAAGCCTACTACCTGACCACCACAAAATGTGGGAGCCCACCTTCAGGGAGGCCTGAAGAGGCCTACTACCTGAAACAGTCTAACAGCTGGATGCTAAGAGCCCTAAATCCGGGTGCTTACAGTCCCAGGGCGGCCTGCTAAGGCCCGCCAGACTGGGCTACATGGTGACTGCTGCTGGGGACTCGCCTAACAGGGAGGCCTGGTCAGGCCTACTAGCTGATAGCGAGTCTATTCTGCTACTTTAACAAACAATGCTGGAACCATACTATTTAAAAAACGTTCCTATAGTTTTGACCTAGTGTAAGTTCCACAATGTTGGGACTCACCTTAGAGGAGGCCTGTTAAGGCCTACTACCCATCAGTGAGCCTACTGCCCAAACTACCATGGCCAACCACCACAGGTGAGCTAGCCTAAGAGCCCTATTGGGGGCTACCTGGTCAAGGAGGCCTGCTGAGGCCTACTACCTAACCATGCAGCCTTCGTGGCAGAAAGCTGTTACTACAGCGCTTACAGCATCCTGGTAACTAATCACATTGCCAAAGGCAGTGTACTAGCAAAAAGCAATACCCTTATAGCAGGGTAGTACAACATACGCCACTCTGCCTAGTGGAGGCCCCATTAAGGGCCTACCTAATATATGCATGGGCGCCAGCTCATGGCAATGCTCTGGCTTCAAGGGAGCGGAGTTCAAGAACCCGAATGAAATGAGTTTGGAACTCCCCGCTCAACCGGAGCCATCGTGGTGTGAGGTAGATAGATACAGAGCTAAGAAAGGAGTACTCAAAACTACCCTGAGTTAACGGGGGAGTAACAACCATATGCCCCTGAAAATTTAGACAGGGAGCGGGCCTGCAAGTGGCTCCAAAGAGTGACAGGGATTTATCCTGCGCCCAGCCTAGGGGAGCGGGGGCTTGCTTGCAAGCCAACCAACTTCCACCCATCGTTTGAGCGGTTTAGCTCAACGGGCTGAGAGGAGCCAGCTCTAGAGGCCCAATCATATGTTAGCTCTGTTCGGCAGGGTCTGGCAAACTATCACATCGCAGAGCGAAAGACAGCCTAACCCTGCCTGAAGGATCATACCTCAACTACCACCCGCATTACTCATTCACCCCTGAATGCAGTGAAAGGGGCGGGCCTTGGCCAACAACTCCATTTATGGGAGGAGGCTGAAATCTAGGGGAGGAAGTCAAAAACACATAGGAATGCGGCAGCTATGCTTAGCAGAACGCCTCCACTATCCCTAGCATAGCCTATGCCAGCTACAGAGGCGGCCCGGGTGAGGGCCAGCCTACAATCATAGATCTACCTGAGGGCTCGGAGGGGCCACAGCCTAATTTGTTGGGGGCTGCAAAACCACTCAACCTACTGAAACTCGCTCTTTTACAGAGGTCAGGGGAGCGATATACTCAGGATACCAATGTCAATGAACCGAAAGGTCGGACATAAGACCTATCTGAAGCACTAGCGTCAGTCTATACTTAAAAGCAAAAAAAACTTGGTAATTAATTACACCCAACACTGTATAACTAATTAAAATGTAAAGGTGAGAAACGTGCAGACCTCTTTTTGTCTGGCGCTGTTGCCATGGTGACTCATAATATCTGCGCTCCATTGATAATGGCTTTTTATAGTTGTGGTGCACGCGCTTAACTCAGAGTAGGTCAACTCAGAGTTGATTGAACTAACTCATTTCAGCTGTTCTGTAACCGAAAACTCAGAGTTTCCCATCTCAGGGTAAGTCAACTCAGAGTTCAAGTTTTAACTCAGAGTTGGTTGAACCTCCTTTCTAAACAGGCCCCTGGCCAAATCTGTCCTACAGACAAACGGCCAACTGAATGCTATGAAAACATCTATATCTATGCTCTGTCCAAAAGAGCTATAAAGGACAGAGATGAGAGCAGTTTTCTGCAGGAACACACACATTCACTCCATGACCAGGGGCCTGTTTCAGAAAGGAGGTTCAACCAACTCTGAGTTAAAACTTGAACTCTGAGTTGACTTACCCTGAGATGGGAAACTCTGAGTTTTTGGTTTCAGAACAGCTGAAATGAGTTAGTTCAATCAACTCTGAGTTGACTGACTCTGAGTTAAGCGCGTGCACCACAACTATAAAAAGCCATTATCAATGGAGCGCAGATATTATGAGTCACCATGGCAACAGCGCCTGACAAAAAGAGGTCTGCATATTTCTCACCAGCAGAACTGGATGTGCTTCTGCAAGCACATGGAGAGTACGAACACATATTATTATTATTATTTAAATATCGACTGCAGCAGCGAAGGACAGAGAGTTAGCTAGGGAGAAAATAGTTGCTCGAGTCAATGTGTAAGTTTACATTTTAATTACTGTTATACAGTGTTGGGTGTTATTAATTACCAAGTAATCTAAATACTGTAATTTAATTAAAGGGCTTACTCTTAATTCTTCTGTAATTTAAAGTCAAATCTGATTAATTGCATTCTGTATATTTAACATACATTTTTAGAAGGTATATTTTTTATGTAACCTTCTCCCTCTACACACTTTGGTGGATTGCAATTGTATATTGTTTATTTGAAAGCATTAAAAGTGCAGTTTCTTGCCTCTCCTTCTATTGTTCAAGTGGTTGAGGTTGATATGGGATTTATTAATAAGTAGACCAATACTTTCTAAAGATAGTCATTATTACATTTATCTAATTACACTGTTGAAGATGTCATTTGTAGTTATAGTAATTAATAACTATTTTAGAGTAACTTACTCAACTGTTATAATATCTGAGGTGAAACTGGAAGAACAGTATGTAATTCAAACTGATTTTAATTTTCATGTGCAATCCTGCAGGTAGGCCTATTAAAAGAACATGGCAGCAGCTGAAAATTAAATATAAAAACATTATTCAATCAGGTAAGGCTTGAGCATATCATGGGTGCAGGCTACCTGACTTTCAAACATTTGACATATTAAATAACTAAATAGCATCCAGTGTCTAGCAGTGCAGCAGCATTTTTGGCTGAGGGAATTCCTGGAGGGACTTCGAAGATCGAAGAGCCTTCATAATATTTTTTTATATTTCCATTTATTTTACTTTGGGTTGGGTTTTTTGTTGGTCTTTTGGAGCCTCCTGTCCCAACAGAACCCCAGGCAGCTGTAAGTAGCCTACTCAATACAGCAGAAATTTTGACAAATAGTGTTATAAAGTGTACTCAACCAAATGCTCATCTGCACAGGACGATGGGGATAAAGATTTTCTGCTGCCACAGAGAGGCCTACAGAGGTAATGTTAATATTATGTGTCTACACAAACAATCTACACATTCAGATTTTTTTAACATTTTTATGTGGAGTAGCCTATAGAATCTAAGTTTAATCTAAGTATAAACGGGTATTCTTATCTCTCCCCGCGCACCCAGAGTGTGGAAGAACAGCAGGAGGACGGTCCATCAACTTCGGGTGCACAGATGAGCATAGTTCAGTGATTTTCAGTAAATGCACAGTTTAATTCTGTAGAATATGTTTAGAATTACATTATGTAACTGTAATCTACTACTGTATTTTCAATTGCCAGTTAAGGAGTTATATAGACTTCATCTTATTAAAAAAAATATATAATAATAAAAAACGGCAGTAAAAACAGAAATGAATAAATGTTCTGAAAAAATGAATGAATTGTTTAAACACCGCTTCCTCTTTAAAAAAGGGGAGGAGACCAAAAGAAACTCTGGGTTAGTTACCATGGTAACTGACTCTGAGTATAAGTTACCTCTCTTTCAGAAACGGGCTTGACTTTGCTTTCTCAGGTTTGACATACCTCCCATTCTGAAACAGAAAACCCAGAGTTTTCCCCTCATTTCAGGGTTAACATACTCAGAGTTTTCACTTAACTTCCTTTCTGAAACAGGCCCCTGGTGGGGTCATCCGCAAACCCATCCAGCACCTGTGAGACAACAGCAGCAGGGGCTTATAGTGTGCAGGACAGGCCGGCTCTGCCCTGCATGCGATGGCAACCCTGCAAGTCTACGAGGTTTGTGTCGTTGTGTTTCGAGAAAAAAACTCTTTAAATTTCGAGAAAAAAGTCGAAATACAATCTTGAGAATAAACTCATTACATTTCGAGAATAAAGTCGTTGTGTTTCGAGAAAAAAGTCGAAATAATCGTGAGAATAAACTCATTAAATTTCGAGAATGTCACGTGACGACCAGTGTACATGCGGGAGGTGCGTGCCCTATAACCAATTAACTGGATTGAAGGCGAATATCAGCGCGATAGTTTTCAAACTATGCACAAAGGTGCTTAACTGGTATTCTACAATGTGTACCCAAAGAGTAATGCCCGAGTGGCAACTTATACATTGATAGAAAGAAGCATCACGACACGAGGTCTAGCCGGGCAGGAAACGCCTGAGCTTACATTTAGCAACACTAAACAGACAAAACACTACCAATCTAGCCTTAGCAATAACAGTCAAAAAGAACAACAAAATACCGATTCTTACTTGTAAAGACGCACACAGAATAAAGCAGTTGTATCGAGGCAGGTTGTAAGTCCGTGCAGTTAGCGTACACTACTGGCAAAAGTCTCTGACAGAATGCTAGCCGCGTGCAGCAATCCTGAATCAACTTGTGATTGGCTAAGAGTCCAGGTGAAGCGAGGCGTCTTCCAGTAGGAGAGAGAGTCACAGTAAAGTGTCTGATGCTTAGCGGCCACAAGGGGGCCTTTTTTACAGGCTACATCGCGCAAATTGGACTGATTTTTTCTTCTAAAAAGACATAACTGCTGGCAAATTCTCTTTAAAGTTCGTATGCTAATTATTATTCTGTCATAATTAGCTAAAGTTGATAGTAGGCTAATTTCTTTGTTACTGAAAGCAGTCTAAAATATAGCTTGACTAAGTGATCCAACTCTGCCATGTCCTATATCAGTAGGCTATGCAATGAACACTGATCGAATGCGTTATTCTCTACATTTCATTTCGACTTTATTCTCGAAATTTAATGAGTTTATTCTCACGATTATTTCGACTTTTTTCTCGAAATTTAACGAGTTTTTTCTCGAAACACAACGACTTTATTCTCAGGATTGTATTTCGAGTTTTTTTTTTTTTTCTCAAATTTTAACGGGTTTTTTTTGAAAAACAAAGGCTCGAAATTTAACGAGTTTTTTCTCGAAACACAACGACTTTATTCTCAAAATGTAATGAGTTTATTCTCAAGCTTGTATTTCGACTTTTTTCTCTCGAAATGTAATGAGTTTAATTTCGCATTATAATGACTTTAATCTCGAGATGGTTTTATTTTTTTATTATTGCTTGGCCCTAATCCTCTTCCGTATTAAATGTATTAAACCCTATACATGTTCTTTTTTCTAACAACTTCAATAGTACTCTTAAATGTTTCACTTTTGCTCTACAAACACAATAAGACATTCATTTGTTTTTGTCATTTTATTTAATTTCAGAATTATTGTGTGTATGCGCGAAAATTATTCTAAACGAAACAGCGCCCGAGGGAAGGAACAAATGTGTGTATGAGCGTAGGAAAGATGATAGATGTAGAAATTTCAGACAAATATGACTAACAGATGGGGAAAAATCTACATTATTTCATGTGTAAAGCCACAGTTCACTTACAGGTAAAAACGGACTCGAGCGCAAAAGGTGTAACCTAACAATTTAGTTTGTTTACAAATCTGGTTGTTTCTGAAAATCTGAAAACAAACTGATAGTTATTTTGACAGTCTTAACACTGTCTTAACAAGATTTCATCTTCATACTAAAAACTATGGGTAACACTTCCTTCATTGCTGACTAACTACACAGGAACGCACTATATAAACATTCTAAAATGTATTAAAGATTTAGTAACACTTGAGTCATTACTATCCAAAACCTTACGCAAATCTCAAAAGCTTACAATGACTTCATCAATATTAGGTAGGTGGTTTTCCCAAAATTGTAATTAATGTTCAGGTAGGGCGCCAGACAGTTTAAATAAACTGACAAACAATTTGTACCCACCTTTACGGGAAGAAACAGAATGTTTCACATAAGTCTTGTAATTTCATGAAGTCCGTTCACATTTTAAAGCAATGAAAAAAACAAAATTAAAACAAATTTGACTTTAGTCTCTTAATGTCCAGAAACACGCCCTCAGAAACGAGCAAATGAAAAGATTCTTTACAAATGAAATACGATTGCGTTTGCACACAGACCTTAAAAGTTCAACAGTGGGCCTTTAATAAAACAATAACAAACAAAACAAAAACAGTCCAAACATTTTCCAAAAATATGAGTTAATATATAATGAAAACGAAATTAATTCAAACAAAATCAAATCTATCAGACAGAAAGAAAAATAATCGTGTTTGCTATGGAAGAGTGGGGTCGTTTAATGTTATCTGACAGAGTTAGCCTATAGAGAAATCGTTAACCAGGAAGAGCGCGGGGAAGCCTGGATGTTCCTTTTAGCTTTTGTGATCACACGTCGAAAAACACACACACACACACACACAAAACAGAAGCAACCAACAGTCACAGGTTAGGATTGCGATTCTGTCAAGTTTCCTAACCCGCTTTATGATTGGTTTCACAGGCGGCGTTCAGATTTCAGCTCGTTCAGTCACTCTTAATCCACGCGCGTCCCTTCATCATTTCACATGCTGAAACAACGGCCTCGTTTCCCATGCCTTTTCGTTTGTACAAATTATAATAACTATTATGAAGTTGTTTAGGTTTCCATTTGGTGTTATTTAATATGATTATTAATTAAATATTGGTTTGAAGCGGTTCGCTAGTTATCAAGCTTTTAACTTTAGGCTACTGATCCAAATGATTATAGTTCCTTTAATAGTTACTGATTACCTATTAGGTAACTACCGTTCGACTGAGCGCTACTTGTTCGTTAATCAGAGTTTCTTGTTAGTTAGTAGGCTATAGGCTACTATATGTTAATAGTCAGGGCTGGACTGGGACAAAAAATTGGCCCTGGCATTTTGGCCCAGACTGGCCCACTATATGATCATAAACACCACCCATCTTTGCATGCCCTTAAATATATGCATACCAACTTCTATTCCTTAAAATCACTAATGTCATGTAATGAGCGAGCAGGAACGAGTGAGAGTTAACAGATGAAATAAGTAAAAATTTGACATTTATTAATACAGTTGAACTATACTCCACAGTGATGAATCCTAAAACAAGCTATAAGCTGCATTGGCATAGCAATACCAGTGTTTCTCACAGGATTTTGGGTAAAACTGCGGTGGGTGGACCTCGGTCCTTCTAGGGGGGTTGGGGTTGGGGGACAATCAGTAAAGATTTCACAGCAAAAAAAAATTTAATAAAAAGGACTTGAAGGTGGACTTCTTGCCAAAAAAATTATCAATTATAATTTGCTAATTATAATTATTACAAGAATTATCAATCCGACCACAGAAGGACTGTAGCCTAGTAGATTGTGTTCAACTGCAAGTTTCAGGAAAGTTTTGCTCATTTGATTATTTAGAGTTCTCAGAAATTAGCTTATCAAATATGATACAGTATGCTTCATATGGTTAAGGAGTATTTTTATACTCGCTGGAAATTGCAATAGAACAATAGAGAGAGATAGCAAAAAGCTTCCTTGGAAGAGAAGATTAGTCAGATACTTGCGCAACACTCTCGTGACGTGTGGGAGTCTCTCTCTATAAAAGGGAGAGTGCAGGCCTGTGTTAGACTACAGCAGACGCTCACTTCACACGTTTACTGGCATTTCTCTGCACAACACTGATTCAGAATGATGAAGTTCACCGTAACAGCCTTCGTGTTTCTGATCTGCACCGCTGCACTGCTGTCCACAACAGAAGGTAAGCAGAATATAACATTCATAATGGTGTTTTAAATCAATTCATTTGCAGATATTTACACCAACTCTCTCTCTCTGTCACTGCAGGAATTCCTCGCATGAGCAGGCGCTGCCAGTGCATTCAAACACGTTCAAACCCACCAATTGATACTGCAAGAATACTCTCGCTGAACGTGATTCCTGCTGGATCACACTGCAAAAATGAGGAGATCATGTGAGTGTGAAACTTACTAAAACAACACTTCAAATACAGACACATTATTGCTTCTTGTTTCTATCTGTCAAGGTTCCACACTCCTCTTCTTCTTCTTCTACTCTTCTTAATTTCATGAGTTCACATGTGTGGTGGACACTTGTTGATGCTTTTTTCACTAATTTGAATGATTTAAGCCTTCATATTAAAAGTTCTTTAAGATCATTAGAGTGGCTGGTAGCGTGTGAAAATTAATAACTAATGATGATACATGGATGTTTCGTCTGAATGAATGAATTTGAGGCTTAATTTACTCTCCTTCATGTTGTTTCAAACCTATATGACTTTTATTTTCACCAGATGTTTAGCAGAACGTTCCTGCGCTGGAAAAGAGCAGCTTGGATATTCTGCTCTAAATAACTACTTTTGTATTACACAGAAGAGCGAAAAGTCATAAAAATGTAGAAAAGCATGAGGATGATTAAACAATGACAGAATGTCAATTTTTTTAGGTGAACTTCATTTAACAATAAAGTCGTGACTTACCAGAATGTCACTTATAATTCCATACAATGGTGTGTAAAAAATAACAAAAATGAAAGAGAGTCAGTTTATAGATTTTAAATAATCATACATTTGTTTCTTACAGTGCTACAAGGAAGAAAGAACCGTTGTGTCTCAATCCTAGAGTAGACTGGGTGATTTCTCTCAAGAAAGAGTAAGTTTGTCTATGATGATGTGTCACACTTATTATCTGTCTTATTATTATTAATATAAGTTCATTGAAATCATGCTAATGGGTGAATTTGAATTGATACTTTTAATCTCAGACAGTAATGTAATGTGTGTCTCTTCATGTTTGCAGAATGTGCAAGGGGAACATCAAGAGCCAGTATGAATATAACTGTTATAAAACACAAAGAGCAACTGAAGTAATATATATATTTTTATTTGAATTCATCTCTTGGTGAAGTTTTTATAAAATTTGAATTGATGTGGTTTTTTTTTTTTTTACTGTACATTTTTCTGACCTTGTTTTTTATTATATTTATTGTTATTGTCTCACTAAATTATAGTTTTATATGTTGATGTAGTTTTGCATTGTTTTTGAATGATGACACGCTTATACTAGCAATAAAATATGTTTTTATTATCTTAATTGATATTTTTGTTGGTTTTTATTGTGCTTATTTTATCATCTTGCAAAACATTACCAGGTTACTGTACATTTAAACATGAATTCAATATTATTCCCTGAGCTATTCACCATCATGTCATTCCAAACCTGTATGACTTTATTCTGAAGAACCCAAAATTTGATTATTATTTTTTACATGCAGTTACAATGAACTGAGACTGAAGCTTTCAAAAGCATCATAAACATGCAATAAAAATGGACCATGTGACTCATGTATACATCTGAAGCCATTCAAGTTATTGAATCTCATGACATCTGATCTCATTACACATTAATGCACTCTGCGGTGGATCTTTTATAGATAAGATTAATTATGCTACTAAATGGAAATCTGACTTTAGATTGTAAACTTATGATAAACTTTTATCACACTTCCCATTTTTATGTCTGATGGTTACTAACTTTCCATTCCAGATCTAACAATAAAACAAAATAATTCATACTTCCTTTTATTTAGGATGTAGCCACCAGACGAACTTTCGATATGATCTAACCTTCTAACAAACTTTTGACTCAATGTAACCTTGGTTGAATGGAACTTTGAAAATGGACTCAATGTTCTTTTTCTCTTGAGCGTATTGTGAAATGATTGACTGAAATATTAACCCCTTACAATATTTTGATATTTTGCTGATGTCACTAACAAAGGGTAATGAAATGGAGGGGCTTGCTTTAAACAATTTAACCAATCATATTGATAGAGCGTGATATGTTAGTCATGATGATTCTATTTTGTGTGTCTGGCTTTACCCTATAAAGCCTGTTATATTCATCTGTTGGGCCGAGATTCTCTGAGTATTGCTTGAGAACTCCCGGCCGTTTGAATAAACCATCTGAGCAACATGACATCATGACTTTGCGTAAACATACACGCCACCTTCAAGTCAAGTGGCGTGTTATTTATACGCATTTTGAGCTATCCGCGTGTATGTCCACGCCGAAACGAACCGTCATCTTCCGCGTGTATGTCTACGCCGTTAAACGTCAGAGTGATTCCGCGTGTATGTGTACGCCGTTAAATGTCCGAGCGAAACTGAGCAAAATGTATATCTACATCTGGGGAGCAATATTTTTTTTCCTAGGATGGTAGGGGAACACTCATAAATGGTATTAACCCCAGTGACGGGTAGGTTTAGGGACGCGGTTGGGGTAGGTCATATATATTTATATATACAGTAATGTAACGTTAAGTCACCGGCGTTGATAAACACGCTGAAAATCGATTATGCGTGTTGATAACACGCCAAAAATGGAAATACGAATTGGCGTGTCATACATACGCCATTTCATGAGATCAGTCTGCACAGAGGGACATTTACTGAAGTCTGTCTCGTTTGTTATTTATGCTGCGCAGCAAAGAAGTTAGGATAAGAGACTCAGCCAGTTGGTGACGGAAGACGCTAAAGAGGCTCGAGTATAAGAGTTATTAAGTGTCGATTGTAGAGGCTCTGTGTCGATTTGTAGACGCAACAGTTTTATTTATTAAGTGTCGATTTGTAGACGCTAGATAGTCAGATTTAGGAAAAATCCATTACAACTCTTAAAAATAAAGGTTCCAATGGATTTTCACAACGATTCCATAGAAGAACCATTTTTGGCTTCTTTCGTGAACAGTTCTTAAAAGAAAAAAATATGTATCTTAGTGTGTTTTTTTTTTTTCATTAATCCAATTAAATAAATGTAGGGTAATGGTTCAAATCTATGTTTTATTACTTGAGCAAATGAAAAATATATAACAATATATATTTCCCTTAACAATATTCACTGAAAACTATTTCATGATAATTATTGATCACCATTATGCTGATCAGTGTTTCCTTCAGTTGGGCAGTTTGATGCTTGGCTTTTTATGTGAGTTTGTGGTTTTTGTAGCAGTGTTTACCAAAGCATTTAATTTGTTGTAAGCCAGAAACAAAGAGTATCAGGTGATTTAGTTTTCATCATCATAAAGTAGAATAGTTCAATAATGTTATCCCTGACCAAAAGTAGCTGTTTGTTATTAACATATAATAATCACCAACAATACTTTCTCGCCACAGATCAGATATTCTGAGTTTTGATTTTTTAAATATATACGTGAATTTTTTTTTAAGACACACACAGAAATCAAGAATCAACAAATGAATTTCAAAAATGGTGACATGCCTTACGCCACATGCATTGCAGCATGAAACATGTCTCCATTGCTGTGATTCATATGATTGTGAATGATTCTTGATGTCTTTTTGTGTGCAAAAAAAAAATATTTCAAATTTCATAATATCTCATCTGTTGCAAGAAAGTTATTTCATATTTCATAATATCTCATCTGTTGCAAGAAAGTACTGTTGGTGAATATAATCTAATACCAAAATAACAACTTTTGATCTGGATAAGATCTGTGATTTTTTACTATTTTATGATGCTACAAAATAAATCACCTCATCATCTTCTGCCATTCTTTGCAACAAATTATGTATTTTGTTAAACACTTGTTACAAAGACCACAAACTCACATAAAAAGCCAAGAGTCAAACTGGCCAACTAAATGAAACACAGATCACCATAATGGTGAAAAAACATTTTCAATAAAGCATAAACATCTAAACCTCTGTTAATTCTCAATAAGAGCTTCTGCTGAGATCTTGAGAGATTTATGGGCTTCTTTTATTTCGAGTTGATTTCAGGCGTTATAGTTGAGAGTGCAAGCATGATGTTGAACCAACATCACATTGTAACATTGATTCAATGCCATTACCATTGATTGTTTGGATGGAATTGAAAAAAAAATTATGTTGATTCAGTGCAGTTAATGTTGACATATTAACATTGATTAAACATTGTTTCGATGGTGGCTTGCTATCTGGGTTGTTTTCTAAGGTCAATATTTGCCAGCTCTTAGAAGTAAAAAATCTGACACTTGAGTACTGAAATTGTGGATGAGTGGAAGTAATGTATAATTAGTTAATAAATATCGATGTAATGGAAATTATTTATGTCTATTTTTTTTTTTTTTTTTACTAGATCCTGGATATGTATACATATGAAGTAATGTTTCTTAATGGGAAACATGTTTTATTAAATCCAAATCTTTTTGTTGTTTAGAACAAATCATTTCTATTAACTTGTATTTTAATTAAATGAGAATCAATTGTTATTAAATCTATATATATATTTGATTGGAGAAAACAAACTTGACTCATGCATACATCTGAAGCCATTCAAGTTATTGAATCTTATAACATAATTTACATGTGAAAGGAACACGCCGACTTTTTGGGACTTTAGCTTATTCACTGTATCCCCCAGAGTTAGATAAGTCCATACATACCCTTCTCATCTCTGTGCGTGCCGCAACTCTGTCTGACGCACCCACCGCTAGCCTAGCTTAGCACAAAGACTGGAGGTAAACGGCTCCAGCTAGCATACCGCTCCCAATAAGTGACAAAATAACACCAACATTTTCCTATTTACATGTTGTGATTTGTATAATCACAGCGTGTACATTGTTGCTTATTGGGAGCAGTATGCTAGCTAGAGCCGTTTACCTCCAGTCTTTGTGCTAAGCTAAGGTTCTTTTAGTTGGAAAAGGTTCTTTGGATTTTCAGAATGTTCTTCACACTAAGAGAAAAAAAAGAGCCGTTCACTGAAAAGGTTATTAGGGGAGCCAAAACAGTTCTTCTATGGAATTGTTGTGAAAATCCTTTGGAACCTTTATTTTTAAGCATAGATGTTGAAGGTTCTTAATGGAACCTTAGAAGCCAAAAAATAACCTTTATTTAAAACAGTGTGAGAGAAGATGTAGCCTGTAAATGTATAATTATTTTTCAGGATTGCACTCCTGGTCCAGTTTTTTCATGAATATCCAGTTAAGGTGGCTTGCTAAGTAGGCTACCTTTAACAAAAATATATTTAAGTGACTCAATCTTATATAAAAAAATATATTTCATTTGACTCTAAAGTGCTCTTTTAAAATACTCAAATTACATTTGTTGTGTTAATGACACTGATCAATAAAGAATAAAAACCTGCATGAGTCCTGGAGCGGTGTAGGTTTCAGCCAGTCATACTGAAGGGTTGAGAGTTTCTGGACAGCTCGTGGCTCTGGTTTGTACCATTTGCATCAGATAGTCTCTGGATGGTTTGGCCTGCTTGGGAGTTGAGGCTGAACTTTGCTGTGTGTGTATTTGTAGTAATTATGATTCATGTTTTAGTGCACATCTCCTTGATATCAGCCTTCATGGTGGTCAGATTCAGTTCGTATCTTGACTTACTGTTACCTCTAATTAATTGTATGTAATCTTAAACCACAATGTATTGGACAATAATAGACAAAAGTGCATTAATTATTATTCATTCATTTATTATTCATTCATTCATTCATTAATCCATTCATCTGCTCCTGCTTGTGTATAATCTGCTACCCTTTTACTTTAAACTCTGCATTTTGCACTGCTAATATTGTTGTTTTTCATGACAAATTGCTTGTGATGTTTTCCGTTTCGAAGTTGCTTTGGAAAGAAGCATCTGCTAAATAGGCTGCTAAATTTTTTTAATAAATATGTCTTTCTGTGTTTTATCATCTCACATCTTTCACATTTATCAGCTCAAATCAAGATTTCATTTCCATTTATTTACATTCTAAGTGTCCAAATGCAGTGTGTACTGTACATTTTCTGTCATTCCTTACTTCAGGGATTACTTAAAATGTTTTGTCATCTGAACCCTTTTGATCTCAAATAATAAAATTTGACAACACATTTGCATGTTCACTTGAGGAACAGTTTACATATAGCATTAAATGTAAAGCGCTTTGAGTGCTGAGAAAAGTATATAAACTATATAAATCCAACTAATTATTCTTATTACTAATTGTTATTTTTACATTTTCAAAAGCTGTGTACATTGCATTACACAATGCAATTCAGTGGAATGTGGTAGTCCACTATTAGCTAATCACTATTTTTCATTCCCCACTGAAGACTACTAACTACAGTAGTGAACATTTGAAGTGGATAAAAAAAAATCAAAGTTGTCCTAAGACAAGAACGACTATTGTTCAAAATCATGTATAACTTTGATGAAAGGTTTTGATCCACTTCAAATGTTGACTACTGTACTATATACAGGTTCATAATTAATATTAATAATGCATAGTGTATAATATGGTAATGGTAACCCATTATTAATGACTCAAGTGTTACTACATTTTTCTAAAGGAACTTTTGGATCTATGTCTAAAGTGTTACCAAATACATCGGAACAAATTACTATTCAAATTCTTACAAAAATCTCAAAATTGTACAGTGACTAAGGAATTAGTAGTTTCTTTAGAAGGATATGGAACACTTGAGTCATTACTAGTGAGTTTCTATGAGGTTCCCCTAGGGACATTATTCAGAATTACCATGCATATGTACTTTTCCTCTCACATATGAAACCAAATTCATTCACATACTATAATGAAATGCTCACACACATACAAGTGAAATGCTTTTACAAACACAACTGAAACGCTCACACACACACAACTGAAATGCTCTCACACACACAACTGAAACGCTCACACACACACAACTGAAACGCTCACACACACACAACTGAAATGCTCTCACACACACAA
>FLSR01000580.1:0-22246 GCA_900092035.1 Leuciscus waleckii
GTTTTCAAGTGCAAGGTTGGACTTTTATACTGCATGCAAGTTTACTTCATTTGTCTGTCAGTTCCTGTTCTGTCAGTCAAGTCAAATATGTGTTATTGTCGATGATAAAGTGGATTGTGTGTGTGTGTGTGTGTGTGTGTGTGTGTTAACCTGCTTGTGAACTCCAAACCTCTGTTTATTTCATTTAAGACATCTGAGGCACTGTACACTAACCAGCTTTTGGTCGTGTTTGTCCCAGGTGTTTAATTTGGATTTGTCATGTTCTGTGTATATTAGCTGAATTGAGTGTTAGCATTAACACGTGTGCTATATCTCGCACGTGCTGAAATGTTTGACTGCGCCATTTTAGGTCAGTGTTCTTCTCTTTCTATATTTAAATTATACAAAAATATGTAAAATGATGGTTACTGAAGTTCACAGTTTCTCTGTACTTATGTGAATTGATGAGAAATGAGAACAGAGACGGTGTTTTATATTTTATTTCATTAATGTATGCTTTATTTTGAGTTTTATTCTACTTTATGTTCACGATCACATGGTAAAAATGTATATTCAGCAGAGTCTCAGATCTCTCGCTGCTGCAATCTGAGCAACGTTGATGCACTGTGCACTAACCAGCTTTTGGTCGTGTTTGTCCCAGTTTTGTCTGTAACGGGCCGAGTAAAGTGCAATCTTGAGTGAGCATCCACCAGCTCTCAGTGTGAGTCCATCCACACAAACACACACAGTCACATATGTGCACTTTTGGACTAAGAGCTTTCTATGTGAACACAAATAAACTGGAGCAGACGTGAGAGAATTCATATTCGTGTTGATATTCTATTCAAAATACCACATATTACAGATTGATTATTTTGCACTCCTGACATAAATTAAGAAATTGTCACTGCAACCTAGTTTTATCATAAACGGTGGTCAAATACCGAAGCTGGCGTCTTTTAATCTTTCTAATGATACTCAGTTTGTCCAGATCAAGTAAGAGTGTGATGTTTTAATGTGCAGTGATGCCATCCGTGTCTTTGAACCTAAAAGGGTTAATTAATGAGCCCGGTGAAAAGATGGCCTTCTTCACTTTCAGCGGTGACAGTTGTTCGGTTTCTGTGGCTCCTCTGTGTCTTGGGCTCCCGCCGCTCCCCCTTCTGATCGTTCTTCCGCAGAGACTCCGAGGCCTCCTCTTCCTGAGGAACTCTTTTTGTTTAATGCAGCCCGCCTTGTTACATTCTTCCTCCTCTAGCTCCTCTGGGTCTCGGGGGATTGATGGATCTACATGCAGCGACATGGTGCACCTCCAGGTCAAGAGTTGAGACCATCGGGACGGCGGGGTTGGAGGCCCTCAGGGCAGTTAGCTTAGCAATGCATGCCCTGCTCTTGGACGAACAGGTTCGTGGTCGCATAGGCAGTCAGGGGGACGAATAGTTTGTTCCTGGTCAGTGGACGGGGCCCCGGGGTGTCACACAGATTGCAGGTGGACGAACAGGCCGTACGTGGTTGCATAGGCGGTTAGGGGGACGAATAGTCTGTTCGTGTCAGTGGACGGGGCCCCGGGGTGTCACACAGATTGCAGGTGGACGAACAGGCCGTACGTGGTTGCATAGGCGGTTAGGGGGACGAATAGTCTGTTCGTGTCAGTGGGCGGGGCCCCGGGGTGTCACACAGATTGCAGGTGGACGAACAGGCCGTACGTGGTTGCATAGGCGGTTAGGGGGACGAATAGTCTGTTCGTGTCAGTGGGCGGGGCCCCGGGGTGTCACACAGATTGCAGGTGGACGAACAGGCCGTACGTGGTTGCATAGGCGGTTAGGGGGACGAATAGTCTGTTCGTGTCAGTGGGCGGGGCCCCGGGGTGTCACACAGATTGCAGGTGGACGAACAGGCCGTACGTGGTTGCATAGGCGGTTAGGGGGACGAATAGTCTGTTCGTGTCAGTGGGCGGGGCCCCGGGGTGTCACACAGATTGCAGGTGGACGAACAGGCCGTACGTGGTTGCATAGGCGGTTAGGGGGACGAATAGTCTGTTCGTGTCAGTGGGCGGGGCCCCGGGGTGTCACACAGATTGCAGGTGGACGAACAGGCCGTACGTGGTTGCATAGGCGGTTAGGGGGACGAATAGTCTGTTCGTGTCAGTGGGCGGGGCCCCGGGGTGTCACACAGATTGCAGGTAGATGAGCATGCCGTTCGTGGCGGTCAGGGGGACGAATAGTCAGGGGGACGGATAGTAACTTTGTCGGAGTTCTATGGGGCGCCCAGGCCGGGCACGACGCCCGAGGCCCACCCTGCGGGCCCCCCCCTTGGGCCCCCGCGCAGTCGGCAGGGCCACGAAAAATCATCTAGGGGGGCGGCGCGAGCGTCCACTACCGCCTGCCACGGGCGGCTTGCCAGGCGGTGGTGGCCATAAGGGAGTAAGTAGGTAAGTAAGTAACAGACACAAACACACATGAATCAGGGCACAGAACATGAAACATCCACACGACATGAATAGTGATCAACAAGAGGTAGACACAGCTGGGAATATAAAGGGTAAGGGAAACGAGCAACAGGTGGCGGAGATCAGCTCGTGAATGTGCACACAGTGCTACGAGGCTGATTGCGGGCTCAAATCACGGGCTGCAGAAAATGACAGGACCATAACAGCAGAGAAGAACCGGTGACACCCTAAACCGTGACACATACGAGCTCTAGTACGTAAGAATGAATCTAAATAACTGAGAAAAATGAGAAATGGTCCTCAGATGTCATGTCTGTAATTTATATCAAAACATTTAGCATTAATTTGATCTCAAACTTCTTTAATTAAAATAAGTTATTACTCCACCACCTGCGTGACATCATTTATTCATTTAGCAACATCATTAACCAAAGTGGTTGAACGACCACTTTGTAAAAATATGGTTTCGGGAAACAGAAGCAACAAGCAAGCTGATTTCTTCACCGATGCATCACACGACAGTAGTTGAGCAGCAAACTTGTAGATTTAAGTTGAGCTATGTAAGCAGAACTCAAACAAAACAGTTTTTTTTTTTACATGTCTGCTTGTTCATTTTACTTGAAGAATGTGTGGAAACCTATTGCCTTAAATTTCTCAAGCAAGTAGTGCTCAAAATTCTAAGTTGAGTATAAAAAGACAGACAACAGATTTGGCACAACACGAGAAAATGTTTTGTTCTATAAAACAATATTAATTTAATACATTACTTAAGGCGTTCCCGTCAACATGGCCCGGCAAAAACATTTTAGAAAAAAAAGCACATTTTGCACTCATGAAAAAACAAAAAACAGAATAAAAATATCAATGTTTCTTAGTTTTTTTTTTTTTTTTTTAATTTTTAAAAATGGGCAAAAACCAGGCTTTGACATTTTACAAACTGGTTAAAAGCAGAGCTTGCAAACACTGAACAGTCGTACCAAGTTAGTACAGAACACCTTTCCTCATACAGTTCTCTTAAAAAACAATCTAATAAAACTCTATTCTAAAACCAATTTAGCATCAAGTAAACTTGACATTTTACAAAACATCCTGTTAAATATGGATATCCTTCTTTTTCAACAATTGGAAAACACTGAAGTATCTGTAAGAGAACTCTAAAGAAATGAAGTACTATAAAGACATATAGCTCTATTCACTCAAAATCACTGTATGAAATCAAATGTGCTCTAAAGTGCTGCAGGATACTCTAAGTTTAGACCATACATTAGTCCACAGAGCAGACACATTGCTTGTGGAAGATTTTCAAGTTCATCCACAACCACTATACCTTCCAAAAGGATTGCCGTTGTTGTGGCATCAAGATGCAGGGAGTAGGGTATGGTTGCAGAGTCCTCGGGAATCACTGTCAAAATACCAATTTCAATGTTGGACATGTCTTCATTGTCATCACAGTCCTAAAAACATGAATAGCATATAACAAAAATTAGGTCAAAGTAAGCCACAAAACATCTTTTAAGATCATATACTCACATTAAAATGGTAAACTAAATTAATAATAATAATAATAAATTTAATTTGTAATGCACTTTATATTTAAGAAAATCTCAAAGTGCTACATGATAAAAAGGATAAAACAGAAAAAGGGAGTTCAATCAAAAGCTCTCTTAAAAAGGTGGGTTTTAAGGCCTCGTTTAAAAGCATCCAAAGTCTGTGGTGTCCTCAGGTAGTCAGGGAGAGCATTCCACAGACTATAGGGCAGCTGAGCAGAAAGCCCGATCTCCCATTGTACGAAGCTTGGTCCTGGGAGGTTTCAGGAGATACGCCGAGGCAGATCGGAGGGCACGTGTTGAGGTCTGTGGGGTAAGGAGTTCCTTGAGGTAGGGGGGGGGGGCTTCACCATGGATGCACTGGTAGGTAAGTAGAGAGACCTTGTACTCAATCCTGAGTGAGACAGGAAGCCAGTGGAGTGATTTGAGGATGGGGGTGATGTGGTCATATTTGCGTACCCTCAGCAGGATCCTAGCGGCGCTGTTCTGGATGTTCTGTAGCTTCTGAAGGCTTTTTTCAGAGATCCCGGTAAGGAGCGCATTACAGTAATCCAGCCTGGAGGAGATAAAGGCGTGGACAAGCTTTTCAGCATCTGCAGAGGTGAGTATGGAACGAAGTTTGGCAATGTTCCTGAGGTGGAAGAAGGATGACTTGCAGAGATGTTTAATGTGAGGCTCAAATGTCAGATGGGAGTCCATTTTAACACCCAGGTTTGTGGCTGATGTTAAAAGTGGAATATTTTGGCCAGAGAAGGTGATGCTGGTAATGTCAGATGACCGAACCTGGTGTGGAGTGCTAACTAAGATGGCTTCAGTCTTCGTGCTGTTTAGCTGCAGAAAGTTTTGTTTCATCCACGCCTCTACCTCCTCCAGGCAGGTGGTCAGAGTGGATGATATCAAGGCTGAAGAGGAAGTTGAGTTTGTCCTGATGTAAAGTTGAGTGTCATCAGCATAGCAGTGGAATGAAATTCCGTGTCGGCTGATGACGTGGCCAAGGGGGAGCATGTAAAGAACTGTATTATGTCTAAATGTAAAGGCCTTTTCAAACAGGACTCAGCAGTGGATGCAGGGAGGAATACAGACAGTCAAACCACTGCATGAAAAGACAATAAATAGAACTGATGGCCAACTATTTAAATGAAAACCTATTCTAAAGCTGATAATTTGATATTTGAAAAGTTATCAAAATACTTGATTACGGAGAAGAATAGATTGAATTTTTAAAATCACTTAAATATCCAATTTTTCCTTTCTGTCTTTTATATATTTTTTTCTTTCTTACCTGGGTTCTTTTACCGACTTCATTCATCTCTGTTGTGTCTTTCCTCTATTCTTCGTACCTGTCAATTGTCTTTCTTACAATTGTTTTTACTGTCTTTTTCCTCTAAATTCTTAATTTATCTTTCACTTTCTTTTCTTTATCCCTTTCTTTGTGTCAGTGTCCTGACTGCTTTTCTTTCCTTCATGCCAGATCTCAAAACTGTTTGAAGAACAGTTTGCCTGTTAAATAAGAATCACATCACAGAAAAAACTACTTACAAAACATGTCTTGTAAACTCAGTGGGGTCTAGAGCCCTGCGCGGGACTGTTTTCTTAATCCCGCTCCAGCTGAATTTCTGACCATTACCGCCCACTCCCGCAACGTGGAACGTATTCTGTCACAGCTTGTAGAGATTGTGAAAATGTTACACAAACGTTAGGACTATAAGCATTCAGAATAACAGACATAAAACATTGCATTTAAAATAAAGTAGCCTAAAGCACCTCCACACATATCGGGTAAATCTTTTTATTAACCTAAAACTTTATCAACTTTTAAAGCAAAACCACAGCGGAGTTGTGTAAATATGTAAACATAGTTAAATGTACTGTATGCATAACAATACACAGATAACACAAACACCAAACAAAAGGCTAGGTTTAACCTATCAAGCCAAGGCACAACTTTTATTGAATTCATAAACTTGAACTTAAATAAATAAATTTAATTTAGAAAATAAATAAGAAATAAAAATCTCCCAGATATCACATTCACAGGTGATTATTTTAACATATAGCAAAAATAAAAAATAAATAGCCTACAAAAAAACAAACAAAAAAAACATTAAATATCCTAAACGTATTAATGAAATCATGAAATAGTTGGTCTAGCCTAGCCTACTCCAGATTTCTATGGAGGAAGAGAATATTACTGATCGACTGCGGTCCCAGGCTTGTTCGTCTTTCTTCCAAGATCCGCCCACACACACTAAATGCCCTCTCTGGGCGCACTAGATGCAGGGATACTCAAAATAGAACGCATTTTCAGAGCCCAGGAAAGCGCACTCTGTAGAATCTCCACCATTTAAGCACACTGCCTGGATCTGGGTTGTCCAAGAGTCGGTGCTGAGATTTCCGCATTTCAGCATCGACAGGCTTTGCCGTTGAAATGCAGGATGCACTGTCTTCCCAGTCTGTGGATCGGTCAGAGAAGCTTTGCTTTTTGGCTGGTGGTGGTTCCTCTGCTGGGGACAGCACCTGGTCAAACCTCATCTTGAGGATTATTTCCTTTGCACCTTTGGATTAGATTGTTGTTTTTTTTAATTAATCTTTATTCAAATTATTTCATTAAAAAAAAAAATTGGGGGGAAATTTTTCTTTCTTCTGCTATAAAGTTTGTTATGCGTAGACTACAATTCTTATAGCAGTAGCTACCTAACTTTTCATGAATATAAATAGATTAAGTTCACTTTAGAATAAGTCTACAAAGAAGATTAATAATCATAATCTTCAAAACAATATTGCCTATTTTAACTGTTCATACACACCTTTGACTACCTCATCTCTTGCATCTGGGCATACCATCCGTAGCTGTCGCATTTTAGGAGTCAGGAACATTGCAATCCTGTAGATCATGTGGAGGGGATTTGCTGATGTGCCACTAGTGCCCATCAGTTCTTCCAGATGTGAGGCACACACACTGGTGACTTCGGAGAGCACAGGCTCAAGGGATGCTGCTTGGCAGTGTTAAATGAGTCTGACGGACCACGGTAGCGCAAGTGATGCGCTTGGAGTGGAGTTGTCAGACTCGAGGTCATTAGTAGCATTTTGGAATAATTTAAGAAAAGTAACCACTGTTTTCAAAGTATTTTCATTTATCTGTGCAATTCTTTCATACTGGTTATTGGTCACCAGTAATGTGGGGGATCTCCTCATGCTGTTGAAGTATTGAATCTAGCATATCATAATTTGAATTCCATCGGGCCTTGATGGATTGCTTGAGGGGGATGTCTTCTAGCTGTTCTGCAGACCTGAATGTTTGAAATATTTTACCAGTTTTTTTGCATTGGTCAACAATTCAGACAGCTCAGGTGTCTTGGCCAACACATCTGGGGCAAATGCGCTGGACAAGATTACATTCAGGATATGCGCATTCAGTTAGCCTGGTGTATCCACGCAGGGCAGCAATTATGTTGGCTCCGCATTCAGTGACAAACACAGCACGACCAACTAGCAGTGACGTGTCTATTTCAAACGCATAGAGTTTCTGGAACAGCAGGTTCCAGATGTTCTCCTGTTTTTGAGACAACATTTTCAAATGGAGCCGCAAACAAAATCCTTGAAACGAGACCAAAATCATTGTTTGTGTAATGAATGGTTCTGCATATGAATGAAGCTTTATGGTAATCCTCAGTCCATATATCCGTTGTGATGGCACATCAATATGTTTCAATTATGGGCTTTATCTCCGTTGCCACAGACGACTGAAGTGCCTGTACTTTTCCCTCAACATGTCGGGACACAGTGGTTGGATGCGGCAGAGCATCTCTTACATCAAATCTGCCATATTTAGCAGCTGTATTTACAAAGTGTTGAACTATGTCAACAAAGCCTTTCCCGGCAACAAAGTCATATGGCCGAATGTCTTTACAGCAGAGTGCAAAACATTTATCAGTAGTGTCGTGCTTTATCGTTGAATTAAAGTTAGCTTTGACCCTGGAGAATAACCGAGCAGATTTATGCCCGTTGTAAACAAATACTTTTGCACATTTGTTGCAACTTACGGAGTTAAATTCTTTTCCACTTTTTTCAGTAACAATTGAAAATTGTTTCCAAATTTCGGACTTGCCTTGCTTTGTTTTGGTGAAGTAAGTAGCCGCTTTAATTTTAGTCTCAATCTCAATTGTTGACTCCATTTCGAAATCGTGGGACTGCGGGATTGCGAGACTTGGGCTGTATTTTATGGCCGCCCACTCCCACCCCCACCCACAGCAAAGGTAAAACTGCCCGCTCCCGCGAGATTTGCGTTGAGTCCCGTCGGACCCCAATGCAGCCCTCTAGTATGGTCCTCTCCAAGGAGGAGTGGTAGGCCATGAAGAACAGCCATTCATCTTGCATTGATGTTGGATTTCTGCAAAGTTATGAAAATTAATATTTAATAGCATTCATGACACTAAACAAGGAAACAACAACAGCAAAAGCAACATTTGTTTTACTATCGAAAAATAATTGTGATGTGTCTGAGGAGCTTACGCCATTTTAAGTCTGGTGAAGAATCTTCTTAAGTTTGGAGCCAATATCTCCACCTTTAGCCCAGAAGATTTCGATGAAACGTTGAGTGAATCTGTCCAGTTCTTGAAAGAATTCAGTATGCTGGTTTTTGGCAGATATACGACTAAACTCTGCCAGAATAAATAAATAATAATAATTGGACAAATTGATATTAAGCAATCGCTTTTCACTGAAATGTGCATGTATGAATTAAACATCAATCTGAAAAGTGGTTAATGATCAATTTGCTTAGAAAATGTTCAAGATGAAATTATATATGAAACCAATAAAGACAAGAATATTTACTCACCGGACTCTGTGTGAAGAGGGCTGGCATTCTTCACTGTAGGCTCCTTCTTTACCAATTCCTTTCTACGCAAGGCAAATGTAGAATTCATGTTCTGTGAATCAGTGCAGCATTAAGACGATGTTTCTTCATGTCTTCAACCATCTCTTCCCTTTTAGACTCCATGCTGGCTTCATCTTCACCATCAGGGAAGTTCGTTAGAAAATTATTTTCAAACCTCTTGGGTCTTTTGATGTTTCTTTGAGGCTTTTTTTCAAAGAGATCAAAAGCGGTGTAACAGAGTCATACTTTTTGGCAGACTTGATCATCCTAGCCGCTGCGTTTTGGACTTTCTGAAGGCGGGCTAGAGATCTCGACTCAGTTCCATAAAAAAGGGAGTTACAATAATCCATTCGAGTAAAGACCAAAGCTGTAATTGCTTTCTCAAAATCTGTGTCTGATAAGAATGGTTTAGTCTTAGCTAAAAGGCAAAAAAAAAAAAAAAAAAAAGTTCTCACCACTGAGTTTATCTGGCTATCCATTTTTAGATTGCTATCAAAGACAAAACCCAAATGTTTCACATTGGATTTCATAAAGCCAGACAAAGGGGTTGATGTCAAAGATTGCCTGACATCGTCGCTACTGGCCAAACACAATTACTTCTGTTTTATCTTTGTTAAGTTTCAGAATATCCTGGTGAATAAATCCAAGAAATGATCAAATCTGGTATCAAGGACATTACCCTTCAAACCCACCCAGTATTCTAACCATTTCATTAAAATCTCATGGTCCACCATATCAAAAGCTGCACTGAGATCCAGTAAGATCAAGATAACATTTTCTCCGTTGTCCAATGATAGAAAAAAATGTCATTTAGTACCTTGACCAACACTGTCTCAGTACTATGATATGACTTAAATCCTGATTGAAGAGGCTCCGCTATTGAATTCAATGTAATATAAGTTTACAGCTGTTTAAAAACCACTTTTTTCTAAAACCTTGGCTAAGAAAGGTAAATTTGATATCGGTCGGAAATTTTTGGGATCATCTGTTGCCAAATTTGGCCTCTTTAGAAGTGGGATAACTGTGGCATGCTTAAAATCAGCAGGACAAATCCCCTGGTTAAAGCATTTGTTGAATCAGCAGGACAAATCTCCTGGTTAAAGCATTTGTTGAATCAGCAGGACAAATCTCCTGGTTAAGGCATTTGTTGATTAAGTGCAGCACAGCTGTCGCTAAACTGTCAAACGTCTGCTTAAAAAGATGGGGAGACATGACATCGCCTTTAGAAGAAGGTTTGAGATGTACGACTATATCCACTAGAGCTGGAAGTGTAATGAGTTCAAACTCTCTCCATTCTGTACTACAGGTCGATTGTAGGCTTGGCTGTACCATTTTTGGCAATCGCGGTATTTTCACATGTAAATCAACGATCTTCTCATTAAAATAATTAAGAAAGTCATCGCAATTCAAAACATTAGGGTCGGGATACTAATATTTTGAGAAGGATTTATAATAGAATTTATAGTCGTAAATAGCCATTTAAGGTTATTAGCATTACGTGTAATGATCTCAGAATAATATTTATGTTTAGCATCTTTGGAAGCCTTCTGGAAGTTCGGTAAGGAGTCCCTAAATATCTCATAATGGACCTTGAATTTATGTTATCCATCTCTTCTCAGCTTGTCGAGCAATTTGTCTAAGAGCACAAGTGGTTTCGTTTCTCCATGGCAAAGATATAGGTTTGACTCAAACACTATCTAAAACTTCTGAACGAACAGCATTAAAATGTTTCAATTGGTCGTCAATACTTATGTCCATCAAAAATGTTTCAGAGAGAGTGGACTCCCACCTGTCTCTATAAAGCCCAGAAAACTCTATGTTAGTCAGGGGCGTAATTTTCCTGAAGCGTTTCAATTCAGGCAGTGATTTCTTCCTGGTCTTACAAAGATAAGTGTTAAAAAACACAGGCTTATGGTCAGAAAAAACAAACTCATCAATCATAATGTCTTGAATATGTAGGTTGAAAGATAAAACCATATCCAGCATATGGCCCAGCTTGTGAGTCGGCCCATTCACCCATTGTCTTAAGTCAAATGAGTCAATTAGGTTAAAAAAAACTCTCTGGAAACTGCGTCCTGGGCACAGCACATGAGCAGGTTGAAGTCCTCAAGAATCAGTACCTCTAACAGTTAACCGCGGGAATTAAAATAAGTGTAGCCCTTTGGTAATAGTTCAGCCATTGGAGACAAGTCCCCTACCTAACCCTAACCCTAGCCAGGTGTCGGATAGAAAGAGAAAGTCCAGTTTGTTGTTTGTTTTGTTCCCAGCGGAATGAACGTTGAGCAGCGCCATCCACAAAAGAGCACCCTCTCTGGTCTCACGTCTCACGTAGTGAAGATTCCGCGGATCGATGCCTCTAATGCAGAGGCGGACTAACCCAGTCCGACCGACCAAGGCCGGCCCAGCAGGAAGTTTCGGCTAGATCCAGGTATCCCGGCCCTCCGTAGAACGCTGGAAAATGTATCGCCTGTCGCACCTAGCATCAGCCGGAGTATTTCACGGAGCTCGTTTCCACTCATCTCCCGCTTCAGTTTTGCAATGATGCCTCCGCGTTTGCCGCATTTCCGACTGCGTCGTCTTTGTTGACTAGATACGGAAGAACGGCACAGCCACACAGGAATGTCCCAGGAAATGAGGTGGGAGAAAACCCGATTCTTTGAAATCATTTCTGGTAGCAGCATCCATTGTTGCTTGAATAGTTAAAAGTTGAGTCCAGTCATAAATGAACAGTGAAGCTGCATGTTGAGTAAAGCAGGTTATCAGAAGCAATGACAAAAACACAAACAGCACAGGTAGACGGCCTGCCATGAGCACCGGCGCCATCTTGACAAGGATCACAAAAAATTATCTCGGGCTGAACTTAACACAATTAAATTGTGGCTAGTGGTTTATACTGTAATTCTGTAAATTAACATTAAGTAAAAGGCAGTAATATATGTACAATAATAACTGGTTGCATTGTTGTAATATTGTAAGCAGCCTGGGCTTTGACCAACATTTGTAACCTGAAGCATGCAAAGAAAAGACATTCCAAATTCCTCTGATTCCTTTCTGGGATAATGAGTACTGTGTGACTGAGATTAAAATAGTCGATTTCACTCAAGTGTTTCTGTTGTATTATTTTCAACCTATGGCTGAAAAAAAGTTGGTCAGGTATCCCGCATTCTGTGTACCCAGATCAAAGTATAAGACTGATGTGTAAGTAAGTTAATAAATAAAACTAAATTAAATATAAACATAAATAAATGTATAAAGCATTTTTATGCACAGGCCAAAGGTATAATCACTATTGTCTGGTTCATCTCAGTCCTGCAATAACATATATACAACAGAAACACTTGAGTGAAATAGACTATTTTAATCTCAGTCACACAGTACTCATTATCCCAGAAAGGAATCCGAGGAATTTGGAATGTCTTTTCTTTGCATGCTTAAGTTTACAAATGTTGGTCAAAGCCCAGGCTGCTTACAATATTACAACAATGCAACCAGTTATTATTGTACATATATTACTGCCTCATACTTAAATGTTAATTTACAGAATTACAGTATAAACCACTGGCCACAATTTAATTGTGTAAAGGTCAGCCAGAGATAATTTTTTGTTGTTTTGAGTGTACCAAGATAAACTACAATTGGTCCAACAAGTGGTCTAGAGTTGAGATTTTATTACTCTTACAGTAGATTGTGTTTTGTCTGTCACAAATGAAAGCTAAATGGTGTAATTTTGCTCGCAGGGAAGAGCGGATTTAAAAGTGAATTTTTTTTTTTTTGCTATTCACAATACACATTGTTTCAAAGCAGATTTACAGAAATTCATGGTGTTAATATTTGCAATAGCTTAATGCCTAATTACCCACAATGTGCCACGGCTCATTGATGCACAGAAATAATGGGGTTTAAGATTATGGTTTTATCGCTGTTACTGTATTTAGTGAACTGTAAAATTAAGGAGCTGAAGAGATTCAGAAGTTGATCAGTTGAAAGTCTCTCGCCAGTTGCTTGGCACAGGTTGCAATTTGTAGATAATATCAGATAAAAACCTTAAACTGAGCCGGATCGGACAGACTCTAAAACGTTCAGGATAAGAGGGTAGGAAGGAATGCAAAAAGATTGAGGGATTTTAAATAGGCGTGTGCTTCACTTAAAAAACCTTTAAACTGAGAGAGTGTGTCTGAGTCCTGAGCAGTGCTGGGAAGACTATTCAATGGTATAGGAGCCAAACAGGAAAAAGATCTGTATCCTTTTTTTGTATTTTCTAGGAATTACCAACAGGTTAACATTTTGAGACCATAATGAATGTGATTGATAATAGCACAATATAAGGTCACGCAAGTAATGAGGGGCTAGACAATTCAAAGCATTGAAATGGCTTAAAGTGAGGAAAACGCCTGTTGATGTGAATGGGCATCCATTAACTGGCCCATCTGAACATGTTGTGGCAGATTCAAAGTCCTCAAATCGGGTCTCAAAGAAATCTCTCAAGAGTCGAAGTTCCAGGGGCCTGTTGCACAAAAGTAGAATTAAGACATCCGGGATAAATGACTCAGCTGAGCTCAATGAAGCCAAAACATGTGCGTCCAGGCTTAATTGGTTGCACAAAGACCAAGCCAGGATGAGCAGACACGGATTCATTAAGCCAGGTGAAACCAATCCTGGATAGGTGCTCTAATGTTAATCTAGCTTACTGCTAGTCTCATACAGCCAACAAACTAACACATAGAATAACATTATAACTTTCAACACACTCAAATGCAGTTTAGTATGATAGTGTAGACCAAGTGAAATAGCGCTGCGTTACTCAAAGTTTAATTCGTCAAATAAACTGACCTGTGTGAGTAGTAATTCAGCACTTGCATGTAACGTATGTCCTCATTCCTTTATATCCGCAGGACTCGCATGTGGTGCTGATATCTGTCTCTCATTAGCAATCGCACCCTGCTTCATGCCACAGTCATGTTAAAAAAAAACATCAATGTATTCACTCATCCATAAACATTATTAGATCCATGGCATGACGACAAGTTCCATAATTCCCCTTATGCGTCATCAACCTAAGCCTTCGTTATTTTAAGAGGTTAGCTGCTCCTAGTGGCAAAATAAATTACATATTGTAGCTTTAACGATAAAGTCATGACTTACCAGAATGTCACTTATATGCTAATTCCATACAGTGGTGTGTAAAAAGAATAATAATGAATTTTATAGATTTTAAATAATCATAAAAAAATGTCTTACAGTGTTACATTGAAGAAGGGAATTGTGTGTCTCAATCCTAGAGTAAACTGGGTGATTTCACTCAAGGAAGAGTAAGTATGATGATGTGTCACACTTATTATCTGTCTTATTATTATTAATAAAAGTTCATTCAAATCATGCTAATGGATGAATTTTAATTAATTAATTAATTACTTTAATCTCGGACACTGCGGCAACCTTTCATCCTTCAGACAGTAATGTAATGTGTGTCTCTTCATGTTTGCAGAATGTGCAAGAGGAACTTCAAGAGCCAGTAAGTATATAACTGTTATAAAAACACAAAGTAATATAGAATTTTTTTTTAAATAGAAATTTCAACATGAATTAAAAACTAAACGAGACTATCAACAGTTACTGAAAAACTAACTGAAATAAAATAATAATTAGCAAAAATAAATAATCTTTTTCATAATGAATAAGCTCTCATCCTGTACCGGAAAATCAAGTTTTTCTATTCCACTGCGCTACTTTTTTTTTCAATGTAAACACGTGCTATACGGACATGTATGACTGTTGCGCTCATGTCTCACATCTTTGCAGGTCTTGTGCATGACACGACATTTAAAAAGCGGCACTCAAGTTAAAATAAGTTCAACTTTTAAAAGACGCGTCTCGAGGCCTTCTGCTTTTTCAAAGCAAAACCGCTTTCTGTGTGAACCATCCCTAAGTAACAGAAATGGCCAGGGCTGGATTTCCCAAAACCTTCTTAAAACTACGTCATTCTTAAGTTATACCTTAAGCTGTACCTTATCGTTAATATGTGTTTCCTAAGTATACCTTCTGTAAGTCATACATTCGTAAGGTTTTGTCTGGACCACTCTTAGCATTCAAAAGAAATTTCGCCTGCCATGACAGCAAATTCAGCAGCTTTTAGATCTTGTTGGTGCGAATTTGTCAAGACAAACTCGACGGAGCTACCCACTCAGCCCCCGAATTTAGCTGCTGGCAGCCCTCGCTACTGTTAGGGCTCCCAGTTCCACTATCTCCAACAGTGACTGCCAACGAGCGCCCTCGCCCGAATATTGATTGCCTCCTGAACTCCAAATCCCACTATGCATGTCTCATGCACTGATTACCTTCCACCTGTGTGTAATGATCTCTCATCCCCAGCTCTATATCAACCATACTCAGGGCTCACTCTTTGCGAAGTATTGTCTCACTGTTGTGTTGCATATCTGAGCGTTTCTATTTAATTCTGCCTACCCGTGTCGGTGACTCTTGCTTTCTCTAACTCTCTCTGATTGTCTGCAGCCTGGCTATCGACCCTCTGCCTGAACCTGGATTCCGTTTGTCTGCTGCCTGCCCTTTGATCTCCCGCCTGGCTCTCTTCATGCTTCTGCTCGCCCCTCTATTTAATCTACGCAGTGGTTGACCTTTGCCTAGAGACTTTGTTCAATAAATTGTTGCGAATGGATCTGACTCCGTCTTCTGATTCACAACAGCTACATTACAGGTGCGGACACACAATCTGTTTGTTGTTTTTTGGGGAGTGGAGCATGCACATGCAGGCAGCGCTCAAGGGTTCTGGCTGTGCAGACTGTAAGCAGCTTCCTCTCAGGACACTCCGCTCCCACCTGGCGGTCTTCAAGGAGACCGCTTAGGTTCGCGTTCCTCACGGTTCGGGGTGATCTAGATCACGGGGATTGCAAATGTATCTTTCAGAAGGGTTTGAGACGGGCCCAGTCTTATCTCAGCCCTCACCGGATAGATTTGGTGCCTTTTCCCAGTGTCAGGAAGCACGCATTGTGGTTCCTTCTGCACTGGGTGAGGCACAGGTGCTCAATCTATCCAGCTCTGAGGATTTGGTTGTAGAAAGCATCGAAGATGAGGGTGATGACTCGCAATCTCACTCTCCTGCTTATGAGGAACTGGTGGAGGTTGTGTCTCACGCTGTTGCCAAATTAAATGTTGGCTGGCCAGCAGAGAAGCAGGACGTTCGTCTCAAATCCAAACTGGATGAACTTTTTTGGTGGACAACGGCATTGGTGGGCAAGACTTATGTTACCTCTGGTCAGACTGCAGCATGCCTTCACACAGTGGGCGTAGGATGGGGGAATTGGCCCTGACGCTGTAGCAGAGCTGCGTCAGGCCACAGATGTTTCTCTCCAGGCCACTAAGGAGATGGCCAGAGCTGTTGGTCATGTTATGGCAATCCTGGTGGCCATGGAGAGACACTTATGGTTGAACCTTAGCGCCATAAAGGAAAAAACTAAGAGCTTTCTGATGGAGGCCCCACTTTCACCTTCTGGCCTCTTTGGCTACGCTGTTACAACAGTCGTCGAGAGGTTTCAGGAGGCCAATTAGCAAGCCGCGCGTCTCTATCCTGCACGCATCAAGTTGATCCTTTCAGCAGTAAACCAATTAAAGCTAGGCCAGTCACTCACTGTCAAGCAGTTTCAAAGACTGTTAGGTCTGATGGCAGCAGCGTCCAACGTGATACCTTTTGGCTTGTTGCACATGAGACCCCTGCAGTGGTGGCTCAGGACCAGGGTTTTTTCCCAGAGGGGCAATCCTTTTTGTATGATCAAGGGGCTGAGGCAGGGGCTGAGGCCCAAGGAATGGAGGCTTCACCCCGAGGTGGTGGAGCAGATATGGAGATTATTTGGCCAGGCTCAAGTGGATATGTTTGCGCCTCGAGAGACGTTTCACTGTCCACTCTGGTTCTCCCTCACGTATCCAGCTCTGCTGGGGCTGGATGCTTGGTTCAACATGGCCGAGGCTACGTCTGTACGCTTTTCCCCCATTTGCTCTGCTCCCAGGGATTCTGGAGAGAGTTTGCCGAGACAAGATTTTGCTCACCTTGATCGCACCGCAGTGGCCGGGCAGAGTATGGTTCTCTGATCTAGTGTCTCTCCTCTACGGCTCTCCTTGGGAGATTCTGGTCAGGAGGGACCTGCTATCCCAGGCAGGGGGCTCAATATTTCACCATCATCCAGAACTGTGGAAGCCTTGGGCTTGGCCTCTGTGGGGGCCCAGCTCATAGATGCTGGTCTCTCAACCAAGGTTGTGGAGAGCATTTTTCACTCCAGAGCTCCCTCCACGAGGAAACTGTATGCCTTGATGTGGAGAGTTTTCACTTCTTGGTGCAGTGGTTGTCAGCTGGAACCAGTTAACTACCCTGTTGGTACAGTGCTGAAGTTCCTGCAAGAGCGATTTACTGCAGGGTTATCGTCCACTTTAAAGGTCTACGTGGCGGCCATAGCTGCTTACCACGTTCCCTTTGGGTGGTGTGTCTTTAGGGAGAGGCCCCTTGGAAACACATTTCCTCTGTGCACTTTGAGGCTGAGGCCTGCAGTACACACTAGGGTACCAGCATGGGATTTGGCCGTGGTGCTCCAAGGCATATCCCTGGCTCCCTTTGAGCCTATTGAGGAGATTCCAGTCAAGTTTCAAGAAAATGTTTCTCCTAGCTATTACTTCTCTTAAAAGGATAGGAGATTTCCCTTTGTGCTTGGATTTTGCACCCGGCATGGTAAAGGCATTTCTTCACCCTAGACCGGGGTATATTCCTAAAGTTTCCATTAATGTGGCCAGATCTTCTGCTGGCCTTCTGTCCTTCTGCTGGCCTTCTGTCCTCCATTTCAGGATGCCGACAAGGAAAGAAATATTCTGCTTTGTCCAGATAGGGCATTGGATGCTTGCGTCCACAGAGCTGCCCTGTGGCGTAAATAAGAAAAACTGTTTGTTTGATTAGGACTTCCTACTAAAGGGTCACCAGCATTAAGCCGAAATGAGCAAATGGATAGTCGAGGCTATCTTTCTCAATTCACACTAGACAGACAGAGGTCATTATGGCACTGTGGGTATAGACGTTCCCATAGCGTCAATCGACGCAGAGAGATTTGAGACCAGTGCGTCACACAAGTGGTGCTCATTAACAATCACACCACCGTCCTGCTTATCACATACCCCCATCGCCCCTCGCAGGCCGGGAGGTACTCACAAGACTGCGTTCTACTCCACCCCCCCTCCCTCTAGGGGGGCCAGTCACGGCGGATGGGGCACCTGAGGGTATGGACAGACCAGGCGAAAGAAAAGGAGACGGAAGCTTGAGGAGCGACAGAGGGGAGAGACGAAAAAAATCTATCATGGCGGATGGCAGCAGGCTCCAGCCCATGGCAAACGGCAGCGAGTTCGTCCGTCCCCCCGGCAACTCAATCCAGTGCACCGCCTTGAACGTCCATGGCGACAGGCTCTGCACCATGCTTGATGGCACCGCTGATTCCCCACAGCGGCGTGGGCTCGTTGACAGTGCGTTAGTACGAACTTGGAAAGTGTTGTAGCAAATTCTAAGTCCTCAAATCGGGTCTCGAAGAAATCTCTCAAGAGTCGAAGTTCCAGGTTTCAGAAGAAGTAACTTTATTGACAAGCAACAAAGTGAGATGCAGCTGTTCATCTGATCTGCAATGGTTGGAACCTCAGGTCTTATACCTTTTCTTATCACTAGGTAGCCAATCAGTTATCTTTCTCTTTTTTTCTTTTACACTTTTACATGAGGCAAAGGAAAATCTCCAACACATCCCCCCTTTGGGACTTATTCTAGTCCCACCTTCATGTTTGTCCCAGAATGTATCTTCATGCGCAAGCCTCCTTCCGTTATCTATCAATCATGGCCAAAAATAGACCATCCGTCTTTCTTATCAATAGGCTTTTGTCACAAAGGTACACTCTGGAGGAACAGTGAGACTAAACATCTCCGCCCCCCCTTGACTAGAGCGGAGTAAAAGATCTCACCTTCTTTTCGATTATCATCTTGAGGGAGAGATGAACATTTGTTATCCAGTTTTAATCAACATTTCTTAGTGTACAGATTTGAGGGTAGAGTTGTCCCACGGTGCCAGAGGAACTGCACAGGCACTTCCGGTGGCCTGGAGTGCTATCGGGGTTGCTCCATCGTTGCCAGAGGTGCCCTGGTCCTGCCTAGGGCGCTATCTGGTGTTGGAGCAGACAGCAGGTTTTTAAACCACCAGTTGAGTCGACCCTTACTGGTCTGGCAATTGGTGACCGCGCTTGTAATTAATTTCTCTTTTGCCCCGTGAAAACTTTTTCCAGTTGCATGTATGCATTTTTCCGAATGCATGTACTTCACTTTTATTTCATTAAAAACATCAAAATATTAAAAAGAACTCTTTTATAGCGAGTAAAGTGATTAAAAGTAATAAAAACATTCTTATATTTTCCCTTTATATCTGGTCGCATTACCTCGCACCACGGGTAATGACCTGCTTCAAACCTTGTATCATCCCCTCTCATTCACATATTCATATTTTGTGAACAATTGGTGTGATTATATAAAATATACTCAGTATGATTATATATAAAAATATATGTAAGAATATATGTAAGAATATACTCTGGAAGGAGCCCCTCTTCTTTACACCTTCATCAGTGCTGCTCACAGGAAGTCATCCAACTCATCCAGACCTGGCCCAATAGGGTACACTCCTGAGTTTGTGCACCCGATGTCAATTCCCGAACGTTTGACTGACACATTAATCATCTGTTTGGCAGCTGCGTTGGCTAGCATAGATCTGAGGAAAGGCACAACACAACAGAACAGCAAAAGGAAAACAACAACAACCACAGCTATTATAATTTCCACCTTAATGAACCATTCCTTCCAGGAACCAAACACAGAGTCAAACCAGTATCCAATGTTTCCTCCTGCATTTTCAGTAACCTCTTGTCTTAGTTCCTTCAGCTTCTAGCTTAGAAATAAATCACTTCTAGTCAATGACTTAATAACCACAAACAACCTGGATTTTATGCTTCTAAATGAAACCTGGCTAGAACACAGCTGCAGTGCAACAATCCTCAATGAAACAGCCCCTCCTAACTTTATGGCTGCCGTCGCATCATCCAAGTGGATGCTGCACATTGGTGGTGGTTGAGGAGATTCCCCCTTTCATGTAAAGCGCTTTGAGGTCTCAGAAAAAGCGCTATATAAATGTAACGAATTATTATTATTAAAAATAACAAGGCTTCATTGTAACTTCATTACTCCTTCACCAGGACTTCTTACTGGAAGTCATCCAACTCATCCAGGCCTGGCCCAATAGGGGACACTCCTGAGTTTGTGAACCGATTTCAACTCCCGAACGTTTGACTGACACATTAATCATCCGCAGTGGCTAGCATAGATCTGAGGAAAGGCACAAAACAACAGAACAGCAACAGAAAAATAACAACTACTGTGGCTGTTATTATTCCCATTTTAGTAAGTCATTTACGCTATGATCCAAATATATAACTAGTCCCCAATATGCTGCTTATCTCCTATTTTCAGTGACCCTTATTATTCAGTTTCTTCCATGCCTCGGTGAATAGTTCATCAGGAGCTGTATTATTTGGAACATAAGTAAAACAGTGAGCTTTAAATATTATACAACACATTCTTTCTCCGCGAATAACTAATATAATGCTGGTCTGTTTTTCAATGTCATGTCGCTTATGAGTTCCCAACTCTTCTCCCAATGCTCTCAATGTGCCTTCAGTGTGTTAATGCAATCTTCTGTTGATTGCAATAAATGTAATTCATCCATTCTTCATTTTATCAAGTTATGCATACAAATATCCTCAAAGCTTGATTTACTTCATGCTTAAAGCTATGCTTAAACTCAATTGGTATTCCCCATGGTTGACCAATCAAATCTATACACACCTTTTCGGACATTGTTTTGAACACAAATATTGCATTCGGCAATCTATCAGTCTTCTATCAAATGATCTATCATCAAATTTGTGCGATGGTCAAAACCACACACATCTGAAATTAAAATAGTAAAAAGGGTTGCTAGTGTAATTATTTGTCCTTTAATACCTCATTTGTCCAAAGTCTGAAGTTGAGGGTTTTGCTTTCTTGACTAATGATATAGACTTCATTTTATATTCAATTATCTATCCTAAATTTCAAGGTGCGAATACAACCAATTCTAAACTGGTAACACAACTCTGATGACAAAAGCTACTGAATGTAGGCAATGTGGCATTCCCCATGTGACAGTGTCTAAATGTTTTGAATAACACAGTTGGCCGATATCAGTTGCCATCTGATTGTGTTAAACACTGCTGTCATAAACCCCACATTTTTCAATATCTAATAGATCGAATGATCTGGTAGGTCTGGACATGCTGTCGTTTGAAAGAACCATTATCAATTTCTCTAATCTGATTTGTCATTCATCTGTTAATTTATCATCATAATCATAATCTTTTCTTCTGTTGCCTATGAGCTGCGCTTTTAAATGACTGGAGATCTCATCATAATCTTGAATTCATGACCAACAATATTAACATTGCGTAATCCCTGGTAATGACAGCATTTGTGATTATCACGTGTTTGTAGTTTGTGTAGTTACTATTTTATTTCTAAACCTAAAAAAAAAAAAAAATTTTTACCAAAGAGGGGGGGCCCCGCCCCATAGCTCTATTGACCAAGATGGAGTGACCCGCACCATAGCTTTATCATCCACATTTTTGTTGTTGAACACATTATGTCCTTTTTTTTGTCTTAATAGAGAGCTCAGTATCACTCGAGCTTATATCAGCTCTGTCTTGAAAGCAGAGCCCAAAAACTCTCTGTTCAATGGACAACATTATCACTTATCTAATTATGCATTTACTCCTAGATGGTTAATGCAATAGTCCCTCACTATGCTGAGTCCAGCGTCAGTTTTAGTTAATTAATACAAAACTTATCTTGCTCAACTTTGTCATGTTTGTCAACTCTGGTGTCATGTTGAGACCATAGACTGTAAAAAAATATGGACGTAGTGTCCTGACGTCACCCGTAGGTTTCTGAAGACCATTTTTTAAGCCTAAAGTGGGCGGAGCCGGCCGTCGCGATCTTGGCCTTGCGTCACTCCAGGATAAAGGAAAATGGGCAAAGAGCTGAGGAGCCTGGCTGTCTGAAATCATGCCCACCTAGCTCGACGTGATCGAGTTAGCTTATGTTAATGACAGTACAAAGTCTACGACTGCACAGAGCCTCGTGCTAAAGTGACAGTTCATGATGTAAAGCCAATTAAAAGTTCCTATTTTTGCCCTTCGAAATATTATAATAGTTAAAAGACATGGCTACAAGTGAGACTGTGTATCGTGATTCTGTACTATTCTGCTAGTTGAAAATGTATTATG
>FLSR01000580.1:23977-63941 GCA_900092035.1 Leuciscus waleckii
CATGTTGTGGCAGATTCAAAGTCCTCAAATCGGGTCTCAAAGAAATCTCTCAAGAGTCGAAGTTCCAGGTCTCAGAAGAATTAGCTTTATTGACAAGCAACAAAGTGAGATTCCAGCTGGGCATCTGACTTACAATAGTCGAACTTCAGGTCTTATACCTTGTCTTATCACTAGGTAGCCAATCAGCTATCTTTTTCTTTTTTGCTCCGCCTCGAGATCTCGTTACTGTTAGAATCATCTTTTTATAGGTGGAAAAATCTTTGGCCACACCCATTTAAAAAAAAATATCTCAGTTAACATGACTCTGCAGTGTCCAGTGCCATCCATCGTCTTAATTAACATGTTTTTAGTACCATCTTGTATCAACCACCTTTACACATCTTCTCTCTGAGCTTGTTAGGTACTTTACATCCTCACAGACCCTTTGACCTGATTTAACCTGGTTTCTGTCTGAGACACAGCAATACAGACTTTTACATGAGGCAAAGGAAAATCTCCAACAAACACTATGTGCTTTACGACAGATTTCATGAAAACAACATGAAGGAATTTTGCAATAAACTTCGCAAAATACAGCATGTTCCTGAGTTGGCTGGAAGCGTTCATTCTCTATGTGCTGAGCAGTTGAATGACAAAAAACAACTACTTTGTAAATGAAGCCAACAAACACGTGTTCCTTTTTCGCAGTACGAACTCCATGCAAAACCTGTTGCACCACTACAATGTTGCAATAAACAATAGGTTTTCTGAACAACTTACCAAGCTTGTTGGTTGCACTCAGGTTGTCCTGGACAAGCATGGCCAAAAGCACTTTCAGGTAAACATGTTTTGGCATAATGTTTGCATTTTGCACAATTTAATGGCATTAGCACATATATCGACTTTTCCCAAAAATGTATTTGACACTGCTATGGGATGCTGACATGCTTTAATGCTAGGGATTGCATGTGAAAGCACAATTAAAAATGAATGATGAGCCAATATACAAAAGGTGGCTGTGAAAACTCTGAAGGATGTAATGTCAGACAAGACCTCCTGGGAACAACCATTCAGTGAAGCAATGGAAGAAAAGGGGATTACTCTCTGAGGTAGAAATGTTATAAGCTGTGAAGAACGAATAGTCACTCCGCAGAAACATAGTTAGGACTACACTACCACTACTGTGTGGTTGATATTGATGCTTGTTGTTTTAGTTAGCTCTTGCCGTTTCAAAGCATCATGTGACTGAAATTGTTTGTAGGCAATATACTAAGAACAAGTTTTTTTGAGATGCTATGACGCATGGTTGCATAATTCAGATTTGTTTATAAGTATTGTCTCTCATTCCATGATTTTTCTAACTGGCCTGTCTTTTTTCTAAAACATAAGTTACTAAGTATTAATTTGTTTATACAAATCAAACGTAGCTAGATAAGAATTCAGAGAAGCAAGAAATTCATCAGACAGTTTACTGCATATCAAACCAAACCTGTCAAAATGTCAAGCAGTCAGTGACAATTGCAAAAGATTTAGAGAAATAATAATGGTACAATATATAGTACAATAATAAATAATAAAACAATATTAGTGTAATGTTAAGAAGATTGATCAACAAAAATATTATTGTCATGCTAATGTGTTGAACAACTTCATTAGTAACATACATAGTTAAGGGAGAACAATGGATACATATCATCAACACTCTTCATTTATGATTGACCTTTACAAATAATATAGTCCAGTGTTTCTTAAAACCAGATTTGGTCATAATAGGAATGCCTGTACCATAATGGATTAATACAATCAAAAGTGTGCCCTTTTTAAGACAAAAAGTGTTGCACTGTAAACAACAACAAAAAAAAAAATGAAATAAATAAAAACAAAATATATAACCTAGTTCAACCAAAACTGATGCATAAATCACTGTTGCATTATACATTAACCTTATAGATTTTGCTTAAGCCATGTTACATAGTTGTCCACCATCCTGTGTCCAATATCAAAGTCTGTGGGCCACATAGTGACATTAGTGCACCGTGAAATCCACCGGGGTAATGTTCATGTGTGACATCAACTCCAGCATTACGCAGACGTGTGACATACATCAAACCATCATCCCGCAATACATCTACTCACAGGTCAACACATAGGCCTTAGGCAGGAAACGCAACATTGTGTCCGGCACCAGCAATGGCGATGCTCGTGGATCTGCAAGCGAATGATGGAGACTGATAGAGTGCACTGGACTTTTTCTAGTGGCCACAGGTGGAGCACTGTAATTGTATGTCTGGCGATAAGAATCAGGCAAGTATGAACTCCAATTGACAAATTTAAGCAAAGCAGCCGATTCATGGTTATTGTGTCTGTTTGCCATCATGGCTCTGAAAAATGACTTATCGCTGGTGAAGTACTCGCTCCAAAACCTCACCATCAGTGTGCGAGGCAGTATAGGCATGTATTGGTTCTGCTGGTAGGAGGGAGTGTTAAGATCCAAGGCTTGTAGGACAGGGTAGATTAGAGCCTGGGCTTTTAGCTGGACATGCTGTTGTGGGTCCTTCTGCAACTGATTATACATACATAAATATTAAACATATCAAAATTATACATTATTCTATACAAATTAAACTCACTTTTTTAAAGTAAACTTTTTTTTAGATTTTACCTGCTGAGCCACTGCAGCTGCAAGGTTGCCTCCTGCACTGTCTCCAGACACAGCAATCCGTTCTGGATTGATATGGTAGCCCTTCAGGACCTCAACATGAAGAAAGTACTTCACCACACGATACACATCCTCAAATTGGGCAGGAAAATGATAAGCTGGGGCCAGACGATACCTGCACAGAGCAAATCATGCTGGTATTGTTCCTCTTAATTCTATTTTTCTGTCAGGATAAAGCAATTCTTCAAAAATGTATTAACCTAAGCAATATCACAGTAAAAGTGATGTTGTGGATAGCATGGCTGTTCATAGTCAGCACAAACTACATATGTTGCAGTTTTATTATATTTTAATAAATAAATAGAAAGGAAAAACAAGTAGCATCCCTCTGTACTAGTGGCTGAGCTTCCCCCACTGGTAACGGAGGTCACTAAGCTTGTTTCTGTGTTTGTTGTTGGTTTGCAAGCTCCAACAGACTTCTCACTTCTTACAAACAAAGCTTAGGAAATGTCTCTATTTCTTATGGAATCTTTGTAACCTAAATAGGGAACGAGATGCTGCATCAGTTGCTGGCGCAATGGAAACATCCCTAGGTGTGCCAAGTGACTAAAACCCATATAGAAACTCTTCCGTATGCCGGAAGCTAGTTATTTTAGTTGTTTAAGTTATAAATATGGATATTTTTCTTACACAAACGCATCACTGCGCTTCAGAAGGCCTTTATTAACCCCATGGAGCCGAATGGACTACTTTTATCATGGATGGATGCACTTTTTTGGGCTTCAAAATATCATCCTTCATTCACTGCCATTAAATAGCTTGGAAGAGCCAAGACATTTTTTAATACAATTCCAATTGTATTCGTATGAAAGAAGAAAGATATACATCTAGGAAGGCTTGAGGGGTGAGTAATAGAGATGCGCGGTTGGCGGTTACAGCCGCGGATCGGGCGGATGACGTGACGAAAAATAATATTTTAATTAAATTCGGGCGGGTAGCGGGCAGTTGAACCAAGTCATCAGCAGCGCCTTGCATCGCCCAATCAGCGGATGGCGGGCAGGTGCGGTTTTGAAAATTGGTCAAAAACGTTGGTGCGGATGGATGGCGGACGATGATGAGTTTTGTGATGCGGTTGCGGATGAAATAATAGCCCATCCGCGCATCTCTAGTGAGTAAATCATGGGGTCATTTTCATTTTTGGGTGAAGACCAATAGATGAATGAAGACCCGAAGTCAAGGGTATACGAAAATTTACTTAAAAGAAATGTGTTTGCAATATCAAGAGCAGGAGTCAACAAGAGTTTTTAGTCCGCTTCTGCTTTACAATCAAATACAGCTAAACTTATGGTAGACAGTATCAGTGATTTACAGTTGTAATAAAAATTATTGGCTAAATTTACAGACTTTCACTGTTTGCAATGAACAAATCAAACAAAAGTAATTGAAATAGCTCTACACAACAAATGTTTCAAGTGGTTTCCGCAAAATCAACTAAAGAATGCAAATTTTAATACTTCTGCAGTCTCAAAATTATTCAATCCCTCAAAACAGTCTCCAGCCACTTGATGCAACTAATCAAAGTCTTCATTAGTTGCACCAGGTGTGCTTCAGCTAGAACACCTGAAATATCTGAACTGGCTAGGTGTGTTGAGATGCAGTCAAAATGTGACAAAATCAAAAGAATGGTCCAAAAAGTTAAGAGAAGATATCATCACCCTTCACAAATGAGAAGGCACTAAATGTTCCTAGAGACACCACTGAAAGCCGCGTTTCCACCGAAATTACCCGGAACAATTTGTCCCAGGAACTTTTTTACCAGGAACTTTTTTTCCCCTAGACCTGTTGCTAGCCGCTTTTCCACCGCGGCCTAAAGTAACGTGAAGATTAGGCAAATAGTACGGTGACGTAGGACTGCGCGCACCGGGCGGCTTTACTGTTCCCACTGGATTTGATCCTCTGAATTTAAGCTTAATAAAGCCTGAACCTCGTCGTCGGTCGATCGGACGTATTTTTTAAACTCCATTGTTGATTCGAATAGCAGACGACTGTTACTGCATGCACCTCAACAGATGGTGGTTAAATAAAATGCTGCGTGGAGTCAACCAATCAAAATGCGGCATGAACTCAACCAATCAGCATGTTCAGCGCCCAAGTCCCACCCCTGAAAGTTCCTGAACTTTGAAAAAGTACTACCTCGTGAGCAGGGACTATCGGAGGGGGAAATATTTACCCGGAACTTCATTTAGACCCTGGTTCCTGCGGTGTACCACGTACCAAGTACCACCCCTAAGTTCCTAGTTCCTGGGGTGGAAACGCAGCTATAGCTATAGTTCGCAAGTTCAAAGGGACAGTGGTTACACTACCTGGACAGGGCAGAAAAAGGAAGCTATCAAAGGCTGCAACCAGATGTCTGAGAAACCAGGTTCAGAAATCCTCGAGTGACTGCAAAAGACCTGTAGCAAGACTTGGTGGCAACAGGTTTCAGCTGCACAGTAAGGCGCGTACTAAACGCATGCGTACACCACTACTGACCAAAACCACTATGGATCAGCGGGATGTCTAGAGGAAGAAGAATGAAGCATATGTTGAAAAGAACACTCTGTCTGCAGTTAAGCATGGTGATGCTCTGGGGCTGCTTTACATCCTCTGGCACTGGAAACCTGCAGCGTGTGGAAGGCAAGATGGATTCATTGAAATATCAGGAAATCCTTGGAGAAAACGTCATGCCGTCTCTGAGGAAGCTGAAGCTTGGGCGTCATTGGACCTTCCAACAGGACAATGATCCCTAGCATTCCTCAAATTCCACCAAGGCTTGGTTGCAGAAGAAGTCCTGGAAGAGTCTACAGTGGCCATCACAGACACCTGACTTGAACCCCATAGAAAATCTCTGATGAGATTTGAAGAAGGGAGTTGCAGCACACAAACCCAAGAATATTCCTGAACTGGAGGCCATTGCTCATGAGGAATGGGCTAAGATTCCTCAAAAACGCTGCCAGAAGCTGGTGTTGGTTGTACATCTCGTTTGTAGCAGGTCATAACAGCAAAAGGGTGTTATACAAATTACTAAAGATGCTTGCCATTAAGGCGCTGAATAATTTTGAGACTGCAGAATTCATTAAAAGTTGCATTTTCAGTTGAATTTGGGAAAACCACATTTGTTGTGTAGAGCTATTTAAATTACATTTGTTAATTGCAAACAGCTGAAAGACTGTACATTTTGCCAATAAACCTGATTTTTGTAATAGGGATTGAATCATTTTGATTATAACTGTATGTTAAGTATCCAAGAATACTTGGTTCTGATTGTTTAACACATAGATTAAACATAGGAACTCTCCAACATGTCCTTCATGTCAGCACATCAATTATCAATTATCAAATTGCAAGAAAGTCAGGAACAAAGACCCAGGAATGTCACATAACAGCATATTTATATCTAAATATCCTTCTAAATCCTTTGGACCCCTCCATAGTTGTTTCATCTCCCAGATTTCTGGCGCCAGTCCCAATCCTACAATAAAGGACAGGGAAAGATGGAGACAGAGGAAACACAAACCAAGGTGACGTTTCTCCAGAGAGCAGCTGTTATCTATCTTTTTCCCAAAACATTAGAGACAGAAGTTTGAATGATATTCTTTATTCTGATTTCTACTTCGTACTAAAATATGAATTTAAACATGAGAGAGACCAAAGAAGACCTCCTTTACCCATGCAATGGATCACCTAACAGTACAACAGTTTTTGTGTACATTCAGAAAGGGACATGTATGCTAGACAGGAACATGGGAGCCAAAACGACTTGAATCATGTACACATTCTATTCTATATTTATTTTTGATCACTTACTAAAGACAATTACTGTTAAATATTGATTATTGATTAACAAGCAGGTGGTAGGAAAATAAAGGACTGACGCATACTGGATGTTTTTCCCTTTTCACACCCTTCTTTGTAAACCCTAGAAATGGTTGTGCGTGAAAATCCCATTAACTGAGCAGATTGTGAAATACTCAGACCGGCCGTCTGGCACCAACAACCATGCCACGCTCAAAATTTCTTAAATCACCTTTCTTTCCCATTCTGACATTCAGTTTGGAGTTCTCACAGGAGCATGTTTATCAATTAAGGTTTTTACTTCAGTATAGAAGAAGTTCCATGCCTCTCACAAGTGGAATTAGTTGAAGCCTGTCCCATCAATATCTAATAGATCACGTATGTAATAATCAAATTAATATTTTTACATTGCCTTATTGTGATATATTTATAGGGGGAACTCTGTATTTTAATTTTCCAGATACAGTATATTATAGAATGGTCACTAAATAAATCTGATAAAACACCCGATTTAATAATCCTATCCGGATTGGAAACAAGGATCCAATCAAGCAAGGTAGATGAACGGCCATCAACTCTCGTGGGTTCATTAATTAACTGATTAATTAACTGGCTTACACTGCCTAAAAGATTTCTATCACCTGAGGAAGACCGATCCAACCAGTTATTATTAAAGTCACCCAATATGATCAGTTCGTTGTGTCTGTCATAAATATCATAAATATCCCATCTTGATAGGAGATGATCAACGATATTTGCTCCACCTGTCATAATGTTTTGGCTCATCAGTGCTTATACAAACCAGAGTTGTTTTGAGAAACACTTTTTCTTCATTGTTCAGGATATTGCAGTGTCAGCAGTCGCCACAGTCAGTCAGCTCCTGAGCGCAAGTCATGGGATGTACTTTTCCATCAACCATACTGCAATAAATGAGTAACAAAACAATTCACACTCACTGCACTGACAAACAGAACCATCTCAACCAAATTCATAAGCACTTTCTTTTTGACCTGCTGTCTGACTTTTTAATTTTGTTTGTATAGACTAACACAGACTCTACAGAAACTCTCTCTGCGTGAGAAGTCAAATCCATTGCTGGTGCAACCGAACATGGCAGTGCTGTCACTGAAGGGGCAATCTCCAATCCAACAAGTGCAATTAACCTCTTTTAAAGGCAAGTTTGAAGCTTAAATATACAACAGAACTTTCAAGAAAAAAGGTGCATTCACGGCATGTCAAAATGACAAGATTCCGACTTGTAAAAAGTGTTCATGACCTTGTAGAACTTGCAATTGCAGTTCTACAAGGCTCCAACTTGTACCACCAGGCCACTGCAGATTCATTTTGCCATTAATAGTGTTACCATAGAGATGCATAATTACAATCTAAGGACACGAACAGCTCTGAGTAGAAGTCACATGTTGTCGACTTGAATGCAGCAAAAGAGGAAGAGTCATAATGCAGTGTTTTTATTTATGTAAACTGCTGGTCAAAAATGTTGAATATTTTAGAAATGTTTGTTTCATAAGAAGTGTCTTGTGACTGCTGCCAAGGATGCCATTTGACCCTGGAGCCTCTGAAAATATTTCAGTGGTACCGCTGTTTTGTGAAAGACGTCCTGTCATGGGGATTGAGTCCAACTTCACACAGAGAAAAGAGATGCTCTGCATCTGGGAAAGCATGCTCTTTTCCTAGTTGACCCGAAGTCCCAGTCGGGTAGGTGCTCGAGGATCAAGTCCCTGTGTGCAAACAACAACCCTCATAAGTGGGCTAGGATTAGATACCATGGTAAGGGTTAACTTACCTTAACAGTGAAGGGGCAGCCTCTGCGACTTTCGTGAAGATGCGAGGAGACAGGGACAACCCGAATGGGAAGACTTTGTACTGGTATGCCCCTCCCTCTAAGGTGAACTGTAGAAATGGTCTGTGGCAAGCAAGGATAGAGACATTGAGACAAGTACACATCCTTCAGGTCTATCAGTGCGAAACCAATCTTGGAGTCTGAAACATGAGAGCATGTGTTTCTGTGTGAGCATCATGAATGTGAGCTTGTACATAGTGTAATTCAGAACTCGCAGAGCTAAGATTGGTCTCAACCAATATAGACCAACATATTGACAGTTTAGCAGCAGTTTTGATAGTTTAGCAGCAGTTTAGCGGCACTCAATGTGAGAGGACGCTGGCGCTGTTTATTCGCCACTTCTCCGTCTGCTATTGCCTCTCTTGTTCCTGTTTATTTGTGTTTGCTGTACCCCTACCTCTGGACAGCCTCTCAGCTGTTTCCCGAAGCCGCTTGGGCTCCTCGACCGGATTGTCGCCTCGTCGGTTAGCCGCAACTGGCTGCCCTCGTTCACCCAATGCGTGGTGGCTAATCCTAGCTGCTACAGCAGCTAACCCGATTGCCTCCTCCTTCTCACAGGCAACCTCCACCAGATCGAGCCGTGTTCAAGCCGTGGATCATTTTGGCACTCGCATCAGTTATCCACCTCTGTGCCCCTAGTCCACGGCTAACTGCTATCACGGAGCTCTCAGTCCCTTCGCTCGGCATCATGTTCAAATATTCAACTCTGCAACTGGTTGAACTAATCAACTACTCCATTCCATCCTGCATCCCAGTCATCAAACAGCTCAGACTTCTACGTCGACCCCATTACATCCACAGAAGCTTTCGCTGCAAGTTTGTTTACTTTCACCACGGACAATCCATTCCATCCATCTGGTCACCTGCACGCTCTGTCGCACCTCTCGCACGTCATCAGAATGCTTCCCGCGCTGGATTACATAGGGCCGAACTCACAGTCTGGCTGCACAGAAAACCCGTACTGGACTACAGTGCTATCCGCACTTCAAATACACCTATTCTCCAATCATTTGAAAATCCACTCACCGTCCACACGTACTGCTAACCGGGACAATCTCAGATCTTTCCAGCCTGCCCTCATCCCACCACCCTCTCACCATGACAACTTTGCCCTCCTCAACACCCGATCGCTCAATAATAAAGCCCCTGCCCTCCATGAACTAATCCTCGACAACACTCTGGACTTCCTTCTGCTCACTGAAACCTGGCAACAACCCAATGACTTCTTCTCCCTCAATCAACCCCCCCTCAATCAACGGTGGCCTCGCCGTTATTTTCAATTAGAACTTCCGGATCACAGAACTCACCCTCCCCTCAGTATCATCGTTTGAATATCTTGCCTTCAAAGCTCTTTCCTCCATGACAGTTATCCTCATTTACCGGCCACCTAAACCAAATCCCTCCTTCCTCTCTGATTTTACTGAACTCCTCACACTAGCATCATCTCTTTCTCCACGTCTGCTGCTACTCTGTGACTTAAACATCCACATAGACTCCCCCACCTGCAAGCTGTCATCAGAATTCACCATTTTACTGGACAACTTCACTCTCACCCAACATGTCACATCCCCACCCGTGAAAAAGGACACATCCTCATCTGGTGTGCTCCACAAACCAACCGGTGCTCGACCTTCATCCATGCCTCTTTCCCCTCTCTGATCACAAACTGATACGGTTCACCATCCCTTCTCCAACCCCACGCCCCAGCCTCCTCAGAGAAATCACCTTCCACAACCTTAAATCTATCGATCCCCACCATCTCTCTGACCTGCTCTCCACCACTCTCCACCTGGACTCAACTCTCATATCACCTTATGATCTCACAAACCACCTCAACTACACCCTGCCTACATCCCTCAAAACTCTGGCCGCCAACTTGAACGTCTGACAAAAAAAGAATCTCTCACAGTCCACCATGAAGCCTATAAACTTCACCTCACTGCCTACAAAGACGCCCTCATTGCTGCCAAATCTGCCTACCTCTCCACCATCCTCACCAACCCCTGTCAAAACCCCAGAACCCTCTTCTCCACAATGAACAACCTCATCAACCCTCGGACCAACACCCTCCCTACCTCTACTCCGGATCTCTGCAATTCATTCCTCCACTTTTTCGCTGACAAAATCAACATCATTCACAAATCTCGATCCCCTGTATCTGACCTCCCAGTGTCTACTCCAGCACTTACCACGGCTCCTCTTCTCCCAATCCCTCCTGTCCTCCCTCCCCTCCTCCACACTGTCTCCTCTCCCAGTTTGACTTGGTCACCCCTCCTGAAATCTCTAAACTCATCAGCTCTTCCAAACCCACTACCTGCTTCCTTGACTCCCTCCCTACTCCACTCCTTAAGTCCTACCTCCCCGTCCTATGCCTCTACCTCACTAACCTCTTCAACTCCTCACTGTCCCTTGGAACTGTCCCTTCTGCCTTAAAAAATGCCGCTGTCACCCCAATCCTTAAAAAAACCTGGTCTGGATCCCTCCTCCCTCAACAACTACCGCCCAATATCCAACCTCCCCTTTCTGTCTAAAACCCTGGAACGTATAGTTTGAACCTCTCCAATCTGGTTTTCGCCCCCTCTACAGCAAAAAACTGCTGTCCTCAAAGTCCTCAATACCTCCTCACATCTGCTGACAACGGTTCCCTCAACATCATTATCCTCCTCGACCTGAGTGCAGCCTTCGATACCGTGAGCCATAAAATCCTGCTCACCAGACTCAAAGACCTCGGTATCGAAGGTACTGCACTCAGCTGGCTCTGCTCCTACCTTTCCAACAGATCCCACTTCATCTCTCTCCATAACCACACCTCTGCCACAGCCCCAGTCACCCAAGGTGTTCCCCAAGGCTCCGTACTCGGCCCCCTCCTCTTCATCATGTACATCTTCCCCCTTGGTCAGATACTCCGCCACTTCAACCTGAACGCCATTTCATCATTAGGGTTCGTACCCCTTTTCTAAGGTCAAATTCAAGCACTTTTCAAGCACTTTCAAGGTCCATTTTAAAGTTTGCAGGTTTTAAGTTGCGGGTAGTTAACGTTAGTTACTATGCTGTAACTTTGGCTATGTTCACTGCATATTCCACAAACGAACATGCCGTAACGGACATGCATTACAAATATTACATTATCACACCAAGTACTCTCAGTCACTAATGGCCCTTTCAGACAGGACACGGAATGCGCTGCGTTGTGAAACCCATTTATTTCAATGGCTTGCGCCATGCGAGGACGTTTTGTTGCTGCGTCAACCAAAGGGGAGCGCAGAATTAGCGAGCTCACGCGCACGCCGCGGTCAAAGTTAAAAATAGTTCAACTTTTGCCACCATACTCTGTGACGATTACCCACGCGGCCAATAAAAACGGGGCATCCAAACAAGCGCGGAAATCAAAATGAAAAGCAATCACTCTGTATCTGAAGAGCTACATTTTATTTCTCAATTTAATAAACAAACTTCAGTCAGATAGATATTTGTTGTGAAAGAAATAGTTACAATTTCAAGCATTTTCAAGCATTTTATCCAAAATGTAAGCACTTTTCAAACCTTGAAAACACAACATCAAAATTCAAGGATTTCAAGCACCCATACGAACCCTGCATCATGAGCGTGGCCATACAGTGAAAACATCACTCGTGGTTGTCCAAGAGAGAGAGAAATCGTCTGCATCCAGGAGGACACAGACAGAACAACGGCATATTTTAAAAGAGGCGATCGGCCGTGCAGCTCTTTTAGAGGAATTCACTCTTTTATTAAGGAAATTGCCTCTTTCAGAACACCACTGATGGGAACTCCCCGCACTTATCTCTGCAAACGCTGAGAGAGACTGCTGATGTATGCTCTGGTTCCACATGCCAATTTCATTGACCTTTTCTGAATACATCAAAGGTGATTGGGGCTCCCAAGAGTGACCCCTAATATCTGTATTTCAACACAACGTCAGAAAGGGAACTATCAGTATACCTACAAGTTCACTTATGCACTAAAAAAGTGGGCCAATTTAGTCCCAAGTAGTATTGAAATAGCACACTCAAGTTTACTACAAGTATATTGATATTATTATACTTATACATAAAGTAAAAATATACTTTTTATTAAATATATATAATTTTGTTTTTTGTAAAGGTTTGGAATGTTAGAGTGCTCCTAACAGTTGTGTTTCTCTTCATTTCTTCAGGGCAAAGTGATACTTTTTTACCTGACAGAATAAAACTGGATACGACACAGGCTGAGATTTCCAAAGATAACATTGACCTTCAAATGAAAGTCAATTTCAGTGAAGGTCTACTTTCCCCCTTGTTTTATTTTGTGATTATTCCACATGAAATTATCGGTTGAAAGTGATATTTTAACTATAGCAACTTTTTTCATTCTTTCTGTAGATTTGATTAAAGATGTTGGGTTTGTCCTCTATGATAGTGATCAGTTCTTTCAGTCAAAAAGCTTTCAACCTTCTCTGGATACCAAGAGAAGAGTAATATCTGCTAACCTTCAAGAAAATCTAGGATTTGACCACATTGAGTTTGCATTCACACCATCGGTGAGCAGCTAGTCCAACATCACACTTCCCTCTGGGCACGCTTTTGTGGTTTGTGCCTTGCTGTTGCTTATTAATAATGAAATGAGAAAAAACTATTTCTCTGGCCTTACACTCTTAAAAAAAAGGTTCCAAAAGGGGGTTTTGGTTCCCTTAAAGAACCTTTCAGTATATTTCTAGGCACAGGTATAGTGTTCATGAATTGATATATTGTTGAACTTTCAGGTCGATTCCACACTATCCCTCAACGACTTTGCATGTGTGTTTTGGAGTTACACTAAAAATGACTGGAGCCCAGATGGCTGCACCAAAACAATGAACCCCTCAGGTCATGTAGTATGCAGCTGTAATCCAGAAAAAAATAAAAATGCAAACTTTGCCATTCTGATGGTAAGATATATTTGTAAAAGGATGTAGATATCATTGATATTTGACTTTAATGGGTCAGTACACTCTAAAAAATAAAGGTGGTTTTCAGAGCAATGCCATAGAAGATACATATTTGCTTCACAAAATAACTTTTAACTGAACAATTCTTAAAATAACGATTTTTTCTTAGTGTAAAGAAAATTTTATAAACCTTTTGTGCAATGGAACTGTTCCATGGAATGCAAATGAACCAAAGATACCAATAAAGAACCTTTATTTTTAAGAGTGTAAAGTCTATGATGCTGTGAAGTCCATTGGAACTAGAATTTTTGTGTAATTTTCTGCAGACATTTGATATCAACTATCAGTATTCTGAAGCCTTGCATTGGATCAGCATCACCGGCTGCGCTCTGTCTGTACTGGGTCTGTCTGTCACAGCTGGGTACCAAATCATAACCAGGTAAAGGCTTATAGTTTACACTGTTAAGCATAGCCACAGCTATTTGAGTGGTGAAACTTGTTATAACTTATATTCATGCACTTTGCCACAGGAAGTCAAGAGGAGGCAATCCTACTCTGCTAATGGTGAACATCTGCATGAGCATGACGGTTTTCTACCTTCTCTTCATCTTCGGCATAAACAACCCTGTCCAACATCTGAGTGTGGCAAAGATGTCTGGTCAGAACATAGTTCCTGAGTCAGACCATCACAAGTACCCAGATGAGGGTCCCTGTACAGCATTTACAGCTCGCTTCAGTACTTCCTGTTGGCCACGTCACTTGGAACACTCTGTACGGCATTAATGTGTTCCTCCTCTTCAAAAACGGAGTGTCTGGAACACCCCCATGGTTTCCAAAGGTTTCCCTGGCTATTGGATGGGGTAGGGGACATTGAACAAAACACTAAAGCATTGTGTAGTTTGTGACTAACTTCTTGGTTTTCAGCATGGGTTAAAGCGATATATGCGTAAATGCATCAACTGGTATAAATATTCAAATTTTTTGTGCGGATATGCCAGTGTTACCTGTGCCACTTTTCTGCTTCTGAATCATTAGCGCCACGGCAAAATAAATCCTTTTTTTTTTTTTTATGTCAAGAAAGCATTGCTTTCTGTTGAGTTTTCCTTACAAACTTTAATGAATAATTTCTCATCATTTACTCACCCTGGTGTTGTTCCAATGCCGTTTGCCCTTCATTCTTTTTGTGAACACAAAAGGAGGATTAAAAACAAAATGTCCTGCTTGTGCTCGTCCATACAATGGCAATGAATAGCAACCAGCATCAAGCTTTTAAAAAAATATGCCAAAGCATCACAGAATGATCCCATGCGACTCATGCCATATATTCCAAGTGTTCTGGGAGTATACTAGGGTTTTGAAAAACAAAAAAACAACCAGAAACTTGCAGAAAAATCCTGACCTTAGCTGTTGGTCTTCTGTGCACTACTGGGTGATGTGCGAGTTTGAATCTTCCCAGAGATATTTAACTCGGTTAAAATAGCACACAGATATTTTTTTTAGGGGAATTACTAGGCATTTCATGTTGCGTTTTTGTTCATCTTTATTTCTCACGACTTGTGTGCTTTTTTGGGGCAAGACTGAGTGAACTGTGGCACTAATAGAATGCACACATTGCGCAGCCGTGCAGAGAAGACTAACTTCCAAGGTCAGGATTTTCATAAAAAAATACATAACATTTTTGTTTGGTTTGTTTGTTTTATATACCCCCAGTACACATGGAATATAAGACAAGTGTTGCATGGGATCATTCTGGATACTTTTGGATATTTTTTAAAAATAGATGCTGGTCGCTATTCACAGCCATATGGATGAGTGTAAGCAGGATTTTTTTTAAATATTTTTATTTATTTATTCTCCCCTTATGGTCCAAAGAAGAAAGAAGGGCATGTGGCATAAAAACAACACCAGGGTGAGTAAATGAAGACTTAAGGTGAACTATCCCTTTAAGGTTTGTTGAACGTTAATCATCTAAAGTAGTGTATGGTTGTGTGGAATTGACCCTCTCACTGTGATGTTTTCTTACCAGCATGAAGAAGTGATAATGGTGTGGAAAGTACCTCAGTTATTATTAAAGGAATAGTTCACTTTAAAATGAAAATTACACCATGATTTACTCACCCTCAAGCCATCCTAGGTGTATATGATTTTCTTCTTTCAGAATACAATCAGAGTTATATTAATAAACACCCTGACGCTTCCGAGCTTTATAATGGCAGTGGATTGCAACCATCAGTTTGAAGCTCAAAAAAAGCTTCCAGCCAAACGAACATACGGATTCAACTTAAGTCTAAAGCGCAACTTATGGGAGTAGTGCGACATATTGCTGATATTTACACACTACGCCATGCTACTTCTGTCATCCTAAGTTGCACTTTAGACGCAATTAGACTGCGTTTGGCTGGAGGTTAGAATTTTAATTTGTAACGTGATAAATATTAATATTTTTCTTACTCAAAGTCATTGTTTTTCTTCAGAAGGCCTTTATGAACCCCGCAGAGCAGTGTGGAGCACTTTTATGGTGGATAGATGCACTTTTTTGAGCTTCAAACACACGGTTGCAATCCACTGTCATTATAAAGCTCAGAAGCGTCAGTGTTTTTATTAACTCCAAATGTATTCGTCTGAAAGAAGAAAGACATAAACACCTAGGATGGCGAGGGTGAGTAAATCATGGGGTAATTTTTCCTTTAAAAGTGAACTACTCCTTTAAGCATAATCTAGAGTAACCATGCGTTTCGAGCATGTCAAGTATTAACATAGGCCTATATATAATCGCAAAAGGTTTTCAGTATGTTTTGAAGATTACAAAGTTGAAGAGGCTTCAGAAATCACTCATCTTGCTTAAACTAAATACGAATAAGAAGTCTTGCTTGTATTGGTAAAAAACACTATTGACTCGGTGAGAAGATATTATAAAACTGTATTTTAAATGATTATTTAGTTATATTGATCAAGTAGCTTTACTGCAGTGTACCTTACTATTTTAATTAAAACGTTTTTCAGCATTTTTTTATAATTTTTCCAAAAATGAAAAAGAAAGGTAGGTGTATACTTGTGTATATTGTTATCAACCAACATTTTTATGAATATTGGTAAATCGTTTTTTCTTATTTCACCCACCCCTGCATCCTGGATATTAACTGCAAAATCAAACATAAGACTAAACCCTAAATATGAAATAATATATCCAATATATAATGCCATTAAATGTCAATAAATATTTTTCTGTTTAGTTCTACCTGCTGTTATTGTTGGTATCTCATTGGGTTCCACCTACAGTGTGAAAGATCCTTTAGGTTATCGACAAGAAGAGTTGTAAGTATCAAATATTTCCATTTTTTAAAACTCAACTTTATACCTTTTATGCCCAGAATCACAAACAAGGCTTATGCCTAGTCCCAGACTAAAATGCATGTTGAGCTGTTTTATGTCAGTGCCATTGTTTTGTCGATGCACACTAGTGTTTTTTAAGGCACAATTAAATTTTTTTAAGATTTAAGATCTAACCCTGGCTCAATCTAAGCCCTGCCTGCGAAACCAGCCCTTAGGATAGTTCACCCAAAAAGGAAAATTCTGTCATCATTTACTCAGCCTCACATTGCACCAAACCTGTAAGACTTTCGTTCATCTTCAAAACCCAAAGATAATTTTTATGAAATCTAAGATATTTATGTCCCTCCATTGACAGTCTACGCCACAACCACTTTGACACTTTGAGCAGTTTAGTCCAAATTTAATCACTATATGAACAGATTGAGTTTAGGCTTTTATTCACATATGAACATTGTTCAGCGAAATAAACAGAAGCTCAAGCATCCTGCTTGCATCGCTGAGAGCGTCAGGCTCGAGTGAAATCCTCCACTGTGTCCCAAACGCTCAAGACTGGATGATTGGTATCTTGGGGTGGGGCATGCTGAACAGCAGCTTCCCATTCCAGTGCCTTTCTTCCCCGGAGCCTCCTCCACACCCTCGATGGTTGGATGACCAAGGGGTACGTGGGTCTCCCCCCAGTGGAGCGTGCCGTTGCGATGCAGCTATGGCTTTAAAATGCTGCCATCTGGCGGGGTAATACCCATCTCCCATTCAAGGCCTGTAAGTTTTCGTCCATGATTACGGCCAAGGCTTACAGCAATGCTGGACAGGCGTCTCTGCCCTGCACGCCATGGCCCTCCTGCAAGTGTATCAGGCCAAGGCACGAGGGTAGTTCTGACCCAGGGTTGATGCAGGAACTGCGCATAGCGACAGACCTCACCCTACGTGCGTGAATGAACCTCATTGGTGCTTGCTGAAGCTCAAACGTGCTGTGTAACACGAGAATGAACCTCATTGGTTCTTGCCGAAGCTTAAACGTGTTGTGTAACACGAGAATTAACCTCATTGGTTCTTACAGAAGCTTAAACGTGTTGTGTAACACGAGAATTAACCTCATTGGTTCTTACAGAAGCTAAAACATGCGTGCAAGCATGCTTGGGCTTCCATATACCATAACTGATGCGGGCTTTGATTAATGTTTATATGTGAATAAAAGTTTAAATTCAATATGTTAAACTTATAAAGTGATCGAGTCATTGCAGGAAATTTGGACTGAACCGCTCAATTCATGTGGATTAGTTTCATGATCTCTTTATGAACTTTTTGAAGCGTAAAAGTGGTAGTGCGTAAATGTCAACGGAGGGACAGAAAGCTCACAGATTTCAGTAAAATATCGTCATTTGTGTTTCAAAGATGAACTAATGTCTTATGGGTTTGGAACGATATGAGGTTGAGTAAATTACAGAATTTTCATTTTTTGGTGAACCAACCCGTTAAATGTAAAAAATAAAATAATTTTTCTCTTACTTTTTTTTTATTTTTATTTTTATTGTTCTCTCTGGATTTTAGTTGTTCACTTGTCACTCTTCTTTGATGCAGTTGCTGGCTGGCTTCACTGGACCACAAACAGAAGTTCAGTATGGGGAAACCCATGCTTTGGGGATTCTTGCTCCCATTAATGCTCATGCTGCTCTCAAACATGGCAATACTGGTGCACTTCTCTCACAACATCTGCAGGACCAACCCTAACTTAAACAGGTATGTTTACTTTGGGACCAGAAAAGCTCTATCAGTTATCAACCTAAAGGCATTTATGAGAATATATTTAACCAATAACACTGTTGCTGTTTAGTTCACGGAAAAATCCTCTAAAGAAGAAGATTTTGAGTAGTTTCTCTCTGGCAGTGATGCTCGGCCTGTCCTGGGTCACCGGCTACATTTTGATCATCACCCATGAAACAAATCTCAAACTTATTCTGAGTGTGGTTTTCTGTCTCTTAAACACAACACAGGTGTGTTAATGAACATTGCACAAAAATGCACAAAATCTTATAATGGATTATAAATGAAATCAGCAATGCTTCTGTTTTTCTTTCCATTTCCAAAGGGTGTTCAGATATTAATTTTATTCACTCTGAGGCCGTTATTAAACTCAAACCCAGCATTTCTGGACAGTCTGTGTGCATCAAACATAGGCTTTCACAGGAAGACTTTCCTTTTATGGAAAAATAAGAAACCAGAAAACAACGAAAGCTACAAATCCACTGATTCTGAATTGTCCTGATGGGCCATCAAAGGTAATAACCAAAAGATGATTATTTTGAGACTTCCTTTGATTCATATCAATGAACTTGTGCAAAATCAGTTTTTGTGTGTGTTTTTAGTAATTTTTAGTCACGGTTCTTAGCAAAAGTTCAGTGACATTTTTATTTGCGCATGGTAGAAAGCAAATACTGATACTGACATAATGACATACAATAAATATGGAAAATTGAACTACATGGTTGAGGGAGCAGGCTACACCGTGACTCAGAGAAAACATACCAAAGGGGGAAAATGTTTTCACACTTTAAAAAAGCTAGTACTGCCATACTAGCAATTTTATGTGTATGTGTGAATTTTGTGTGTATTTGTGTGTTTATACAAACAAATGTTTTTTTTTCTGAATTTCATGTGTATGTGATATATTTAATGTATATATTTACAATGTTTTATTGTGTGTGCCATTAGGAGCTTTTTGGGCTTTGTTCACACTGTACACAAAACTGATTTGGTTTTAAATTTCAATCTTTAGGACTTTCTGTTGAAACATTTTTCAGGTTATGAAATTTGCCCTTCTAATTACAAAAGTAGTATAGGCTTCTATTCACCACTAATGAATGTCATATAATTCACACGAAAATGTGCCACATTCCAAATGATGATAAAAACTGCTTGAAATCTGATCTGAGGGAGAAAACAATCGAAAACAACAACAACAACAATAGATAAAGCTTTGTCAACACCTGATTTCATTGGCTTTATTTGCTGTTCAGACTAAACAAACACATTTTTTTTTTTAGATCTGTCTGAACAAAGCTTGACGACTAAGGCAAAGACTAAGGTTTTTTTGCAATGTTTGATTTGCTCTAATGTAAAATAATATAAACGTACTGTGAACACACCAATCTTCACATCAAGTTTGGCTCATTGCTTTTTACTAATCACTGCTGACATATATTAAACATTGATGGAATGACACATAGACTGTTGGGTCTGAATGAATGTTTTCAAGATCTTAATGAGATTATATGTATGAGTTTATGAATTTCTTTACTTTAGTTACCATGGTCATTTTAGTTGAGATCGTATTAGCGGTTAGGAAGTTTCTGTAATACGGCCCCAGAACCCTAAAGCCAAGTCAGGAGAAGGTTTCCACCAGGGGGAGCCATTTACAAGAACATACTTTTGTGATGCCTAGAAGATACATAAACTGTGGTTGATCCTAGTTTGCATTGTTTAAGCACATACAGTGGCTATTTATTTCCAGTTTTGGTTCCTCTTTCATTCATCATATCTGACGCAGATCATTTTGCATTGAGACAAGACGAGCTAAACAAATGGGAAGTTGCTGTCATGCAATTAATCAGAAAATAACATCTTCAACATTTTAAAATGCTATGTATTTAAACTGATTATGACACACACACACACACACACACACACACAGACAGACAGACAGACAGACAGACAGACTTATGTGAGCTCCTTCGCACTACTGTGTCACAGCTGCAAACATCACACCCCATCCGTTTCTTCTCAACTCAGGTGATTTTTAATCATGTCTCATTGTCCTCAACTCTTCTCACATTTAGACAGTATGTTACATGCCACACTAGGGATAATAAGACCCTGGATTTACATTATGCAAATGTAAAGGATGGCTATAGTTCCTCCCCCCACCCCCCGCTTGGTCGCTCAGATCATAATCTGGTCCACCTCATATATGTCTACAAACCTTTAGTTCAACAACAACCTCCTATGACAAGGCCTGTGAGGAGATGGACAGAGGAGATCTTCTGTGTGTCATTTGTCTATACCTCTCCATCCCACTGTGAAGTTGGGAGAACTATATATGCCTCACCTACCCTTCATCAGCCTGCCTCCTCATTATCCACCCTCACCTCTTCTACGAGCCTCTGCATAACTAAGGATCAGGTAAGAAGAGAACTACAGAGAATCAAGGTGAAAAAAAGCTACACGGCCAGACGGTATTGGCTCCAGACTGCTCAGGGACTGTGCAGACCAGCTTTGTCAGGTGGTTCTGTACATTATTAACAGTCAGCTGACTGCGTGGACCATTGACTACCTCACAAACAGACCACAGTACGTGAGGCTTCATGGCTGTGTGTCTGAAAAGGTGTTCTGCAGCATAGGGGCTCCACAGGGGACAGTGCTCTCTCCTTTCCTGTTTACCCTGTACACATCAGACTTCATTTATAACACTAGTAGTTGTCATATCCAGAAGTTCTCAGATGACACAGCTATTGTTGGACGCGTATCGGATGGGAATGACCTGGGGCCTCATTTATACCGCACAAAACAGGCCCTAAAGAGGCGTTCGCCACTTCCGACGAATAAGTTGTGATTTATAAAAACAAACTTGATGGGAAAATTTGCACACCTGCACACAAACTCTGACCCATGCGTACGAACATTTTGGAGACGGAGCAGTTTAGCGACACCGATGGTGAGCTGGAGTTTTGTCTTTTTGGTCACTTTTAGACAGAAAATGATACATATACAGAAAGATATTACAAATCTAATTTCAATCACTTAGAAGCAAATATCCATCCCTTCTCAAATGTCCGCGCCAGCGAGCGCGTTGGCTCGTTTAGTGAAACTGAAACTGGCCCGTGAATCTTCATTATGAGTCCTAATCATAAATACAATACATGTTCACAATAAAAGTTTAAATAAATAAACTAATGATTTAAACTGTGTTTTACTCCTGATATAAACATTCAGATTAAATATGGCATTCTCATTAATGGAGTTAAACACTTAAATTACATGAAATCATTACTGAAAAGTTACAAAAAATAATAATATTCTAATAAATAGAAAATTGTGTTGTGGATGCCAATCAATAGAAATATTTGTAGTGGATGCAATGCTTTTGAACACCTTTCTCTGTCAAGTCAAAAATAGTCGGGGACATGGAGCTCTCGACATCTCGAAAACGCATGTTTCAACGATACAACAACAGCGTTAGACGTTCCTCATCAGAAACGCCCTCAATGGTCCACCACGAGGTTTCCGCACCATCGCCATGACAGCCGGCTGGGGTACATTTAATAAAACACACTGATATTAAAAGACATGACACTTTGATTCTGTCTGCATAACTGTAAACAAAGATATGGTATTAAATATGTAATATTTAATACCATATCTACCGTTTAATACCATATATACCGTAACAATATATAACATATTAAATATGTTATATATTGAGCCTATTTGAAAATTCTGGCTGATGATTTCATGTTATTGCCGATAACCAATAAATTGGCATATTAGACCTATATTCTATTTTGGCGGTGTACTACTATAACAGCTTAGGAATCACATCATTTTAATTTACAGATGGAAAGTGGATATTATTTTGAGGTTTACTAAAGAACTGTTATTAAATTTGTACATTTATTTAAGATTCACTTAAGTGAGTAACCCAATCTAAATGTAGAAATGAGCATGCGGATAATAGGCTAACATTTAATCATTTCGATCAATTATAATGTCTTAGGTTTGCCTGCTGTTATTGTCGGCATTTCGCTGGCCACCACCAGCTTTAACCCTTGTATGGTGTTCGGGTCTGTAGGACCTGTTTTCATTTTTTATCAAAAGAAAAATGATACGATTAATTATTTTTTCAACCTCAGACTCATTGGCCTTGTCTAATTTTCTGTGAAGAACATATATCAGAACACATTTTCAATGATCACACACTGTACACCCCCCCCCCCTACATATTTATAATACCCGGGGCTAATAAAAGTGTGGAAATTTTAGGTCCTGTGTACCTTTACTTTCTCCTCCTCCTGCCAGGGCTTGCTGTTATTGTGTGTGTGTGTGTGTTCTTGTATATGGTTTATGAGGACACAAATGTGTATAATGACATGGGTATTACAGCGTAAACATGGTTTATGAGGACATATGTGTCCTCATAAACCAAACGGCTTAAAAACATACTAAATGGTGTTTTTTGAAATTCAAAAAGGCCAAAAGGTATCTGTGATTGGTAGGTTTAGGGGTAGAGTTAGTGTAGGGGGATATATTATACAGTTTGTACATTAGAAAAACCATTACGCCTATGGAGAGTCCCCGTAAACCACATATCCAAGTGAGTGTGTGTTTGTGCGTGAGTGTGTGTGTGTGTTGTGTGTATGTGTGTGTGCGTGTGTGAGTGTGTGCGTGCATGTGAGAGAAAGATTGTGTGTAAGTGTGAGAGAGTGTGAGTGCAAAAGTGAGTTTTGTTTCTACCCCTGCCGTACCCCGCCAAGGTTGCAATTCTTAAATGTGATTAACAAAGGTAAAGGGAAAATATTAACCATATATGCAGTTTATATTGCTTGTAATTGGGATGAAGTAAACATCTGCTGAGTATTGAGCATAAATTGTTTGTTATGTTGAAAAAAAAATAAAAAAATGCAGCGGGTCCACCAGACCCACGAACACTGGCTGAATAACAAAAATATGAATACCACACAAGGGTTAAAGACCCTTCAGGTTATTGACAAGAAGAGTTGTAAGTGAAAAATCATTTCGCTTTATCCAAGCTATTTCCTGTGACTGTGTGAGACTTCTGATTCATTGATCGCTATAGTTTAGCCTAACTAAAAGAATAACAAAGTGCAGAAAAACCGAAATGGTAAAACTAACATAGTTTTGCTACAAATTCTGTTTATGATTACAATAATACATTTTAAATGATATGATAAAGAACAGTTTGCGACATCAAGTAACAGACTGTTTTTTTGTAGTGTACAGCCAAAATACGTGTAAGTGGAGGACATTCAAGTTACAAAAGCGCCATATTTGATTTTTAACAGGAAATAAAGCGAACTGTGACTGAGATAGACATCTCTTCAGTGGGTTGTACTGTTATTTACTGTTATGTTCTGCTGACGAAACGCTGCAAAAAATATCTTTCCAAAGAATTTCAGTAAACAAAATCCAGACAACATCAGCTGTGGTAAATACAGGTTTCTGGTCCTCTTCCTCTTCATTGTTTTTTTTTGTTTTTTGTTTTTACAGCGAATGTCATTTTAAAACACGGTAAGTGCGTCACAGCCATGGCTTAAGATCTATTAGCCTACATTAAAAACAAGGTGGATACCCCACATTAAAATATACATTTTATTTGTGGGGAGAGTGGGGTAAAGTGAGAATTTTTTTTACATTTGTTCCCCTCTACGCGAGCTAAAATTATATATCAGTCAAATTTACACATTTCCCATTAATTCAGGATGTTTCCTAGCAATAGAAATTATTAGAATGTATTCAGGACGAAGGGCAGTGAAAATATGATTGTTTTAAAAAAAAGTGGTCTTGTGTCTCACTTAGGGGTAAACTGAGACAGACCAGAGAAATCAAGGGGGTAAAGTGAACCACTTACTTTTTCCACTCTAAACTTCCATAACAAACATGTTGTAACAGTAAGAATCTTGACAGCTAGCTTGACAACCACACATTCCAGAACTAATGTCGGACTAGTAACAGAATCATGGAGATTTTTTTGATGACCCACCGGTGCTTCATTTTTTTTAAGCCCAAAATACTTTTCCAAGTGAAGGTGTAACGCCCTTGGCGTGCTAAGGGTGAATGGCACACTGGAGGAAATTCCTCCTAAAAAAAAAGAACTATGTCCAAATTATTGTGATACATTTGGAAAACTCAATGCAGTCAGACCTCCCCTGGCCAGCCCAGGGAGGGTGGCCCATCCTGAGCCAGATTCGGATTTGTCCGCCACCGCTGGAGCTCCTTCTGGAGCAAAGTCGGTCCTAAAACGGACCTTTGGGTCTTTGTGGAGGAGGGACAATTCTCCACTCGGGCAAGGAACATGGACCAGAGAACCGTGGTGGTCAGACCGGGTGTGGAAACAGCCTGACCCAGCCCAGGGAAAGTGCACTTTGTGCGGGCGAGACTTCCAGTAAATAGGGTGGACACCCAGTCCCTCGGTGCCAGGGCGTGCACACCGGTGAACGTGCACCGTCCTGGGTGAGCTAGGGGTGAAAGACACACTGGAGGATATTCCTCCTTGTAAAAATGTCCAAAAATATCTTGTATTTGAAGAAGAGCTCCATGCTCGCAGACCTCCCGGGCCGGCCCCAGGGAGGGTGGGTCATCTCCAGTCAAAGTCAGATCCTTACACCTGCTGGTGCTCCTGCTGGAGCAACCACGGACGCTCGGGGTGTTGTAGAGGACAGAGACGACACTCTTATCGGACTAGGTAATGGAAAACAGGCGCCTCCGGGTTGCCTGGGGCCCAGAGGAGCGCACCCTCTCCTTCGGGCCGTCAAGTCGGGGTGCCCGGTCGATTGGAGCTTCGGACGCGCCTGGGGATGGAGCAGCTTGCTCCTCCCCGATTTACGCGTCGACCTTGGGAGACTCTAAAACGGATGTCTGCAAAGGTGGCCGCGGGCGCGTCGGAGGCTTGGATTAGTGGGGCCCCCCTGGCATGTCTTAAGAGCCGAACTTTGCCCTGCGCCTCCCCCGCTTTGAAAGCACCCTTCCCGGTTACGGCCTCGATCCAGATGCCTCCCGCCCCTGCCCCCGGCGGATGGTTCCTCATGCTCCCTATGAGTGGCTGTGTCGTCTCGAGCCTAGGCCCGAGTGGAGCGAGACCGAGGGAGCCTGCGCATCGCGGTTCACCGTCCGGGGCTTCTCGGTTGATCCCAAAGGTAAAACGTTGAACAGTCGGTCTGGGTAAACGGTGAAGCAAAACGGACGGTGTCCGTGAGGTTGCAGATGGACGAGATTCCCATGCTGACTTCACTCCCTAGCAGGCTCCCAGGGAGAGTGCGGAGCTCCTGTCGGAGCGACCTCGGTCCTAAAACGGACCTTGGGGGTTTTGTCGAGGGGGGGACAAACGCGTCATTCGGACAAGGTGAGACGGAGAAGGTGCTCCACCTCTTTGCCTAAGCTACTGCACCCCAGGCTACTGATTTTGCTTCCCCCTTCTTTTTTTTCTTTATGAATCTTAGGAGGCTTGACTTGTCAATATTTCTCTCCCTTGCAGCTGCTCTTATAGACTTCTTTCCTTCCTTGACCTCAGCAGCTGCACTATCCATCTCCTCGAGGGGTGTTTTGCCCCAGTTTTTCTTCCTGGTGTATTGCCTTGGCATGATGGCTTTTCTACTATGTTTATGACATTAAAAATAAAACATATGTCATGTCATGTAATATTACATTAAAATATGTTTAAGACTAAACTTAACTTGTGCCTCATGTCTCACTTTACCCCACCGCCACATTTTAGAAAAAAACTATCTCTCTTAGCAATTCAGGCTTATCTTCAGCTAGCATCATCACATGGTTTTATATGTTGGTAGTTCATCAACATGTATGATATACGTTTTTCTACCTGAATCAATTTGCATTGGCACAACAGTTGATTAAGTTGACAGCAAGAACATTTACTTTTACATACAAAAAAAAATATTTTTGTGAAAAAACATGCTTACTCAGCACCATGAGGTCCTCTCCTTCATGGCCAAGGGGAAATGGAAGGGGCTTGAAAACATAATGGTCATATGACCACAATTGTGTTCCTTTGCCTAGATATAGGGGGTGTCTCACATTACCCGATGTCTCACATTACCCCGTTCTCCCTAATATTGGCCGCAAACCATATAATATTTTTTTAAATGTAGAACATTACACTTACACATCCCAGTATTTCTCGTTCTCTCTCTGTCCTGTTTTAGCTGTTGGTTAGCGTCTCTGGACAAGGCGGGAACGTTTGATCCGAAGCGGCCGATGTTGTGGGGTTTCTTGCTCCCTCTAGCGGTCATGTTGTGTTTTAACACAGCTCTGCTTGTCTACTTCTCTCAAACCATCTACTGTGCAAATCCCAACCTGAAGAGGTACGTAACTGAACCGTAAACGAATGTTCCGGGTTTAAAACAAGTCAATACCGTCCTTTAATATATGATTTGATTCGGATTGAAAATAGTTAATTGAAGATAAACTATTTCATGTAGGCCTAACAACAGTAGTAGCTGTCTGAGGTGTAGCTAATTGTAGCTAAGCTTTGATGTTTAGCCGTATGGCAACATATTAGCGGTTCAATAAAAGTTAATATTGTCTATATTATTTTTTGGTTCTTTAGCTCACGAACCACTCCTTTAAAGAAGAAGATTTTGAGCAGTTTCTCTCTGGCTGTGGTGCTCGGTTTGTCCTGGGTCATTGGTTACTTTGTGCTCATCACCCATGACAAAAACACTCTACATCATTCTCAGTGTGGTCTTCTGTCTCTGCAATACAACACAGGTGTGCTATTACACTGTTAATAATATTTTTGACAGGCCACGCCAGAACCTTGATATGCTTCTTACAGAGCCACTCCTTGGTTATCCTGGCTGTGTGCTTCAGGTCATTGTCATGTTGGAAGACCCAGCCTCGACCCATCTTCAATGCTCTAACTGAGGGAAGGAGGTTGTTCCCCAAAATCTCGCAATACATGGCCCCAGTCATCCTCTCCTTAATACAGTGCAGTCGCCCTGTCCCATGTGCAGAAAAACACCCCCAAAGCATGATGCTACCACCCCCATGCTACACAGTAGGGATGGTGTTCTTGGGATGGTACTCATCATTCTTCTTCCTCCAAACACGGTTAGTGGAATTATGACCAAAAAGTTATATTTTGGTCTCATCTGACCACATGACTTTCTCCCATGACTCCTCTGGATCATCCAAATGGTCAATGGCAAACTTAAGACGGGCCTTGACATGTGCTGATTTAAGCAGGGGAACCTTCCGTGCCATGCATGATTTCAAACCATGACGTCTTAATGTATTACCAACAGTAACCTTGGAAACGGTGGTCCCAGCTCTTTTCAGGTCATTGACCAGCTCCTACCATGTAGTTCTGGGCTGATTTCTCACCTTTCTTAGGATCATTGAGACCCCACGAGCTGAGATCTTCCATGGAGCCCCAGTCCGAGGGAGATTGACAGTCATGTTTAGCTTCTTCCATTTTCTAATGATTGCTCCAACAGTGGACCTTTTTTCACCAAGCTGCTTGGCAATTTCCCCATAGCCCTTTCCAGCCTTGTGGAGGTGTACAATTTTGTCTCTAGTGTCTTTGGACAGCTCTTTGGTATTGGCCATGTTAGTAGTTGGATTCTTACTGACTGTATGGGGTGGACAGGTGTCTTTATGCAGCTAACGACCTCAAACAGGTGCATCTAATTTAGGATAATAAATGGAGTGGAGGTGGACATTTTAAAGGCACACTAACTGGTCTTTGAGGCTCAGAATTCTAGCTGATAGACAGGTGTTCAAATACTTATTTGCAGCTGTATCATATTAACAATTAATAGCAATAATAAAAAAATATTAATTTACTATTTTCATTATAATTAACTATAAAACAATAATGGATTACAATTACATTTTGATGCTTATCTTATTGGCAGCAAGACATTACTTCTCATATTTTGTTTCTTTCTTTACCCGTTTTGCACAACTTGCATTCCTGATTGTGTTTGTTTTCTGGGTTAATTTCCATATAGGTGTTTTGCACATCACAGTTCTGTGTAACCACTGCATGTCACATCCTAATTTTCCAAATACTTGTGAGATAGAAATAGCCTACTAATTTGACTAATGCACTATCCATATCGCTACAAATTGCATGAAGGGGTTTGTGTGATGTGTTTGTGTATACGGTGCAAAAAGTGAATATTCACAGTTGTTTCCTTGAGATATTTCTGATCTGACCCATATAAATTACTTTTTATTGCTATAGTCCAAAGTATTCAAATCATATCAAATAGTTTTTGACTTAATTTTGATGTTTTAACTAAAGTTTTGTTTGAGACTACACACTTCTGCTAATATTTGGTGTTATTTGAGTGAGGTTTTTCAACTCTTTCAGAGAAACCCACCAATAAAATCGCACAAATCAAAACAAACTGAGATTGGTTGCTTTTCAGGTTAGTTAGACTGGTTTTTCCTGTCTTAATGGCTGGTTCTTGGAATAAATTGGAAAATTGGCAAACTGAACAGGGGAACACAAAAGCAGGAACAGGGGAAAATCCAAATCCGAACTGGCAGCCAGTTACAGTCCATAAGAACAGGCAGAGGTTCAGACCCAGACAGACGATCACTTGACACATGTTAAAACGCAAACAGGAATAATCCATCAGAGCAAGTCACTAGTCAGAGGTAGCGAGAATCACTGGCATAGAAAAAAGCCGGGATGAATAAACAAATAATTTGTGATACAAATGTGTAGTTAAATAGACAAAACACACTGGCAATGAAAGAGAAAAATTGAGGGGTAGAAATAGGAACAGATCAGAAGAGAAACAGCTTTTTGCGTGTGCACGTCCACTTTTATTACAGCCCGATCAAATGCGTGCGGCCAACACGTGAAAAAAACAACAAAAAAAGACTTTTGTCTAATGTTTGTCTCTGTAAACGCTGTTTTTAACAGACTTGGTGTCAAAACAATTCGACCTACTCTAACATCAGCACCTCAACATTTGGCACCACACTCCAGACTACAACCCAGAGTTCCACCACTACACTCCAGACAACAACCCAGAGTTTCACCACTACACTCCAGACAACAACCCAGAGTTCCACCACTACACTCCACACCACTACACTCCAGACAACAACCCAGAGTTTCACCACTACACTCCAGACAACAACCCAGAGTTCCACCACTACACTCCAGACAACAACCCAGAGATCCACCACTACACTCCATACTACAACCCAGAGATCCACCACTACACTCCATACTACAACCCAGAGATCCACCACTACAGCACCCCTGAACACAACAACGACCAAACCCAGTCTGGTGTGTGAAAACAAGGGTACCTTACTAAACGGGATCTGCCTCTGCCCAGACGATTGGACTGGAACTACCTGCAGCATCTGTAAAACCCATTGAAAATATTGCATGATATGTAGACTGAATAATCTTGCTTATGTTCTCAAGGTTACTGACAGTCTTCTCTTTTTTTTTTTTTTTTTACAGCAAATTTCTGCCCTGAGCAAAACCCCACAACAGCAAATTTCTGCCCTGTACAAAGCTCCACACAAACCAGTGAATTCACCTTTCCAAAAACGGTCTTAGGCCAGTTTGCTTCCTCAGTTGAGCGATGTCCATCAAATACACCAAATGGTATTTTAGTCTACCTTTCTGTATTTACAATATACTCTCTACTTTAAATATATCTTAATTTAACATGAATGTTTTTCAGCTGGATTCCCCAAAGCTTCAGCCCTCTGTAATAGATCTACTCACTTATTTGATCCTCCAAACACTCTAGAGTGTGGTTTGACCCTGGACACCATTAATAATGATGTAAGTAATCAATGTCTAATGATTGTAATATAAAGTCATATAAAACATGAATTTTACCCAGATGAAAACGGAAAAGGTTGCATGATTGCATAATTGATTTTTTTTTATTTTTTTTTATTTTTTTTATGAAGCTATCTGGAGCTACTCAACCCGAAGTCTCAAATTGCCTCCAGTACCCAGATCCTCACATCCATACCGGAACGGCTAACAGCCCACAACATCACAAATGCTGTAAAAATAACCAACATCCTTCTCTCCCGTGATGAAACTGCACAAAGCACGGTACTTATTAACCCTTAAACATATTTTAAAATGTAAAGTCTCCTGTCATGAGGGCCATTTCCAGATTTTCTCCATTTAAACTGTGTGTGTGTGTGCAGTACCTGTTTGGAAGTTTGGAAACATTACCCTTTTTTATGTTTTTGTAAGAAGTCTCTTATGCTCACCAAGGCTGCATTTATTTCATGTAAAATATTGCAAAATATTATTACAATTAAAATAACTGATTATTTATTCCTGTGATCAAAGCTGAATTTTCAGCATCATTACTCTAGTCTTCAGTGTTACACGACCCTTCAGAAATCATTCTGAAATGCTGATTTGATGCTCAAGAAACATTTCTTGTTGCTTCTTATTCACATAATTATGTTTATAATGTTTATTATTAATATTAATAATTATAAAAATAATCATATATTATATATTAATTGTATTATTATAAGAGTCAATTTTAAAATGTGTTTAGGGAAACAATATAGCAAGACAATTTGTATTTGCTCTTGTTCATGGCTTTTTTCTTTCTCTATTTACTCTGCAACTTGTTTTTCATAATTTGCATGTTGTTATTTCCATATGCAGTGTAAACATTGCATGTCAGTGCCTAATTTTCCAAACTTCTGATGTAATAGACAGATATACTAATTTGACTACTCCAGGTACCACAGAACACTATCATACATAATCGACTGTGCAGGTCCAGTTTTAGATTCTGCGTATGCAACCATGCAAGCACACATTTTTACACTTCTTTGCTAAGGTATGTCCGCAACATGTTTATAATATTACTGTACACAGATGAGAAAAAACATTATGACCACCTGCCTAATCTGCCGTTGGTCCCTCCGCGTGCTGCCAAAACAGCGCTGACCCACCGAGACATGGACTCTACAAGAACCCTGAGGTGTCCTTGGTATCTGGCACCAAGACATTAGCAGCAGATCATTCGAGCCCTGTAGGTTGTGAGGTGGAACTGCCATGGATCTAACTTGTTGGTCCAGCACATCCCACACATGCTCAATTGGATTGAGATTTGAGGAATTTGGAGGCCAGGGTAACACCTCAAACTCATGTTCCTCAAACCATTCCTGAACAATGTGTGCAGTGTGGCAGAGTGTATTATGCTGCTGAAAGAGGCCACTTCCACCAGGGAACTACACTGTCATGAAGGGGGGGACTTGGTCTGCAATAGTGTTTAGGTGGATGGCATGTATCAAATTGACGTCAACATGAATGGCCAAACCCCGGGTTTCTCAGCAGAACATTTCCCAGAGAATCACACTCCCTCCACCGGCTTGTCGTCGTCTCACAGTGCATCCTGGTGCCATCACTTCCACAAAGTAAACGGCACACTATGCACAGCCGTCCATGTGATGTAAAAGAAAACGGGACTCATTGGACCAGCCGACCTTCTTCCACTGCTCCAAGATCCAGTTTCGACGCTCGAGAGCCCATTGTAGACACTTTGGACGGTGGACAGGGGTCATCATAGACACTCTGGTCTGAGCTACGCAGCCCCATACGCAGCAGAGTGTGATGCACTGTGTGTTGTAGCCAGCCTTGAGTGCCCAACACCCTGTCGCCGGTTCGTGATTTATCACTTCTCGGACCACTGTTGGTCAATTCTCACCACTGCTGACCGTGAGCAACCCACAAGCTTTGCCATATCAGAGATACTCTGACCCAGTAGCATTGCCATAACAATTTGGGCCTCATCAAATTCGATCAGATCTTTATTCCTGCCCATTTCGCATGCAACCAACATGTTGATTACAATAATTGTTACTGTTTGCTTACCATCTAATCTACCCAGAACTTAATATGTGGTCTTGTTAGGAGATGATCAACGATATTTGCTCCAGCTGTGACCAGTCATAATGTTTTGGCTCATCAGTGCTTATACAATCCAGAGTTGTTTTAAGAAATCTTTTCTTTATTGTTCAGGATATTGCAGTGTCAGCAGTCGCCACAGTCAGTCAGCTCCTGAGCGCAGGTCATGGGATGTACTTCTCTGTCAACCAAACTGCAATAAATGAGTAACAAAACAATTCACACTCACTGTACTGACACTGACATACAGAACCATCTCAACCAAATTCATAAGCACTTTCTTTTTGACCTGCTGTCTGACTTTTTACTTGTGTTTGTTTAGACTAACACAGACTCTACAGAAACTCTCTCTGCGTGAGAAGTCAAATCCATTGCTGGTGCAACCAAACATGGCAGTGCTGTCACTGAAGGGGCAAACAATCCGACAAGTGCAATTAACCTCTTTTAAAGGCAAGTTTGAAGCTTTTATATACAACAGAACTCTCTAGAAAAAAGGTGCATTCATGGCATGTCAAAATGACAAGATTCCGACTTGTAAAAAGTGTTCATGACCTTGTAGAATTAGCAGTTGCAGTTCTACAAGGCAGAGTCCTGCAACGGGTCGGGTACCCGCGGGTATCCGCGGGTACCCGCATAAAAGTGGCTAGAACGGGTGGATTGTGACATTCTTAAAATTCACGGGCGGGGACGCGGGCGGATAATGAACTCCTTGCGGGCGGGTAGCGGATAAAAAAATATGTGCAATATTTCGTATGTCTAAATTACCAGCATTACACATACGCAAATATGTGTTTTAGTAAAAATATTATTGTTTGCCGTAACCCGACCGACCCTGTCAATTTGGGACCGACCCAATTTAATTTTTTTCTCCACTTTTAGTCCGACCAAGTTGCGACATTAAATTTCTCTGTACTGTAGGCTAATAGGCCTATGTGTTGTAGCCCAGTCATTAAAAAACGATTTAGTTTCATATTCATGTTTAAATAAAATTATATACTTTTTTATTTTTATTTCATGTTGATTATATGAAAAGTGAAAAGCATGAATAAGATAAGATGATCCCGAATATCGTGAGACAAATGGAGTGGGCAGACATGATTTTGACCACTTCATTAAGTTTGTTAAGCCTTTCTTTAAAGAAAGGCTAAACAAATATTAATTGTATCTTAATTTTAATCAATGTTTCATCTACCAAATTCATAGATTTAATAAACAAGAATATAGCAGGCAGGCAATATAATCAGGACACGGCCGGAGGCGCCCGCGCGTGAACTGATCATCTCTTAAATGAACCGAAACTCATCGTATAAGCTACTTGCCTCACAGACCTGAGAAATAGAAAGCATGAAATGTGTACTTTTAAACAAAACAATTCAAAACGAAAGAAAACAGACTGTTCTCTGCTTATAATCCATATGAATTGTGCATTTCTACCTCTAGCTGCTCGCATGAAGTTCAAGGCACTGACGCTTGCTTACAGAACTATCACAGGCTCAGCTCCTTCCTACTTTCACTCACTCCTACGAGTCTACATCCCTACCAGACACCTACGATTGGTCAACGAGCGACGTCTCGTGGTTCCATCACAGAAAGCCACAAAATCACTTTCCAGAACATTCTCATTCACAGTTCCATGCTGGTGGAACGCTCTCCCCACCCTCATCCGGAATGCAGAATCCCCGACAACATTCAAAAAACAGCTGAAAACCAATCTCTTCCGTGAGCACTTAACCTTATAGAAAAAAATAAAAAAAATAAAATAAAAATCCTTTCCCTTTGAAACATCACTTATCAGGCTTATGCTACTCTGAATAATACCTGAACCTCGTATTTTGAGCACTTCCTGCGTTGTTGTTGCTTTTTGCCTCTTTATGATGACTCGCTGAATTTAGTCCTAATTTGTAAGTCGCTTTGGATAAAGGCGTCTGCTAAATGACTAAATGTAAATGTAAATGTAAATGTAAATATTAACGGGTCTGGGCGGGTGCGGATTTAATTTTGCTATTATCACGGGTGACGGGTCGGATCTGGTGCTGAACTTTGCGGGTACGGGCGGGGGCGGGTCTCCAAAAATGGACCCGTGCAGGCTCGCTACAAGGCTCCAACTTGTACCACCAGGCCACTGCAGATTCATTTTGGCATTAATAGTGTTACCATAGAGATGCATGATTACAAGTCTATGGACATGAACAGCTAAGAGTAGAACGTCACATGTTAATAATAATAATAATAATAATTTGTGATAATCAAAGCGCTTTAAATGAAAGGGGGAATCTCCTCAACCACCACCAATGTGCAGCATCCACCTGGATGATGCGATGGCAGCCATATTGCGCCAGAACGCCCACCACTCACCTTGTGTCATGATCCTGCCTCTTTCTCTGTCTCCCTCTGCTGGTCACACACACACAATTCACCATCACACTCTCACTTTCATTACTGACAGCTGTTTTCACTTTCCATTATGTTCATTCCTCTCCACCTGTTCCTTATCTCCTCTCATTATCTTGGCTTCTTCTAACCCTCTCTTTCCCTGTCTTGTTGTCAGATTGTTTGATGTCTCAGGTGCACATTGACCAGAGTTTTTCACTGTCCTGTCCTGTCCTGTCCTGTCCTGTCCTGTCCTGTCCTGTCCTGTCCTGTCCTGTCCTGTCCTGTCCTGTCTTGTCTGTGTGTTCTATGGAATAACTTCTACTGCTGGAATTACTCTGTGCTCGTCATTGTACATCCACAGAACCTTACATGCTTAAGGCTGAAGCTAATTACCTGCTCGGTGCCCGCCGCCTGTAAACAGTCTCCATCTGTTTCTCCGTGACTTACGAGAACCGCTGCTTCACCAGCCTTCTGTTCATCCCTGCCACAGAGGACATTTGTGTTCACGTTATATTACCAGTTTACTGGTTTCTTCGGTTTGCTGTTTATCATTGAACTTTCAGTTTGGATTACCTGTGGTCAGACTTTTGATTCTATTAAAGAACTGTTATTGTCACTCTCGCTTTTGAGTCCTCTCTAACCGCATCACACCATGGAGATGATTAGGAGGACATGATGGACATTGGCCAATGGGCAAATTTGGCCAGGATGCCGGGGTTACACCCCTACTCTTTTTGAAGACATCCTGGGATTTTTAATGACCACAGAGAGTCAGGACCTCGATGTGTCTCATCCGAAGGATGGTGCTTTTTGACAGTATAGTGTCCCCGTCACTATACTGGGGCATTAGGACCCACACAGACCACAGGGTGAGCGCCCCCTGCTGGCCTCACTTCCAGCAGCAACCTTGTTTTCTCAGAAGGTCTCCCATCCAGGTACTAACCAGGCTGAGCCCTGCTTAGCTTCAGTGGGCAACCAGTCTTGAGGATCGCAACAAGTCCTGTGGCCCCAAGTCCTGTTCTGGCTGAAAAATTTGAAAATCCACGACTTCTCCAGAGCGGAGAAGTCTACACAAGCCTAATGCTTGCGGAGGCCCGGGAAGTCATGGCTGCCAACTCGGCATCAGCCACAGATTGAACTATGACACAGATTGAACTATGACACCTGAAGATGGAAGTTCAGACGAGTCATTCAACTCAGAAGGCATAAGCCCGCCCTCCGGTACTGTGATTGATAACTCATCTTCCTCATGTATCACCTCACCTGTGGACGAGCAGCCTAACTCATCCAGAAACTCGACTGGGGGACACGAGTGTGCTGAGGAACAGGAACTATCCCGGCAGAAACTCTCTCATTGTAACCTCCAGATCGTCCTGAGCACCTGCCGCCAAAACCTCGTACCAAGAGGTAGAAGGACCAGGAGAGAAAGCAGCTGAGGAGACTCTATGCCTCTTGAAGAAGTACGAGAGTTGCGACCGCAACCCTCCCATGGGCATGCTCTAGTAGTGAGTGTATGACCCACCCATGAACGCCATTTCATCATGAGCGCGGCTCATACAGTGAAAACATCACTTGTGGCCGTCCGAGAGAGAGAGAAATCATCTGCACCCAGAAGGACACTGACGGAACGGCATCTTTAAAAAGAGGCGATCTGCCGTGCAGCTCTTTTAGAGGAATTCACTCTTTTATTAAGGAAATTGCCTCTTTCAGAACGCTGCTGATGGGAACTCCCTACACTTATCTCTGTAAACACTGAGAAACCGCTGATGTATGCTCTGGTTCCACATGCCAATTTCATTGGCCTTTTCTGAATACATCAGAGGTGTTTGGGGGTCCCAAGGGTGGCCCCTAGTATCTGTATTTCGACACAACATCAGAAAGGGAGCTATCAGTATACCTACAAGTTTACTTACGCACTAAGAAAAAGTGGGCCAATTTAGTCCCAAGTAGTATTGAAATAGTACACTCACAAGTATACTAGTAGTATATTGATATTATTCTACTTGTACATAAAGTAAAAATATACTTGAACTTTACTTATGTATACTGAATAAAATTGAATTATATAATTTTTTTTTTTTTTTTTGTGTAAGGGTTTGGAATGTTAGAGTGTTCCTAACAGTCATGTTTCTCTTCATTTCTTCAGGGCAAAGTGATACATTTTTACCTGACAGAATAAAACTGGATACGAAACAGGCTGAGATTTCCAAAGATAACATTGACCTTCAAATGAAAGCCACGTTCAGTGAAGGTTTACTTTCCCCCTTATTTTATTTTGTGATTATTCCACATGAAATTATCGTTTGAAAGTGATATTTTAACTATAGTAACTTTTTTCACTCTTTCTGTAGATTTTGATAAAGATGTTGGGTTTGTCCTCTATGATAGTGATCAGTTCTTTCAGTCAAAAAGCTTTCAACCTTCTCTGGATACCAAGAGAAGAGTAATATCTGCTAACCTTCAAGAAAATCTTAGATTTGACCACATTGAGTTTGCAATCACACCATCGGTGAGTAGCTAGTCCAACATCACACTTCCCTCTGGGCACGCTTTTGTGGTTTGTGCCTTGCTGTAGCTTATTAATAATGAAACTCTTAAAAAATAAGGGTTCCAAAAGGGGGTTTTGGTTCCCTTAAAGAACCTTTCAGTATATAGTTCTAAACCATTTTTTAGTGTGACATTGACGGAGGTCGGCACAGGTATAGTGTTCATGAATTAATACATTGTTGAACTTTCAGGTTGATTCCACACTATCCCTCAACGACTTTGCATGTGTGTTTGAGTTACACTAAAAATGACTGGAGCCCAGATGGCTGCACCAAAACAACGAACCCCTCAGTATGCAGCTGTAATCCAGAAAAAAATAAAAATGCAAACTTTGCCATTCTGATGGTAAGATATATTTGTAAAATGATGTAAATATCATTGATATTTGACTTTAATGGGTCAGTACACTCTAAAAAATAAAGGTGGTTTTCAGAGCAATGCCATAGAAGATACATATTTGCTTCACCAAATAACCTTTAACTGAACAATTCTTAAAATAAAAAAAATTTTCTTAGTGTAAAGAACATTTTTAATAATCAGGTTTTATAAACCTTTTGTGCAATGGAACTGTTCCATGGAATGCAAACGAACCAAAGATGCCAATAAAGAACCTATATTTTTTAAGAGTGTAAAGTCTATGATGCTGTGAATTAAAGTCCATTGGAAATATAATTTTAGTGTAATTTTCTACAGACATTTGATATCAACTATCATTATTCTGAAGCCTTGCATTGGATCAGCATCACCGGCTGCGCTCTGTCTGTACTGGGTCTGTCTGTCACAGCTGGGTACCAAATCATAACCAGGTAAAGGCTTATAGTTTACACTGTTAAGCATAGCCACAGCTATTTGAGTTGTGAAACTTTTTATAACTTATATTCATGCACTTTGCCACAGGAAGTCAAGAGGAGGCAGTCCTACTCTGCTTGTTGTGAACATTTGCATGAGCATGACGGTTTTCTACCTTCTCTTCATCTTCGGCATAAACAACCCTGTCCAACATCTGAGCGTGGCAAAGATGTCTGGTCAGAACATAGTTCCTGAGTCAGACCATCACAAGTACCCAGATGAGGGTCCCTGTACAGCATTTACAGCTCTGCTTCAGTACTTCCTGTTGGCCACGTTCACTTGGAACACTCTGTACGGCATTAATGTGTTCCTCCTCTTCAAAAACGGAGTGTCTGGAACACCCCCATGGTTTCCAAAGGTTTCCCTGGCTATTGGATGGGGTAGGGGACATTGAACAAAACACTAAAGCATTGTGTAGTTTGTGACTAACTTCTTGGTTTTCAGCATGGGTTAAAGCGATATATGCGTAAATGCATCAACTGGTATAAATATTCAAATTTTTTGTGCGGATATGGCAGTGTTACCTGTGCCCCTTTTCTGCTTCTGAATCATTAGCGCCCCGGCAAAATAAATCCTTTTTTTTTTTTTTATGTCAAGAAAGCATTGCTTTCTGTTGAGTTTTCCTTACAAACTTTAATGAATAATTTCTCATCATTTACTCACCCTGGTGTTGTTCCAATGCCGTTTGCCCTTCATTCTTTTTGTGAACACAAAAGGAGGATTAAAAACAAAATGTCCTGCTTGTGCTCGTCCATACAATGGCAATGAATAGCAACCAGCATCAAGCTTTTAAAAAAATATGCCAAAGCATCACAGAATGATCCCATGCGACTCATGCCATATATTCCAAGTGTTCTGGGAGTATACTAGGGTTTTGAAAAACAAAAAAACAACCAGAAACTTGCAGAAAAATCCTGACCTTAGCTGTTGGTCTTCTGTGCACTACTGGGTGATGTGCGAGTTTGAATCTTCCCAGAGATATTTAACTCGGTTAAAATAGCACACAGATATTTTTTTTAGGGGAATTACTAGGCATTTCATGTTGCGTTTTTGTTCATCTTTATTTCTCACGACTTGTGTGCTTTTTTGGGGCAAGACTGAGTGAACTGTGGCACTAATAGAATGCACACATTGCGCAGCCGTGCAGAGAAGACTAACTTCCAAGGTCAGGATTTTCATAAAAAAATACATAACATTTTTGTTTGGTTTGTTTGTTTTATATACCCCCAGTACACATGGAATATAAGACAAGTGTTGCATGGGATCATTCTGTGATACTTTTGGATATTTTTTAAAAGATAGATGCTGGTCGCTATTCACAGCCATATGGATGAGTGTAAGCAGGATTTTTTTTAAATATTTTTATTTATTTATTCTCCCCTTATGGTCCAAAGAAGAAAGAAGGGCATGTGGCATAAAAACAACACCAGGGTGAGTAAATGAAGACTTAAGGTGAACTATCCCTTTAAGGTTTGTTGAACGTTAATCATCTAAAGTAGTGTATGGTTGTGTGGAATTGACCCTCTCACTGTGATGTTTTCTTACCAGCATGAAGAAGTGATAATGGTGTGGAAAGTACCTCAGTTATTATTAAAGGAATAGTTCACTTTAAAATGAAAATTACACCATGATTTACTCACCCTCAAGCCATCCTAGGTGTATATGATTTTCTTCTTTCAGAATACAATCGGAGTTATATTAATAAACACCCTGACGCTTCCAAGCTTTATAATGGCAGTGGATTGCAACCATCAGTTTGAAGCTCAAAAAAAACTTCCAGTCAAATGAACATACGGATTCAACTTAAGTCTAAAGCGCAACTTATGGGAGTAATGTGACATATAGCTGATATTTACACACTACGCCATGCTACTTCCGTCGTTGCAAGTTGCGTAAGTTGCGCTTTAGATGCAATTAGACTGCGTTTGG
>FLSR01000580.1:65285-84834 GCA_900092035.1 Leuciscus waleckii
AATAGGCCTTTTTCACGGAAGTTAGAACGCACATCCGGTTCAGCGTTTGTTGTGTAAAGCGACTTCCGGTCGAAACAACAATGGCTGAAGCAACATCGAGGTGTCACTGTAGCATCCCTCATTGCACAAATAATAAGCAGTGACAACCATATTTGAGTTAATGCTTTTCCAAGCAATGACTGTCTGACAAAGAAGTGGATGCATGCTATTTGACACGTAGAAGTCCCGACGTTTAAGATCCCTATAAGTATCACATTTGTTTGTAGCCGACGCTAATTACACTGCCGCTACTGGCAGTACACATTTTTTTAAATATAATATACTATAAGATTTATTTTTTGTTAATAGGCTATCTTCATTACCTAGAGATATAATTAAATTAATATTTACTAATTAATTAATAAGTATTAAACAAGTTAAATTAAACAAGTAGCCTAGTCAAAACACATCTAACAGAACAATGTTTATTTTTTACATTGTGTTCTTATTTTTTATTAACGAAATGTCAATTTTCGTCTTTATAAGAGACGACACAAAAATCTTCAAGATAGCCTATACAGCCTACAATCTTCAAATGTATAACGGATTGTCACCTTATAAACAATCCTTTGGAATTGTGGTGGAATAAGCAATGCTATATTGAAATACTTTATTTTATTAGTTCATTAACTATGCCAACTCAACTAATGTATGTAAAGAGCTGGATACTAATTACTAATTAATGTCAACTATTAAATGTAGGCTACTGATAAGAGTTGCCATAGACTAAAGATTTTTTCTAGACTAGTAGTCATTCATTTAAGCAATTACTAATCGCACATTTATATTCAATCCTTGGTATAGGCTATAGCCTATATATTCCGCGCTCAAGCGCATACATAAAACTTGCCGCAAAGCACCGGCAAAAGTAGGCTAATGATAATAAATTTGTCTGAAAAAATAACAAAGCATTTTAATTGTTTATTAATAAACGAGTGTTTTCTAAATCAGTGTCGACTGCAAACATCTCCATACATCTCCGCTGTAAAGTAGATGCACCTTTCATCGGACAGGATTACATCAGATAGTACCGTACGTATTGGCTTTCCATTGGATTTTTTTCGTTGGTGAACATTTCAAGTTTTATAGATATATTTCTCATGTCTGTGAGGCTAGTGATACGCTGTTTTTTCAGTTCATTTTTGAGATACGCTCCAATTCACAGAGATCATGAAAGCGCGTCCTGTTTCTTTTATTTTACAAATGCACAACGTTTTCTTGTTGTTGTGAGTTTACACAAATAAAAGTAGTTGCGACTGATGTATTATTATTTTCTGTATGACCAGAAATGATGGAGTATTTTAAGTTGTTTCCACTGTTGATAGGAAAATGCGAGTGATGGCACCGGCGCGTCCATGTCATGCAGTGCGCGCTCCACACTCCGCACAAACACCTGGATATGTGCTTAATAATAGCGAACATTTATAGGTTAACGTTAGGGCGAGCGGCCATGCCAGACGGATAAGTCCTCTTCGTGTCTAACAAATTAAATCATACATTTTCTACGGCGAGTAAGCGCTGTGCCAGTGGGCGGCTGAAACACAACACTAGAGAAAGCTGGTGTTTTTCTTTAAATAAATTCGTTTAGGCTTTAAAATAAATATTGTTTGTGGGCTAATTAATGCCACAATTATTTGTTTATTTTATAGGCTACTTATATATTTTCATTTTTTGTTTTGCATTGAATACCATTTAAAGGATTTGTTGTGCACTGCAATTCCATCCTCCCATAAAGCCACCTTAAGATTTTTCTTTATAATAAAGGGTTTCTGCCTGGGTTCTCCCAAGGTTTTTTTTCTCCATTAGGTCACTTGATGGAGTTTTTCGGTTCGTTGCCACTGTTGCCTTTGGCTTGCTCAGTTGGGGGTATTTTGGGGATATTTAATTTAATTTTATCAATCAATAAATTCCTGTTGAAACAAACTTTGTTGTATTATTTTAATTTAATACTGTGAAGCTGCTTTGATGCAATCTGTATTGTGAAAAGCGCTATACAAATAAACTTGACTTGACTTGACTTGACATGGAAACGCGGGTGGAATGAGCCACGACAAGGAGAGTCTTTTCACAAGTTTTACTGAAGTTCTTCGGACACAGATGCAAGTTACAGTTCACAGCACACTCACCAACAGTGTTACGTTCATGAACACAGACTTATAATCAGGTTGCTGCAGGTGATAAGCGCTCTTGCTCCGGCACTGGACGGCAGTTTTTCCGACGTGCGATGAGCATGCGAGCGAGAACAACAACTAACGTTACCAACGTAACTTCATGCTCTATACTTAAGAGTGCGTATCTGAACATCCAATGAGCTACAAGAACACAGTAGGCAGTTAAGGGACTTAAAGGGCCAGGTTACAACAATATGCAAAAGCATCACAGAATGATCCCATGCGACTCATGCCATATATTCCAAGTGTTCTGGGAGTATACTATAGGGTTTGAAAAAACAACAACAACAACAACAACAACAACCAGAAACCTGACCTTAGCCGTTGGTCTTCTGTGCACTATTGGGCGACGTTTGAGACTTCCCAGAGATGTTTAACTCGGTTAAAATAGCACACAGATACTTTTTTGGGGGGAATTTCTAGGCATTTCATGTTGGATTTTTGTTAATCTTGATTTCTCAAAACTTGTGTGCTTTTTCTGGGCAAGACGGAGTGAACTGTGGCACTAATAGAATGCACACATTGCGTAGCCGTGCAGAGAAGACTAACTGCCAAGGTCAGAATTTTCATAAGAAAATTCATAAAACTTTTGTTTGGTTTGTTTGTTTTATATACCCCCAGTACACATGGAATATAAGAAACTTGTTGCATGGGATCATTCTGTGATACTTCTGGATATTTATTAAAAACTAGATGCTGGTCACTATTCACTGCCATTATATGGATGAGTGCAAGCGGGAATCTTTTTTTTAAATTATTCTCCCCTTATGGTCTGAAGAAGAAAGAAGGGCATGTGGCATTAGCACAACACCAGGGTGAGTAAATTAATACTTTTTTTTTTCATTTTATGGTGAACTATCCCTTTAAGGTTTGTTAAACGTTAATCATCTAAAGTAGTGTATGATTGTGTGGAATTGACCCTCTCACTGTGACGTTTTCTTACCAGCATGAAGAAGTGATAATGGTGTGGAAAGTACCTCAGTTATTATTAAAGGAATAGTTCACTTTAAAATGAAAATTACACCATGATTTACTCACCCTCAAGCCATCCTAGGTGTATATGATTTTCTTTTTCAGAATACAATCGGAGTTATATTAATAAACACCCTGACGCTTCCAAGCTTTATAATGGCAGTGGATTGCAACCATCAGTTTGAAGCTCAAAAAAAACTTCCAGTCAAATGAACATACGGATTCAACTTAAGTCTAAAGCGCAACTTATGGGAGTAATGTGACATATAGCTGATATTTACACACTACGCCATGCTACTTCCGTCGTTGCAAGTTGCGTAAGTTGCGCTTTAGATGCAATTAGACTGCGTTTGGCCGGAAGCTCGAATTTTACTTTGTAATGTGTTAAATATGAATATTGTTCTTACACAAAGTCATCACTTTGCTTCAGAAGGCCTTTATGAACCCCCCAGAGCAGTGTGGAGCAATTTTTTGATGGATGGATGGATGCACTTTTTTGAGTTTCAAGCACATGGTTGCAATTCACTGCCATTATAAAGCTTGGAAGCGTCAGGGTTTTTATTAACTCCAATTGTATTCGTCTGAAAGAAGAAAGTAAGATACACCTACTGTATGTGGCTTGAGGGGAGTAAATCATGGGGTAATTTTCATTTTAAAGTGAACTACTCCTTTAAGCATAATCTAGAGTAACCATGCGTTTCGAGCATGTCAAGTATTAACATAGGCCTATATATAATCGCCAAAAGGTTTTCAGTATGTTTTTGAAGATTACAAAGTTGAAGAGGCTTCAGAAATCACTCATCTTGCTTAAACCAAGTACGAATAAGAAGTCTTGCCTGTATTGAAAAATATATATATATATATATTGATCAAGTAGCTTTACTGCAGTGTACATGACTGTATTTTAATTAAAAAGTTTTTTAGTATTTTTAATCACTTTTCCAAAAACGAAAGGAAAGAAAGAAAGAAAAAAAGAGAAAGAAAGAAAGAAAGAAAGAAAGAAAGAAAGAAAGAAAGAAAGAAAGAAAGAAAGGTGTATACTTGTGTATATTGTTATCAACCAACATTTTTATGAATATTGGGAAATAATTTTTTCTTATTTCACCCACCCCTGCATCCTGATATTAACTGCAAAATCAAACATAAGACTAAACCCTAAATATGAAATAATGTATCCAATATATAATGCCATTAAATGTCAATAAATCTTTTTCTGTTTAGCTCTACCTGCTGTTATTGTTGGTATCTCATTGGGTTCCACCTACAGTGTGAAAGATCCTTTAGGTTATCGCCAAGAAGAGTTGTAAGTATCAAATATTTCCATTTTTTAAAACTCAACAATGAACCTCATTGGTTCTTGTGGAAGCTTAAACGTGCTGTGTAACACACGAGAATGAACCTCATTGGTTCTTGTGGAAGCTTAAACGTGCTGTGTAACACACGAGAATGAACCTCATTGGTTCTTGTGGAAGCTTAAACGTGCTGTGTAACACACGAGAATGAACCTCATTGGTTCTTGTGGAAGCTTAAACGTGCTGTGTAACACACGAGAATGAACCTCATTGGTTCTTGTGGAAGCTTAAACGTGCTGTGTAACACACGAGAATGAACCTCATTGGTTCTTGTGGAAGCTTAAACGTGCTGTGTAACACACGAGAATGAACCTCATTGGTTCTTGTGGAAGCTTAAACGTGCTGTGTAACACACGAGAATGAACCTCATTGGTTCTTGTGGAAGCTTAAACGTGCTGTGTAACACACGAGAATGAACCTCATTGGTTCTTGTGGAAGCTTAAACGTGCTGTGTAACACACGAGAATGAACCTCATTGGTTCTTGTGGAAGCTTAAACGTGCTGTGTAACACACGAGAATGAACCTCATTGGTTCTTGTGGAAGCTTAAACGTGCTGTGTAACACACGAGAATGAACCTCATTGGTTCTTGTGGAAGCTTAAACGTGCTGTGTAACACACGAGAATGAACCTCATTGGTTCTTGTGGAAGCTTAAACGTGCTGTGTAACACACGAGAATGAACCTCATTGGTTCTTGTGGAAGCTTAAACGTGCTGTGTAACACACGAGAATGAACCTCATTGGTTCTTGTGGAAGCTTAAACGTGCTGTGTAACACACGAGAATGAACCTCATTGGTTCTTGTGGAAGCTTAAACGTGCTGTGTAACACACGAGAATGAACCTCATTGGTTCTTGTGGAAGCTTAAACGTGCTGTGTAACACACGAGAATGAACCTCATTGGTTCTTGTGGAAGCTTAAACGTGCTGTGTAACACACGAGAATGAACCTCATTGGTTCTTGTGGAAGCTTAAACGTGCTGTGTAACACACGAGAATGAACCTCATTGGTTCTTGTGGAAGCTTAAACGTGCTGTGTAACACACGAGAATGAACCTCATTGGTTCTTGTGGAAGCTTAAACGTGCTGTGTAACACACGAGAATGAACCTCATTGGTTCTTGTGGAAGCTTAAACGTGCTGTGTAACACACGAGAATGAACCTCATTGGTTCTTGTGGAAGCTTATATATTTAACCAATAACACTGTTGCTGTTTAGTTCACGGAAAACTCCTCTAAAGAAGAAGATTTTGAGTAGTTTCTCTCTGGCAGTGATGCTCGGCCTGTCCTGGGTCACCGGCTACATTTTGATCATCCCCGTGAAACAAATCTCAAACTTATTCTGAGTGTGGTTTTCTGTCTCTTAAACACAACACAGGTGTGTTAATGCACATTGCACAAAAATGCACAAAATCTTATAATGGATTATAAATGAAATCAGCAATGCTTCTGTTTTTCTTTCCATTTCCAAAGGGTGTTCAGATATTAATTTTATTCACTCTGAGGCCGTTATTAAACTCAAACCCAGCATTTCTGGACAGTCTGAGTGTATCAAACATAAGCTTTCACAGGAAGAGTTTCTCTTTATGGAAAAACAAGATACCAGAAAGCAACGAAAGCTACAGATCCACTGAGTCTGAATTGTCCTGATGGGCCATCAAAGGTAATAACCAAAAGATGATTATTTTGAGACTTCTTTTAATTCATTTCAATGAATGATGACAAGTAGGAATATGAGCTTAAGTCAGATATTTTGTCTTGGTGTTCGTACTAGCAATTTTATGTGTATGTGTGAATTCTGTGTGTACTGTGTGTGTTTACACACATATTTTTTTTCTGAATTGAATGTGTATGTGTGATATATTTAATGTGTGTATATATATTTACATTGTTTTATTGTATGTGCCATTAGGAGCTTTTTGGGCTTTGTTCACACTGTACACAAAACTGATTTGGTTTTAAATTTCAATCTTTAGGACTTTCTGTTGAAACATTTTTCAGGTTATGAAATCTGCCCTGCTAATTACAAAAGTAGTATAGGCTTCTATTCACCACTAATGAATGTCATATAATTCACACGAAAATGTGCCACATTCCAAATGATGATAAAAACTGCTTGAAATCTGATCTGAGGGATTAAACAATCGAAAACAACAACAACAATAGATAAAGCTTTGTCAACACCTGATTTCATTGGCTTTATTTGCTGTTCAGTCTAAAGAAACACTTTTTAGTTGCAAGTTTATTGTCAGCTGCGAGTTCCCTGTTTTTTTTTGCTATGTTTGATTTGCTCTAATGTAAAATAATATAAATGTACTGTAAACGCACCAATCTTCACCCAAGTTTGGCTCATTGCTCATTTTTTACTAATCACTGTTGACGTTTATTAAACATTGATGAAATGACACACAGACTGTTGGGTCTGAATTTTTTTTTCACAATCTTAATGAGATCATATGTATGAGTTTATGAATTTCTTTACTTTAGTAACCATGGCAATTTTAGATGAGATCATATTATCGTCATATCTGACGGTTAGGAAGTTTCTGTAATACGGCCCCAGAACCCTAAAGCCAAGTCAGGAGAATGTTTCCACCAGGGGGAGCCATTTACAAGAACATACTTTTGTGATGCCTAGAAGATACATTAACTGTGGTTGATCCTAGGTTGCATTGTTTAAGCACATACAGTGGCTATTTATTTCCAGTTTTTGTTCCTCTTTCAAACAAATCATATCTGACGCTATATATATATATATATATTATACAGTGGATGACACTGAATACATGGTAAGTCTATGCCTCACAACCTCGCTTTCATAATTCAAACTGCCATGGCGCTGCTTTGAATAAGGTCTATTACATTAAAAACAAAGTGGATAGTACCCCACATTAAAATATGCAGTTTATTTGTAGTTATTTGTAATGTAGAACATTACTTACACGTCCCAGTATTTCTCGTTCTCTCTTTGTCCTTTGTTCTCTCTTTGTCCCGTCTGCCACGTGTTTTTTCGCATGTTATTGCAATAACTGTGTATATTCCTCCCTCTGCTGATGCTGCAGCAGCTTATGTGAGCTCCTTCACACTACAGTGTCACAGCTGCAAACATCGCACTCCCATTCCCTTCTTCTCATCTCAGGTGATTTTAATCATGTGTCATTGTCCTCAACTCTTCCCACATTTACACAGTATGTTACATGCCACACTAGGAATCAGCAGTAGCGGGACACCACAGGGGACAGTGCTCTCTCCTTTCCTGTTTACCCTGTACACATCAGACTTCCATTATAACACTAGCAGTTGTCATATCCAGAAGTTCTCAGATGACACAGCTATTGTTGGACAGGTATCGGATGGGAAGACCTGGAGTATAAGAAAGTGATCATGGACTTTGTTGATTGGAGTGAATTTAATCACCTTCACAGCAATGCTACAAATACAAAAGAATTGGTGATTGACTTCCATAGAAAGGCCTCATATGCTGTACCGGTAAACATCCAGGGGCTGGACATTAAGAGGGTGAATGTGTATAAGTATTTGGGTGTTAATATAAACATTACATTGGACTGGTCAGACAACATGAGTGCTCTGTATCGGAAGGGCCAAAATCGCCTACATTTGCTGAGGAGACTGAGGTCCTTTGGGGTGTGTAGGACACTACTGAAAACTTTTTATGATACAACAGTTGTGTTAGGGGGTAACAGTTTAGGACCCAAGGACCAGATGTTTGGAAGAAGAACCGTAGTCAGAATTATAATAAATTGAAGAAAAGTTTTACTGAAGATAGTTTGCAGCAGAAGTCAGCTTCAAGACTCACCCAGTAGTTCGTAGGCCTCCTCGCTTACAGTTACCAGGTCTAAGCTACGTCCTTGCTTCAGTTTGCAGTTTCTGATTGGCTAAGAAATAGATAAACATAGTAATTTTCCACACAAATTCAGATAGACGGAAGCATATCTCCATCGATAAGACAACTGACACTCGGACCCTGAAGTTAGGCACGTCGTGACCTTCCAGGTCGCAGATTTGGGTTTCTGGGCGCCAGCATGTCCCGAACAACAACTCAGTCAATCTCCAAAAATGCCAGTGGTTCCTTAACCTGTAACCAAGAAGACTAACACACACACCGACACACAGCTTTTCCAAGGTTGGATTTGGCCAAACTCTAACTATAAACAGGAGAGTCCTCACAAAACATCAAGATTATGCGTTCTTTCTCTCAAGGAGAGCCACACTTTAGTCTAACTGGAAAGTAAGGCTTTAACAAAGAAATGTTCCCTTAAACTATTGGCTTCAATGACCCCTATATGTTTTAACACGTTGAAGACCTTTCTTAAACAAAACATCTTTCCATATTTCATTTCTGGAAGCTGGGCTAAATAAGCAGCACTGTTACTGCATTCAGATATCAAATACAGACATTAAAAAATACATGAAAAGAACATTTCAGTGATCACACTGGTAACTTCTATAACAAAGTAAAATCTCCAGAGAAGTCATTCAACTCATTTGATATTTAGAAGGAAAAATATTGATTAATACCTTGATTATAATCACTCATTACATATACATTGAAGCAGCAGTGGATTCCAATCCACCCCCTTCAGTTGCATCAGTAAATTTTTATGCGGTGGTCTGCTGGAGTGGTGGAATCACAGAGAGGGATAAGAAAAGGCTCGAAAAAATGATTAGGAGGGCCAGCTCTATCGTGGACTGTCCTCTGGACTCAGTGGAGCAGGTGGGTGAGAGGAGGATGTTGGCTAAGCTATCGAACATCGTGAACAACCCCTCACACCCCCTGTATGAGACAGTTGGGGCCTTAGGTAGCTCCTTTAGTCAGAGACTGTTGCTCCCCCGGTGTAAGAAGGAGCGCACCAAAGATCCTTTGTTCCAACAGCAGCTAGACTTTTTAATATGAGCATATCTTAGTATTGACACTATCATGGGACCAGTTTTAAAAGATAAATGAATAAACCAGATAATCTTATCTTATCTTGCTGTTGGTTAGCGTCTCTGGACAAGGCGGGAATGTTTGACCCTAAGAGGCCGATGTTGTGGGGTTTCATGTTGTGTTTTAACACAACTCTGCTTGTCTACTTCTCTCAAACCATCTGCTGTGCAAATCCCAACCTGAAGAGGTACGTAACTGAACCGTAAACGAATGTTCTGGGTTTAAAGCTACAATATGTCATTTTTTTGCCGCTAGGGGTCGCTAACCTCTTACAATAACAATGGCGTAGGTTGATGACGCAGTGATAAGCGGAATCATGAAACTTGTCGTCATGCCGATGGATCTAATAATATTAATAGATCAGCGCGGTTTCACTTGGTCTACATTATCATAATAAACTGCACTTGAGTGTGTTGAAAGTTATAATGTTAGTTTGTTGGTTGTATGATACTAGCATAAGCTAGATCAACATTAGAATAACTGATCATATTCTAACATTTCATCATGTTGAGCTATATAACACTGTTTCGTTCTATGTCCATTTGCTCACCTGTCTAATAAATTACATAAAAGAGCGGCGTCTCTGTCAAGTCGTGAAGCTCAGTGTCTAGTTGAAGTTTGCCACATCTCGAAAACGCCATGCCGATATTGATCCTCGTTTTATTTCTACTTTTGTCCCAAATTCTGCTTGCCATGATCCATAATGTTTGAACGAAACAACTACAGCGTGAGCAAGACGTAACACAGTTGTCCACGTCTGTCGCCATGGTTACTATATGGTGGACATTGGTGGTACAAGCGGAAACGTCTCGGTTGCGTATGCAACCTTTGTTCCCTGAAGGAGGGAACAGAGACGTCATCTTATGGCTCGTTTCCACTGAGCGGTACGGTACGGTACACATTTATTTCCGTTTCCACTGTCAAAAGTTGTGAATGGTACCAAATGCCGAACCGTACCGTACCACTTTTTGGGTACCCTTCCGTTGGGGTACCTATAGCACAGTGGTACGGTACTAAAGGGTGGAGCTAGACTCACTGCAGGACATGGATTGGTTGACAGAGAATCGTCACTTGCGCGTGCTACAAGGGGAATGACAACATAAGAAGCGCCATTTTTTAATATACAGTTTAAATATAATACTACTGTTACTGTGTCATGAAATGTAATTTTAAGAGTTTTTCAGGCGAGAATGTAGTAGTTTAAAGCTCAAATCTGTGGTTTATTTATAAAGATTTATGAAAATTTGATTCATATTGTGAGATCCAGGCAATCAACGGGCGCTCGGCGCTCATGTACCCCGCCTGGAACAGCCTTTCCTCGGCTGGTCCTTCTGACATTTGCCGCTGACTCTGACGTCTCTGTAGTGGTTAAACACAAGATATAATTCGTCTTGTGTAGACCTAACGGGCGATCTTTGGTCTTGTGAATCTATAATTTGTTCCCTGGCCAAACTGAGGGCTAAGTGAAATTTCATAACTTATATTTAGGCTATTTAACTTTACCGTTGTAACGTTAGACTAGAGCACTGACTTTGTATGTTTGACTGAATTGTTTGCTTTATATCTTATTGTATAGCTTATTGTACTTTTTACTTATACTTTTATAATGGCTATTATTGATAAAACTGAAATTTAACAAAAAGAGACAGGGTTTAGTTTTGTAAATTTTTATTTTATTACAGTGAAGATGATCAGAGTACAAATGCACATATTGCCTGAACCATATTAATACGTTTAATATTTTTTAAATTTAAATGAAAAGAGGCAGGGTTGTGTTAAAAAATTTTTTTTTGTTATAAATAGGCTAACGTTACATGCAGTGAATATAATCAATACGCGTTGCCTGAACCACATTTGTGTGGCTATAATGTTTAAGATTTCTTTAAATGAAAACGTAAAGAGGCAGTGTGGTGTTTTATAACATATTTCGATTTCGTTTTATTGTTGCCTAAAATGTATACAGAATAACCGGAGTAGCAGAGCGAGCTGAGTGACGCTTTGAAGAACACGCTGTTCCATTTGCAGAATTACCAGACTCACGTCCTCGGGAGTCATTCTCCTGAGCTGGACTTGGCAAGTCCGAACTTTGCGTACTTGCTATTGAGAAACGCCTAATGTCGGCACTTGGCTTCTTGTGACAAACATGCCGAGAAGCAAGAACAAGATTTGCTGTATGTCATCCATTGTTGTTTGTGTCACTTTCTTCTTCGCGCGAAAATGACGTCGATCGCCTCTTTCCGGCATAGGCTACACCACGCCTATCAAGTACGGGTACTGTTGGCAGTGTAAACGCTAGCCGCTTCATGGTTTACCGACCGGAACCGTACTGTGCTGTACTGTGCTGTACCGTACCGTACCGTACCGTACCGTTCCGCTCAGTGGAAACGAGCCATTAGAGTACTATTGAACGAGCCAAAGCAATTGGTGTGCATGATTCGCATCACACACTCCGACCCCGCTGCGCGGGTATAAATACGGAAGTGGATGCACGCACTAGTTGTTTTCGTTGTAAGCAACTCGAGGCAATAGATGCCAATGAATTCGCCCAGACCTCTGTTACTGCATGCCCTTTATGCGGCCCCTCAGCCGGTATTAGTGGACACTCGTTCTAGGAGCCATTGGCCCGGAGAAACGAAAGGTCTGTTTACAGGCTGAGGGTTTGGCGTCAGGCCAGGGTGTTTATCACACGGAGCGTGTCGCTCTGCCACGGCCACCTCGGGACTTGCCGTGAAGCCAGTGCTGAAGCGATCTTCATATGGAGGAAGCCGTGTGGCTGCGTCTGCTATATGCCCCAGGAGCCTTTCTCACTTCTTGAATAGCACTGAGCTGACACACCTCTATCTGAGAGATGTGCTGGACCGAGACCATCTCCATACTAGAAAAGAGATCCTCAACCCTTGGGCGAGTTTACTCTTTCCCATTTGACCTGAAGACCCAACTGGCTATGGAGCACTTGAAGGGTAGGACCATGTATTGATACTTTGTCCTTTGAACGCAAGAACACAGGAGGCCTGTGGAGCAGAAGGATAGAGATCTGAAGTACATGTCTTTCAGGTCGAACGCTGCAGACCAAGCTTGGGGATGGGGCATTTTTGAAAATGCATCTCTGTGTTTAGCAAGTGAACGGAGGCTTTCGAAAAAGGGCCCGTTTCAGTTGACACAGATCCAAGATGGTCGTAACCCACCACAAATTTAAGGTACAATGAAGTACGGGCTCATGGAAGCCAGACTTCATATCGGCTGGAGGGAACGGCTAGCTTGCGTCCTTCAACAGTAGGACTGCGACGTACACACACAGCACAGGAGCACTGCTCTACACCTAGGTGTGATGAATCTCACAAATTTTTAGGAGCACCTCAGCTCAACACCTAGTTATGATGAATATCACTGAGCCTGGACGGAAGCCGAGCGAAATGAATCGCAAGCCGAGTCTGAAGGTACCAGTCTGAGTGTGCAGTGCAACACTTACCTGTCTCCACAAGACGGCTAGGGATGCGTGAGAAGGCGGATGACCGGGTCATCAACCGCACCCAGCTGCCGTGCTGGCGAACAAGAGGGGGCTGAGGGGTGCAAGGCTTTACAGGGTCGCACACCGCCAGACTTGCCCTCTTGGAACCCAGGAACAGAGGAATTTGCTCTTTCTTTGAAGTGTGGGTACCGCTTGCTCAGCATTTTTTGGGAGCCAGCGCTGGAACAGACACAGACACAAACAAAGACTCCACCCAGCCCTCATCTGGGGGGAGGGAGTGGATCAGTGACCAACTCCAAAAGCACCCTCCTTCATCCCTGAGCAGCCCGCTCAGGAATGCTTTCGCTGTCGCTTGCCACCTGGCTTGGCAGCGCCTAGAGCGGGCTGGGCGTCCCTACTGCGGCCAGCTCTAAGCTAAGGCCTGGCTGGAAGCCCAGCGGGAGCGGCGGCAGGAGAACACCCTCGGCAACGAGCAGGCGGAGGATTAGAGGCAGGGTAGAGGCAGCAGCGGGCCGCCGGGGCAGGATGTGCCGGATGCCTCCGTCTGCGCTTGGGCAGCAGAAAACTGCTGGGCGCAGTTCTCCGCCGTATCGCCGACCAGCCCAACCAGGGAAATTGGGGAGACCAGGAACCAAGGTCACATTTGTCAAATGTTTATGCATAACATAATGATTCGGTAAAGTAAATATTATACATCTAGCAATAAGGTTAAAGGAAGCTTTTCATAGAAAGTCTTCCTACTTTGTAAAGTCAAGTTTGTGCCGGTCAGTGACGTTAGTTTGATTGGAAATGTGGCTGTTCATATATATTTTTATTATAAATACTGTATGGTCCCACTTTTATTACGTCTACATGTCTTTAACTACTATGAACTTACATGAAAAAAATTTGTTTGGCACAATTTCCTTATTGTGTTAATGTTTTATTACAAAACACTTTCGCTGTTTTTGAGGTGGGATACAGGTAAGGTTTGGGAAGCTAATCAGTACCTTAAAATTCATTCATACATGTAGAAAGTAAAAACGGTTTCATTTTTTAAATTCCTCTACATCATTCATGAGTTTCAGCATTAAACTGTTGACAAAGGGTATATAGGCTGAATTAATGGATTATTGAGCTTTCAGTCTCAAGACACAATATCCCTCCATAATTTTGCATGCATGTTTTGGGGATACCCTGAAAAAGATTGGTAAGAAATATATGCTATGCCTGTGTGAATAACACAGAATAATATGTGGTAACGCTTTAGATTACAGCCCAGAAAGTACTGCGTAATTAAAATGAAAGTACAGTATAACTTTCGGTAATTAAAGTGTACCTATAAAGTACTTACGTGTAAGTATAGGGGAACAATATGTTAAGTCTTGGGAATAAAGGTGTAACAACCAGGAAAATACTGCGTATGCCATGACGTCACCCGCCTATACGCCATTGGACTGATTTTACAAGTGCTTCATGATGCAGTCACGCAATCGTTCCCATAGCGTCAATCTCGACGCAACGCGAGTTCCCTTGAAAGAATTGCAAGTAAAAATATACTTGAAAAAATATACCACCTCGTTTAAAATCATGCAACGTTTAAAATAAAAAAAAATAAATAAATAATGCAACGAGGATCTGGACATTTTCATTGCTTCAGTAACAAACTCTGCTCTGTATATGCACTCTGAAGACCTCAGTGAAAAGAAATGCAAAGGCACTGTACAAATATTATGATTTGGTGTTCATTTATGAATGTTGGTTTAAATAACTACTGATTGTGTCTAGGATAAATTTCAACAGTGTTACAGTGTTAAATTTACATTTTTCAGCTCTCTACAGAACATTCTAATTGAAGAAAAACATCTTATTGAATCTGTCACTTCCAAGTTTAACATTGAATAATCCAAGCCAATTTCATTTTAATATTGAACCCTCAGACGATGAGATGTGTGGGTGGAGCTTTGAGAAAGATTCAAGAGAAATTGTGATTTCTCAATATCCATTGGGGTTTTACAGTGCATTCATGATGTTCCTGTGCTCTCTGCTTCTGCTGACAGTAATACAGGTGTGTAAGAGACCGGTTTAAATATAAATATATTTAGAACTATATAACTATAATGTACCTGTTATTGTCAAATGTCTTTTTTTGTGAATCACCATGCAGTTTTCCACGACTTTTCATACTTTACAATTATCATTCTTTTTGATGAATATGTTATACACATTTTGCAGATGAATGTTTTGCACAGACAATAACACCACTGCAGGGCAGAACACAAGTTACTGGGGGGGAAACAGTCATTCTCTCATGCAAATGCAATGGCATTGTACAGAGTGTAATTTGGTATCGACAATATCCTGGATCAGGACTGGGATTTCTGCTCCTTGTCGTTGAGTCATCCAAGAAGACTGTAGTATATGCAAATCCCCCAATTCCTAGACTGGATGGCAACATGAACATGGGAGATAAGAAAGTGGATCTGGAGATCTCCTCTGCTGAAGTGTCAGACTCGCTCTGTATTACTGCGCTCTGAGGCCCACAGTGACAGAAAACACAACACTGTACAAAAACCTCCAACCACACTCCATATGCAATAAATTGAAAATAAATCACTTTCAAATAGTTTCTATCTTCATCTTCTGATCAGTTGCTTTTACAATACAGATTATTATTTTAGTGCATGAACTCAGAAGAGTGAAATGTTTGGTCCAAAATGAAAATGACATTTAACTTATATAATTTACATTTGCCATATCCTACACCAGTTTTAATATGTAAATAAAATACATATTTTAATGCTTTATAAGTTGCTAAATGAAAATGTATTACTCAAACGATGATGTAGGCTATTTTTTAACATGTCCAAGCAAAACATTCTAGCAAAATTATCATTTAAATTTTATTTTTCTGAAATGCAATTTTTATTAAAATACAGTGTGATAGGCCTAATAGTGAAATGCCTTGTGGATTTCAAAATGCATTCTGAGCCAAAAAATGTCCATACTCTACTACTTCAACATAGCTTTGTTAATGCCAAAAGGGTAGCAAAATTGTGATTTAGCCTAAATATCTTATTTTCTTAAATGCCTGATTCACTCACATTAAAGAATTGCGTTTTAATTAAAGGGTTAGTTAACCCCAAATTCTGTCAGTGATTACTCACCCTCATGTTGTGCCAACCCCGTAAGACTTTCGTTCATCTTCGGAACAAAAATTAAGATATTTTTAATGAAATATGAGAGCTGGCTTACTCCTTCATATGCTGCAAGGTAATTACATCTGCCGGCCCAGAAAAGTTAGTAAAGACATCGTTAAAATATTCCAAGTGATTACAGTGGCTCAACCTCAAGTTTATCAAGCGCTGAAAATACTCTTTTACCTGTCAATCAACGCATCAAGATTGCACGCCATTGTTGCCAACAAGAAAACGTGTTACATGTCCACACACACATCCACGCTTTTTCTCAAGGTGCATAGTTATGATGACGTTTTAAGAGTCGCTGCTTACAAGAACTTACTTGAATTACTGTAATTATGTTCATCGCAATGTGAGGCGCTCACACAGTCCAGTAAAATGGAGATGGTCATTAAACATTCCCAGTTACATCCTAAACTTTGAGGGCAAGTATTGCAGTGATCTCGTGTTAGTGACAGGTTGATCCCGCCCTCACGCCGAAGTCATGAAGAGAAGCGATGTCAATGTAAAAGGTAGGGGAAGTTATATTTTGATTAAAGATTACAAGGACACATGAATTTAAAATAATAATAACAATAATAATAATAATAATAATGTGCACGGATTAATAATTTATAATAAACACTGCAATATTCCGTTAAAAAAATGTCCATTTTCATTTCATGGAGACTTTAAATATGACCTGTATGACTTCAATATAATTAAAATAAAATAAAATGATTACAAATATTTGTATATACTGTATGACTTTTTCTTTTTTCGAAAGTTTGAAAGAAAAGTAATAGTAGGCTAATAATTAAAGGTAATGATTTTTTTTTTTTTTTTTACTTAAAAAATTAGGCAGATTTTAAGCTACATAAATTTGCAAGCCTGGCATTTTCAGAAAATCTGAATGTTATAGAATTATAGCCCCATTTTTTTATATATTATTCTTCAGTTAATTAAATTAAATTTAAATCAAATATTTGTTTCAAACTTGCACATGACACTGATATACAGATAACGTTACATCTCTGAATGTTTTGACTGATAGACTGTGAGTTTTGGGTGGAGCTTTGAAGGATCTCACAAAAATCTCACAATTCTGTCTGCAGTTTTCATTCGTGGTTCAAGATGATGCTCCTGTGCTCTCTGCTTGTGCTTTCAGTAACTCAATGTAAGTGACAAAGTACTACTATAAGTAGCTTTGTTTAAAGCTGAAATAGTATTAAATTTAATGTTATGTAAGTTCATAGTAATTAATTAACATTATTTCAAAATTTGCTATTTGATTTACATTTTCTGAATATCTTCATCTTGTTATTCTTCCTAACTGAATGTTTTCTATTCTATGCAGATTTGGGCAGTCAATAAGACCATCGCAGAATAATGTGCATGTAACTGAGGGGAAGCCGGTCACTCTCTCATGTCAATATAATGGCAGTGCAGACAGTCTGCATTGGTATCGACAGTATCCTAGATCCAAGCCTGAATTTGTGCTCCTCGTCCTGGAATCATCCTCAAAACATGTAACATATGCAAATCCCCGAATCCCTGGAATGGATGGTCAAATGAGTATGAGTGAAAAACGTGTGTATCTGAAGATCTCCTCTGCTACAGTATCAGACTCTGCTCTGTATTACTGCGCCCTGGAGCCCACAGTGACAGGAAACACATCATCACTGCACAAAAACCTAAAATAAAGAGAAAGAACAAAATATCTGTCTTTTATCTCATGTTTGTTTGCAGATTGAGTAGATTAAATTGATTGAACTGATTAGAATTTACAAAATGCTTATTTTTCATGAACAAGACATTATTTAAAAATAGCTTTAGAAATAATGTACAAATATTTTAACAAACATATTTTAACATAAATACGATCACATTAGTGCTCTTATACAGTACATGGTAAAATGATATGAGTTTGTGGGCAAGATTTTAGGTTGAAATTTAAAATGTAAATTTTTAGATAAAACAATGCAAGGAAAATATTCTGTGCTGTAACTGGTCACCATTTTTATTTTGTCTCTCTTCCTTTTTAATCTCTTCCACAACATTTTACATTTATTTTTCTATAAAAAAAAAGATGGCAAAAGTTTATTTTGCAACAGGCTATAAGGACAAAATTGTGGATTTGGTCATCCAGTGAAGTAACTCTGTTCTTTGTGCCCGACAACTTTGTTTTACATAATTTATATTCCTATTCCAAACCCCCAAACAACAACATGCAATCTTCAGGTTCCACGAGGGATTTTGTTTCAGCAATGCCATAAAAAATTAAATAAAAATTGGGTTCCTCAAAAAATCTTTCAGTGATTAGTTGATTTGTGTCAAGAATATGTAAAAAAAACAAAAACTTCTTCTCATTTCTTATGTCCTCCTGTACACAAAGACCTCAAGACTCATCATGAAAGATCAATCTTGCCACAGGGTGGAGCTCCAGACTTAAATCACAGTGTTCCAGTGAAGAAAAGGCACATCTGAGTTTGTCATTTCATTCCATCATGCTGCTCTGTGCACTTGTAATATTTTCAGTACTAGCAGGTGAGATTCATTTATTTTATTTATCACCACATCTTTTGATTTAAACATGTTAATATTACATTTATCTGATCACAGTAGTGAACTCAGTATGTTTTTGATTGATAAATCCAAAAAGTTTTAGTGCCAGCAAGTCCACCTCAACTGCATATGTCCATCAGTCTCCATAATAACAAACGTGTGTATCTGGAGATCTCCTCTGCTGCTGTATCAGACTCTGTGTATTACTGTGCTCTGGACCCCACAGTGACAGGAAAGCATGCAACACTGAAACACATTTTCTCCTGTGGTGTGACATGCCAAACTCAATCTAAAAGTATTTTTTTCAACCTGGTCTAATCCTTATTCATTTGTATTTTTATTATACATGCTGTTTTTTAATACCTCAAATTTAGTGTGGTGCTACAAGGAATATTTGTTCAAAATGTTCATTAAAAATAGTGAAAAAAGAAATGATACCACTCAGATTAAGCCAAGAGCAAGCCTTAGTTAAATCAGGACATATAGCTTTTATAAACATGCCTTAGAAAAAAAAGAATTAGAAGAAAAAAACATTGGTGCATCTTGACACAATGGCACTGACATATTTGAATATTTTAATATATGTCAGTGCAAGTTGTTTTCAGTTAAAACAGCTCAAACATGCATTTTAGTCTGGGACCAGATTAAGTCTTTTCTGTGAAACCGGGGGTAAGTGTCATTATTTTGCGTGTGCGATTCAAAAACATATTTGAGAGAGAAATGTCTCCACCGTTTAATGTTTTCAGCTGAAGTTTAAGAAAGTATTACAGTCTTTGGCTTTTCTTTGACACACGCTGCCAGAGACTTTGAACATGAACTGGTTTAAGCATAAAGACTCCATTACAGAAGTAAATCATATTGCCAGAAGGCGGAGCTTA
>FLSR01000580.1:109546-122078 GCA_900092035.1 Leuciscus waleckii
GCCGATATCAACAAAACCTCAAGCTGAGTTTTTTTCACAGTCTAGCGTGTGTGTGTGTGTGTGTGTGTGTGTGTGTGTGTGTGTGACTCTGCTGTGTACTGCTCTGCTCTGAAGCCCACAGTGACTGAAACACATAAACTGCATGAATCAGAGCTCTTAGTTCTTGTCAGGATGTTTTTAACATGATGTTTCCCTCAATTTGCATATTCCAGCTATATATGTGGATTTTCTTTACATAAAAAAACCCAAATAATTAACAAAAACTCTTCTTTGAATGCATCAATATATATTCACAATGATATACCACTTTATATGGCTATACAGTGCTGCTCATAATGCAAAAATGTACAATGAATATTTTTGTTATAATGAACTAGGAATTTTTGTTATAACATTCATAGGTCATATTTCCCTTTTCCACAAAGATGTCTTGCTCAGTTATAAAACACTCCAGCAGTGGGTGGAGCTGATTCACTGATGTTGACAGTGTGAATTACTATTTTTGCATCATTGATCGTCTCTCTGAGGACAACATGTTTCATTTTACTTGGATAATAATCCAACTTTGCATTGGTAAGAAATCATTTCAGCATTATGTCAGTCAAAATAAAAACCAAAAACATTTCTGTGAATGTATGAATTCTGAAAGTTGAATGATTGTATTGCTTAATTAATTGACATCCTTTTTTTTCCACAGAAACCTCTTTGGCTGATACAATACAACCATTTACTTCAGAAAAACATGTTGTTGAGGGTAGAAATGTGACTCTCTCCTGTAACTACAGTACAACTGGTGTCACTGTTAACTCTCTCCAGTGGTATCACCAGAATCTCAGAACAAAACCAGAGATTTTACTTCTTGTCACTGAATATTTAAGCAAATCTGAGCCTGGTCTTCGTCTGTATTCAAAAGCTATAAAAGAGATCAAACGTGTGGATCTGGAGATCTCCTCTGCTACAGTATCGACTCTGCTGTGTTTACTGTGCTCTGGAGCCCACAGTCACAGGAAACACTACAACACCGTACAAAAACCTAGTATTGCATCTACAGTACATTACACATTCGGATCCCTGGATTTTCACTCGAAGATAAATTTAGCTGAAAAAGTAAATGCAAATCTTGTGTTTAAGTCTTGACCTTTATTATAATTGATTTTTATTAAAGTGATGACATGAAAGATGCTATTCTGTCTTTGTGACATTATATGAAGCAACAGTGTGACAGTGATAAACTGAAACGTATCTGAGAGTATTTTACTGAACCTGACAGGGACCGTCATAAGATCATTCAAGCTGAGACTGTAAGCACACACACAATGATCCTCCATTCAGTTATTCTGTTCTCTACTTTAGTATGTAAGTACCATCACTTCAGTGCTGTCCTTAAATGATTCACAATGAAATATGGGTAACACTTTATATTACGACCCGCAAACTACTGTGTAAGTAAACCGAAATTACGGTGTACGTTTCTGTAATTATAGTGTACTTCCGTGTAGGTATAAGGGAACAATAATTAAGTTTTGGGTAATAAAGGGGTAACAAGCAGATATACAACCTTCAAAGAACTTCGTAAGTAAACCGAAATTACGGTGTACGTTTCTGTAATTATAGTGTACTTCCGTGTAGGTATAAGGGAACAATAATTAAGTTTTGGGTAATAAAGGGGTAACAAGCAGATATAAAACCTTCAAAGAACTTCGTAAGTAAACCGAAATTACGGTGTACGTTTCAGTAATTATAGTGTACCTCCGTGTAGGTATAAGGGAACAATAATTAAGTTTTGGGTAATAAAGGGGTAACAAGCAGATATAAAACCTTCAAAGAACTTCGTAAGTAAACCGAAATTACGGTGTACGTTTCAGTAATTATAGTGTACCTCCGTGTAGGTATAAGGGAACAATAATTAAGTTTTGGGTAATAAAGGGGTAACAAGCAGATATACAACCTTCAAAGAACTTCGTAAGTAAACCGAAATTACGGTGTACGTTTCTGTAATTATAGTGTACCTCCGTGTAGGTATAAGGGAACTTGTTACCCCCTTGTTCTGTGTAGTTACAGGGTAAGAGTACTACATGGTACGTTCTAAATTAAAATCATAGCAGAAACGAATTTTTTGGGCTTAATGTTAAGTAGTTTAGTAAGTTTAATTTACAACCCACATATGTCAAAATTACCCTGTAACTACATTGCACAAGAACATATTTTGCCAGAAATATGATAAAAACTTTTATATACAACAGACGTACAATTTTTGCCTGGAATATATTAACAGAATAGGTAGCCTACCTATTAGTTTTAAAATAATTACATTATAAATAATTTGCTTGTATATCTGGTTGTACCCCTTTATTACCCAAAACTTAACATATTGTTCCCTTATACCTACACGGAGGTACACTATAATTACAGAAACTACACCGTAATTTCGGTTACTTACGCAGTAGTTTGCGGGTCGTAATATAAAGTGTTACCGAAATATGTATAATTAATTATATGGTCTTATTTGTGGCCTTCATATTTAAAAGTACCCTATATTATATAACCACTAATACACTAATATATAAATACTAATAGTGCACAATAAGTGAATTAGGCTAACTTCTGAAATGCACACATTTTACCAGCATAGTGATAATATTTAAACCCTCTGAGACTATTTCACTTTTCTTTGCAGGTGCCAGTAATGGAGATACTATTACACCAGACAAAACACAGGAGTTTGCAGCCGAGGGTTCAAGTGTTAAATTATCCTGCAGTTATTCCTCTGCATGGTCTTTACTTTGGTACCGTCAGTATCCCGGATCAGCTCCTGAATTCCTTGTGCTCATTTCAGACACTGCAAAAGATGTTAAGCCATCTGATGTAGATCAAAGATTTACTACTAAGATCAGAAAAGACAATCAAAACCGTGTGTATCTGGAGATCTCCTCTGCTGAAGTATCAGACTCTGCTGTGTATTACTGTGCTCTGACGCCCACAGTCACAGGAAACACAAGAACACTGTACAAAAACTTGCTTGCTTATACTTTATTGTATTTGAAATATATTCCCTTTTTCAACAGTACATTGCAAATATACTAACAAAAATTGTACTATCTTTAAATATATTAAAAGTATATTAGCATCATGCTTTTACCTATTTTCACAATACAACTTTTAACACACTTTAAACTAATTGTACTTTAGTATATTTTCAAAAAAAAAATTGAAGTGAAATTCATTTTCTTGAAGTGAAAATTCTGTTTAATTTTTAAAAGTGTATTTATTTGCACTTTATTAAAAATATATTTTAGGTATACTGTGTGCTGGAAATGATCACTGTAACAATGCACTGAAAGTATACTTTCAAAATACATTATAGTATACAATAGTATTTTGTACAAAGTATAAGTATTTGTACAAATACAACTTGTATGCAGTATGCAATTTGTAGTTACACTTATAGTCAGCCCGATAGCCTCGTGGGCAAGTGCGCTGATGTGCTTCGGGAGACCCGAGTTTGATTCCCGGCTGGTGGACCTTTCCCAATCCTATGACATTTGTATTATTACAGTAATAGTGAACATCTTTAAAATTAGGCTTACTGTTTCAAATTACATCATTGCTGTTTAAGCTGCGCACGTTGAAGCTGAAGAGAACGAACGTTAAACTGAATCGCTTTGCTAGAAGGTTAATCAACTCAACAGTTGCTGAAAAATGCAACTAAACCCAAAGAATTTACAACTTTTTATTACAATAGTGTATACAATTATAATGATATGACAGTCCCAATCATAGCTTTTAATGTTTTGCATTGCTGTTTGATCGTGCGCACTGAAGCTGAAGAGAACGAGCACCGGGAAACTGAACTTTTCTGGCAGGTTGTTTAAATCAACGAGCAACGATTAATCGTGATTAATCGCATCCAAAATAAAAGTTTGTGTTTACATAATTTATGTGTGTGTACTGTGTATCATTATTTTGTATATATAAATATACACATATGCATGTATAAATTTAAGAAAAATGTGTTATTTATATATAAAATATTTAGATTTATATATAATTTATATTATGTATAAATATATGTACAGTATATACATGCAAATATTTCTTAAATATATACATGCATATGTGTGTATTTATATAGGCCTGTACTAAATAATTATACACAGTACACACACATATATTATGTAAACACAAACTTTTATTTTGGATGCGATTAATCACGATTAATCATTGCCCAGCACTATTATTTATAGGGCTGCACGATTAATCGCAATAAAACCGCACGCGATTTGGCAAAGGCTGCGATTATCTTGTGCACAGCTTGTCAGTGGAGTGCGGCTGATTGGTAGTAAATACTGCCCCATTTGAACGCCAGATGGCACTCTCATGCAAACACGATAAATATGCCATGCCACAGAAGTACAATAATGCGCATCATTCCAGGAAATCCCTATCGCTGTAGCTGAAAAACAGAAGATTGAAACGTTTGATTAAACATGACTTATAAATACACGACTGCCTTATTCTGTGTAAGAAGGCACATCATCTCACAGAAGGATGCTCAACTGTCGTTATGAAGTGAGTTTGGAGTAAATGCATGTTATTAAATGTTGTCTGTTGTTGTACAAGAGGTTCATAAATGCTTCTCATGTTTTGGAAAGATGTTTGACGCGTGTTGTTTTTTCAAATGCACGTTATAAGTGACTCAAACTCTCAGTGCTTTCAGATGGAGCAGCGTTTACAGAGCCGTACAATGACAAGCTGCGCATAAAAAATAAATAATCGCAGCCCTTGCGATTTTAAAATCGCGATAAGCCATCTCGATTAAAGTGCGATTACATGTAAATTGCGAAACTGATAGCCTACATGTAATCAGTCCTAATTATTTATATTACATAAACTTAATATTACGACTTATATCTGCAAAAAAATGACGTGAATGCACAAGCGAACTTGACTGTGCTGGTCATCATAACTATAATCCCTGTTGTGGACGCGCTATTTCCACAATAACGCGCTGAAACACGTCAACTAAACTCAGAGAATTCACAACGTTTTATTACAACAGTGTTCTCATTATAATGGCATATGTGACAGTCCCAATATTGTGTGCATTGCTGTTTGAGCTGCGCACGCTAAAGATAAAGATAATCACCGCTGTACTGCATCGTTCATTAACTCAACCAAACACATCCTATATTAGATTAATCAGATATATACAAAAAGTAAACATATTACATTTTACAATGACATAAAATGCTGCGAATGTTCAAGCGAACTTGACTGTGCTTGTCATGAAGCCTTGACTCCATAGACGCACTCTTTCCGCCAAAACGCCTGAAACACATGGCGAAAAAGAATCCACGACATTCTTTTACAGTCGTGTTCTCATTATAATGTGATGAAGGCTATGTGACATATTTGTGCTGCACATGTTGCACTTAACTGTATCTTCCTTTTCGAAGTGATTCCAATCATTCAAAACCATATGGCGAACAGCGCATATCCTCAACTTAAGTTTATAATCTATTATCTATCGGCTTTGATATATCGGCTTCATTTTCTTATCGGATCGATAACGATAACATAACAAATGACCATTTATCGGCCGATATCGAAATGTGGTCGATTATTTTGGTCGATATATCGTGCATCCCTAAAATAATGTACACTTTAATATCAATAATCAAGCATGTAATTAGTCCTTACACAGGCATATAGTTAAAGTATACTAAGTATACTTGAAGTTGTTCCGATTTAGCACACAAAAGTACACTAAATACACTTTAAGTCATGCTTACCTACTTAGTACAAAATAAGTTATTTCAAAATAACACACTTCAAGTTACCTAATCATTAACACACTTGAAGTATACTAGCCTAAATTAGTCTGGCTGTAATTACTTAGCATGGTTTTTTTTGTTGTTGTTTTTTTCACCAGGGTGGACAAAAAAGGAAACAATGGTGTTTCAAGTCACCTTTATTTATATTAAGCTTTATACAATATACATTTTTCAAAGCAGCTTTGAGTAAACTAACACTTCCACAGTTCAGGAGAAATGGTCCCTTAAATCTTGAATTAGACCCTCTTTTATTTCTAGAAGCATCTTGCCCATTCAAAGGAGCCACATGAAATAGAAATGCATGATTATTTTAAGTAGAAAAGTGTTAGTTTACTCATTCGCATGTACAAATGTGGCCAATACACAGTCAAGGCACACCTTCTTCAGATAACTTTTACTTTAACACTGCAAAGAAAAAAGAAAAACAGGTGCATGATGCCCAGTGGTATACAGTGAGTAAATGGCTTTATGATATACACACGAGAGACGAGTAGAGGGGATCAAGCATTGTTCAAAAACATCTTAATTTTGTGCAAAAATATTCATGGTTGAAACTGGTTGAAACACATTTGAAGTAATTTCAAACTGTATCCACAAGGGGTCAGAATTGCTCTCTTCGTGTGTGAGTAGATCATGTGACATGATACACGTAGAGCTCAGTGAGACGACTTTTTTTAAGAGCACTGTACTCCAGTTGAGTGAATTTCAGTTATTTTACCTCAGGGAACCACTATGTTTTGCTGGGCTTTGATTTCGCTGTGTTTCATAGCACATTATGATGGTAAGCACTTTTATTCTGTTTCTGCCCACTTTTACAGAAAAGAGTTTACCTTCATTTAGGTTATTAAATGTTTGTTTACTTTGCAAATAATTAATGTTAATGGCTTACTTTTAAATTTGTTTTTCAGTGTCCTCGGGACAGGACAGGATTGAACAGTCTTATAGAGAAATGCCTGCAAGTGAAGGAGATCAAGTAATCTTAATGTGTAATTACACTACAACTAGTGATACTCCATATCTCTTCTGGTACAAACAGCTACCAAACAGATCACCAACATTCATTCTAAATAAATATACATTTGGCGAAGGAACTACTGAGCCTGATTTTAAGGGGAGATTTTCTGCAACATTGGACTCCACATCAAGATCTGTTCCTCTGACAATCCAGGATGTGTGTGTGTCTGACTCTGCTGTGTATTACTGTGCTCTGACGCCCACTGTGACTCAAACACACTCAACACTCATACAAAAACATGCAAAAAATAAAAACTCTCCAACTTTACAAGTAACACTAATCCATTAAGAAATTATATTTCATAAAGAAACCTATCAGTAATAAAAAAATAATAATAATATGCTCTTGTATAGTGTAATAATGTGACGTTCTACTAAAGCAGAACAGATCAGTATTTAAATTATTTTCATTATTTTTATCTCTTCAATTTTTTTTTTTTACATGCAGTTCTATTATCCATGGATCTGTTGGTGTGTCTGGTTTTTAATCAGCACACATGTGTGTCCATCACACATGCTCTGAATGCTTTCTTTTAAAGCTTGTGTTTGTGTTTAAAACTGTCACCTCCAACCAATCACCTTCGTCTGAAACCAAAAAAGGTCTGAAACACACCTCTTCTGTGAGCACTGAACTAAAGCATTAGCATCTGGGCACAGAGAACATTAATACTCTATATGACATAGTAAACATGGAAAACAACTGTCTCTAATTTTAATTCTGACTTCAGGTACAAAATTACTCCCTTTATTCATTGTAGTGATGTAGAAGAACAGTTTAACAAACAATTTTTGCAACTTGACTCAATTTTCTTATTTCTTTGTTTTAGGTGTGATGACTGCAGATCAGATTGGGCCAAATAAAGAAACTCTTATCATAAAGAAGGAAGACGAGACTGTGACTCTCAGCTGCTCATATGATACTAGCAGCAATTATGTTACACTTTACTGGTACAGACAGTATCTTAATGAAGAACCTCAATATTTAATGTGGAAAGATGCTCGTTCATGGAGCAATACTGGGAGCCCCTCTGATCCTCGCTTTCAGTCGACTACATCACAAACATCCACTGAACTCATTATTAAAGGTGTAACTCTGTCAGATTCAGCTCTCTATTACTGTGCTCTAAGAGTTGGAGCCCAGTGATACAAAGTCTATGTGAAGCAGTACAAAAACTCAAATGTATTTCTCACTTTGATGCCAAGACACATCAAACCCACAATCTATGATTCACACAATACAATTACACCAGTGGAAACACCTGTGTGTGGTTACAAATGAATTTTTTCAAGTTATAAAGGCAAATGTAAGAAATTTTTTTAAAGGGATCAAAATAACTAAAAATGGTAACGCTTTAGATTACAGCCCGGAAAGTACAGCGTAATTAAATTGAAAGTACAGTGTAACTTTCGGTAATTACAGTGTACCTATAAAGTACTTACGTGTAAGTATAGGGGAACAATACGTAAAGTCTTGGGAATAAAGGTGTAACAACCAGGAAAATACTGCGTAATTAAAACGAAATTACAGTGTAACTTTTGGTAATTACAGTGTACCTATAAAGTACGTACGTGTAAGTATAGGGGAATAATATGTAAAGTCTTGGGAATAAAGGTGTAACAACCAGGAAAATACTGCGTAATTAAAACGAAAGTACAGTGTAACTTTCGGTAATTACAATGTACCTTTAAAGTACGTACGTGTAAGTATAGGGGAATAATATGTAAAGTCTTGGGAATAAAGGTGTAACAACCAGGAAAATACTGCGTAATTAAAACGAAAGTACAGTGTAACTTTCGGTAATTACAATGTACCTATAAAGTACGTATGTGTAAGTATAGGGGAATAATATGTAAAGTCTTGGGAATAAAGGTGTAACAACCAGGAAAATACTGCGTAATTAAAACGAAAGTACAGTGTAACTTTCGGTAATTACAATGTACCTATAAAGTACGTATGTGTAAGTATAGGGGAATAATATGTAAAGTCTTGGGAATAAAGGTGTAACAACCAGGAAAATACTGCGTAATTAAAACGAAAGTACAGTGTAACTTTCGGTAATTACAATGTACCTATAAAGTACGTATGTGTAAGTATAGGGGAATAATATGTAAAGTCTTGGGAATAAAGGTGTAACAACCAGGAAAATACTGCGTAATTAAAACGAAAGTACAGTGTAACTTTCGGTAATTACAATGTACCTATAAAGTACGTATGTGTAAGTATAGGGGAATAATATGTAAAGTCTTGGGAATAAAGGTGTAACAACCAGGAAAATACTGCGTAATTAAAACGAAAGTACAGTGTAACTTTCGGTAATTACAATGTACCTATAAAGTACGTATGTGTAAGTATAGGGGAATAATATGTAAAGTCTTGGGAATAAAGGTGTAACAACCAGGAAAATACTGCGTAATTAAAACGAAAGTACAGTGTAACTTTCGGTAATTACAATGTACCTATAAAGTACGTATGTGTAAGTATAGGGGAATAATATGTAAAGTCTTGGGAATAAAGGTGTAACAACCAGGAAAATACTGCGTAATTAAAACGAAAGTACAGTGTAACTTTCGGTAATTACAATGTACCTATAAAGTACGTATGTGTAAGTATAGGGGAATAATATGTAAAGTCTTGGGAATAAAGGTGTAACAACCAGGAAAATACTGCGTAATTAAAACGAAAGTACAGTGTAACTTTCGGTAATTACAATGTACCTATAAAGTACGTATGTGTAAGTATAGGGGAATAATATGTAAAGTCTTGGGAATAAAGGTGTAACAACCAGGAAAATACTGCGTAATTAAAACGAAAGTACAGTGTAACTTTCGGTAATTACAATGTACCTATAAAGTACGTATGTGTAAGTATAGGGGAATAATATGTAAAGTCTTGGGAATAAAGGTGTAACAACCAGGAAAATACTGCGTAATTAAAACGAAAGTACAGTGTAACTTTCGGTAATTACAATGTACCTATAAAGTACGTATGTGTAAGTATAGGGGAATAATATGTAAAGTCTTGGGAATAAAGGTGTAACAACCAGGAAAATACTGCGTAATTAAAACGAAAGTACAGTGTAACTTTCGGTAATTACAATGTACCTATAAAGTACGTATGTGTAAGTATAGGGGAATAATATGTAAAGTCTTGGGAATAAAGGTGTAACAACCAGGAAAATACTGCGTAATTAAAACGAAAGTACAGTGTAACTTTCGGTAATTACAATGTACCTATAAAGTACGTATGTGTAAGTATAGGGGAATAATATGTAAAGTCTTGGGAATAAAGGTGTAACAACCAGGAAAATACTGCGTAATTAAAACGAAAGTACAGTGTAACTTTCGGTAATTACAATGTACCTATAAAGTACGTATGTGTAAGTATAGGGGAATAATATGTAAAGTCTTGGGAATAAAGGTGTAACAACCAGGAAAATACTGCGTAATTAAAACGAAAGTACAGTGTAACTTTCGGTAATTACAATGTACCTATAAAGTACGTATGTGTAAGTATAGGGGAATAATATGTAAAGTCTTGGGAATAAAGGTGTAACAACCAGGAAAATACTGCGTAATTAAAACGAAAGTACAGTGTAACTTTCGGTAATTACAATGTACCTATAAAGTACGTATGTGTAAGTATAGGGGAATAATATGTAAAGTCTTGGGAATAAAGGTGTAACAACCAGGAAAATACTGCGTAATTAAAACGAAAGTACAGTGTAACTTTCGGTAATTACAATGTACCTATAAAGTACGTATGTGTAAGTATAGGGGAATAATATGTAAAGTCTTGGGAATAAAGGTGTAACAACCAGGAAAATACTGCGTAATTAAAACGAAAGTACAGTGTAACTTTCGGTAATTACAATGTACCTATAAAGTACGTATGTGTAAGTATAGGGGAATAATATGTAAAGTCTTGGGAATAAAGGTGTAACAACCAGGAAAATACTGCGTAATTAAAACGAAAGTACAGTGTAACTTTCGGTAATTACAATGTACCTATAAAGTACGTATGTGTAAGTATAGGGGAATAATATGTAAACAAAGTTACTTGCGCTTTGCGCTTGATACTTGCCTTTCAGATCGTTAAAATAGGGCCCAAAGTCTTAATTGATGATGAGTTGACCTTAGAGCAAATGGATATAGCTTTAAAACAAATGAGTAATTGTAAATCACCAGGTATTGATGGTTTATATTCTGAATTTTTAAAACATTTTTGGAAAGATATTCGGAAATGATTATATAATGCAGTTTTAGAATGCATTCAGGAAGGAAGTTTATCACCTACTATGATTTATATTTAATAATCTTGCTACCTAAACCTAAAACACAACTGTTATTATTAGATAATTGGAGACAAATAACTGTGTTATGTACAGATTATAAATGACTTGCCCTGGTTATGCTAATCATCTTAAACTTGTAGAGGAATATCAATCAGCATTCATCAAGGGAAGATATATTCAAAACCATATTAGACTAATCTTGGATATGATCGACTATCAATCACTGATACAATCAGAAAGCCTAGTTTTTTTTAGACTTTTTTAAAGCATTCGACACTGTGTAGCTTGAATTTATATTTACGACGCTTAGAATGTTTGGTTTTGGGGAAGGGTTTTGCAAGGTTATTAAAATATCCTATAACAACATTTATAGTTATGTATCCCTTAATCCAGGCATGACTCCTAGAATTGCCATTTTGGGTGGAATCAGACAAGGCTGTCCAATCTCTCCAAAACTCTTTATTCTATGCACTCACATGTTTGCTTATTTAGTTGTCAACCATCCTCAATTAAAAGGAATAGCCATTTCTGAGTATGAATATCGAATTAGTCAATTTGCTGATGATACAGTAATATTTTTAAAAGACAAATCTATAGTTAAAAAAGCTCTGAATATTATTTCAGTGTTTTCTGGAGCATCAGGCTTATGTTTTTAAAAAATGTGAACTTTTTCCTCTGTTTTCATGTAATGAAGAAAATATAGAATCCATTCCTGTTCAATCTGAAGTGAAATACTTAGGTTTAATTTAAAGAAATTCATATGAATTAGTAAATAGAAGAGAGATGTGTCTATTATGGGCAGAATACTCTTGACCAAAGCAGAAGGCGTATCTGAACTTATTTACCCATGTTACTCTCTTTATGTTTCTCCTCAACTGGTAAAAAAGGTAAACTCTACTTTGTTTAATTTTATATGGAAAAACCGAACTCATTATATTAAAAAATCTCAGATGATTAAAGAATATAAAAATGGAGGTCTGAAAGCCTCTGAGAACTTAAACTGAATTGGATTAAAATGTATTTAGCTCAGCCTAACTCACTGTGGTTTCATATACCAAAGTCTGTATTCCAGCAAGTTAGAGGATTAGAGTTTCTGCTGAAATTTTGTACTACTGGAAAATGATATTCACCCAAAATGTTTCACCGCATTTTTCCACATTGTGGAATAACAGAACCATTACAATAAACAGAAAGACAGTTTTCAAAAAAGAGTGGTATGAAAAAAATGTTTTACATGTTGTTGATCCTTTAGATGAATCAGGTCAAATTATTCAGTATAATGTGTTATTCAACATATTGTGTTATTCAGCATAATGTGTTATTCAGCATAATGTGTTATTCAGCATAATGTGTTATTCAGCATAATGTGTTATTCAGTATAATGTGTTATTC
>FLSR01000580.1:122456-133732 GCA_900092035.1 Leuciscus waleckii
TTGAGTAAACAGCTATGGAGCCAGAATTGGCTATTGTCATTTTTATGTTTTATATTTTACTGGAGGACATGTATTAGCCAAGACCAGGTTTAAGGTTTAGGCAGGATTACACTTTAAACTGTTCAAGTATTGGGTGTTAACGTACGTAAATAATGTAATAATATAAAATAAAATAAAAAAACTTACATAGGCCTCTATATATTCAAAGGTTCAAATGTTCGCTTATATCTTACCTTGATGCGATTTTGTAGACTAGTGTATTCTTTTTATTATGTACACAAATGGACCAAACATGAACATACATGTTTTCAACCCTGTTTGAATATAAAACCCAGTTGAATGTAAAAAAGTCCAGTGCAAACGTTACTCCCGCTCGTCATCGGCAGCTGTCAGTCACAGTTGCTAGGCAACAAGAACAATCCTCTGTAGGCTAGACGCTTCAGGGACGCAGATGTAGTTAGCAACAATGGGTTAATATTGTGACAATAGACCTACACTTTGTTACTTTGATTTTCGGAACTACATACTTCGTTAAAGCTGCATTCGGCAAGTCTGGCAGATTGGGTCGACTTAGGCAATATTTTGAATGTTTACAACTCTCATGCCCCTCCCCCACTGCCAGCGACCACCCTCCCATCGAGGTCGTATATATAATAAAGTTAAAATGTTTATACATTTTTAAAATAATATTTATATATATAATTATTTATTTATATTATTGATCATAATAGTAATAAATAATGTAAATAAAGTAATGTTTTAAATGCATTTCCAGATGCATGGTGCTGGTTAAGTCTCTCTTACCTGTCTATTGCCCGGTGTAGCTGGTGTCGTTATAGTCAGAGCCCTGAGCCATGCCACTTCAGTCCCTGTGAAACCTCTGACCTCCTTCAGAGTCTGGTGTCTTTCTCTCAGCCTGTGTATCTGTCTGTCTGTCTCAGTCTATGAGAGACTGCATGTGTTCAGACGTGATGGCGGTCCACTGCGATGAGTCGAGACGGAAGTACTCACACGCTTTCTCTCTCGCTCTGCCTAATTAGCGACGTGTGATGTGGTCGTAGATAGAAAACCTCTACTGCACTAGACTGGAAGTCACATGGTTCCTCGATACCTTGCATAAAGAGTCTCATTCGCAGCAGAGCTGATGAACCTTCACAAACAGGACAGGAGTATCACATCATCTCCACATGCTTACTGGCCTCAGAAAGTACTTTGGAAACTTAAGCAACACTTGAAAAAGAGAATGGCATTGCATTAGATAAGAAAACAAAAATGAAATAAAGTGTCATTTACATAAAGAATGATCAGCACAAACACATTTTTCACATATATGTGAAAATATTCATATTTTGCTCACAAAAAGGTGATTTATGCTGGTTTAAATACTAATACAATAGATGAAAATGCTGAAAATAAAATATATTGTGTGACTTTATGTTAGTGAAACATTAGTTTAACTCACTTCCATAAAATTCCATAAAAAAAAACAAGCTGATTAAAAATCAAGCAAAAATTATGTTTAGTGTCCAAATATTGTTTGGAGCCACTATAATATCTATTTAACTTCCTCTGCGTTATATTTAACTCTATCTGAGATGAATTAACACTGCCAAGTCTGCTGTGTAGTAATGTGGGAGCGTGCTTATGTTCCCACAGCCCTATGTTCCCACTACCCCTGACCCCACCCCTAAACCTACCCGTAACTGGGGTTTAGACAAATCGTAAAAAAAATCTTAGAAATGTGGGAACATAGGGCTGACCCCAGTAAGGTTGGCAGACAGCAGCATTTGTGTGTGACATTGAGATACAGAGAAGGACAGAGTGATGGGTCTCATTTCTAAACTCATCAGTCGTCTTTCCCAAGTTAAGCATCAGCCAGGGCTCTCAAGTTTTACCAAAAGCTTGGAGTGAGATCACATGCGGTTAGGGGAGGAGCCCTAATGGAGCCCTAATGACAGAGCAATTCATCACATCAAATATACTCTTTAATGTTATATTTCAAAATTACAAATAAGTTATACAAAAATTACAAAAAATATAACAAATTGCTCCAAACAGTTTGGAAAAACAAATCTTTTTGCATTTTGAATGTGTCTAGTCAAAATGGTATAATTATTTATTGTGTGGTGCATGGGACATTGTGAACAAATGACATATTAGAGTATTATTAAGGTGTGTGTGTGTGTGTGTGTACACAAGAGTACACACTCCAGCTTATGAAATGTGTTTTGTGTTTGAAAAATACAAATGCAATGGCAATGATTAATGTATGTTTTGACAGGATATAAAATATTACCCAGAGCACTCTGCTTTAATACATGTAGCCTTAATGTAACTAGAAAGACTATTAATACAGTATAATATATAATTTAAAATAAAATAAAATAAACAAATTTAAATGTATTTAAAATAAAATGAAGAAATACATCTTCATTCCTTCCCATACCCACTAACATTCCCTTAGTTTAAGAAAACGTAAGCTAGCCAAACTGAGCCAAAGCTTCTGGCCTGGTTGCAGAGTAGTTGTAGAGTTTTTGACTGCATCAATAATAATGTAAACGATGGGCTATATATTAAATGTTCTAGCCTAAAAATGTTAGACGAGCTTTCTTCCAACTTACCTTCTCCATCACGACATGTGTTCGCGCGATGTTGTTGGTTTCCTAGTAACGAACGTACGGTGGCTGAGAATGTTCCGTCAACTTCCGTGTGTTCGCGCATCTGTGTTGACTTGTAATGAACACAATCCGGCCGAGATACGTGCTGGCGGCAGGAAACTTCACTCTGTGTGCCTGCGCCTCGTATACAACGTTATATATAAAGCTCGCAGGACAACTTGGTTGGCATTGCCTTTTCAGCGTGAGAAATACACGGTGTGGCGTGTGAGCGTGTGAACTGGTTGAATTGCGTGTGTCTCACGCCCAATGAGTGAGACTGAGACCCTGCATCAGCATTCCTATTGCTCATGCTGAGGGTTAGTGATTTGAGCAAACATATAACACTGAGTGTCACTTCACTGTTTACTATGGAGTTTTCTTAGCATGATCTTGGCATGATTTAACACTTAACTAATTGCTATTAGCATGTAGCTATTCACTGCTAGCATGTGTAGCATGTTGGAAGTGCTGTTTACTAGCTTGAGTCAAAAGAGCCAAACCTCATCTCTATACGAGGTTCTGATACAGACATATAGGCCTTGCAAAACGGTTGCTATGGAGTTGCTTGGGAGCTGGAAGCTTTAAACTTAAGAAGTTTAAAGTAGTTTGAAGTTTAAAGTGATTAAAGTTTAGATAGATAGATAGATAGATAGATAGATAGATAGATAGATAGATAGATAGATAGATAGATATTATTAGTTTAAAAGAGTCTCAATGGCTTATATATAGTATATAGAATTTATTAATTTATGAGTGATAAGTGTATTAATTCATGAGTTTATAAGTGTATGAGCATATGAATACACTGACAATGAAAGGCAAATAAATATCAAAACGCGGAGTTGCAGAAATACCAAGCACTGAAAATTAAAAAAAAATAGATAAAGATGAAGGTAAAGTGATATTAGATGCATTATTGACCTCATTGTGGTCGCTCTCATGAGTGATTTGGAGCTGTTTGTGTTGAAATCACACATTTCCTGAGGTAGTACTCAGTGGTACTCAACCAACATCTCTCTCTCTCTCTCTCATGTGCTCGCAGAAACAGATTCTGACAACCGCACACGTGCTTTCAGCTTTCAGAGCAAGCGAGTCTGAAGCCAGACCTCAGGAAAGCTGATCAACCCAATTCTGACGGGACAAAAAGTACTAAAGATACGATACGATGAGAATATAAGGGAAAACTACAAATGCATGCAAACTTTTCAAGCCAAACATTTAGATTTACCATTCAGTATAAATACCATAAATGCATCTGAATGCATTTTGGTTGTCAAATATTTGTGTCACAAGTGTCCAATACACGCACTATGTATGATTAAATTAAAATGTATGTATCTATTAAACTGACAATTCTGAAAGGATAAATAAACAGGATTAATGGGAAACATAGATGTAAGTCAATGGAAACCTCCTTGTTTTTGTCATGTATATTTCTCTGACAACATCTAATTTCCACAAACAGAGTTTTTCTGAAAAACAATGAAAGTGAAAGGAGGAAAAAAGAAAGGGATGCATGTATTAAATGTACAACATTTTTAATAATATCAAATCAATCCAACCCTCCATTCTCCAAACCGCATATCCTGATGCCGGAGCTTAATAATGTAACTATAAAATAAAAAAAATAAAAAAATTAAATACGATTTTTTTTTTTTTAATAAGTACACATAGGCTATAATAAGTAAATAAAATGTAATATAATATAATAAATATTTTAAAATAATAAATCAATACTCGTAAATTGTATTTGAAAAATAAGTTTTATTTCAATGTGCTCTATGTAACATTATTTAGTAACAAAAGTGGCCGTTCAACAGACACTCTGAGGATAACACATGTAATTCACCACATGATGTGATGGCACAATATAAAAAATGGCATATAATAAACAATGCAAACAAATGTAAACAGTCCGTCCATGGAGACGCCAGCGTCAGTGAACAGTGGGGATCTGTGGCGTGTGCACGGGAACTGTGATTGACAGTCAGATCTCACACAGCCCTGCGCTGATTGGACCAGAAGAACTGGGAGTGGTGGATTTTTGCAAAACTAATAACATGCTCCAGGTGGAGGTAGAAGTGCGGGGGTTTTTGTAATACCAGCTGATTTATGTTGTTCTGTCGGAGCATAGTGTCTTGCCGGAGCAAAAAATCTTGCCGACTGCAGCTTTAAGTATTCACGTACAAATGTCAAGTAACCTACACTGTAAAACCCAACAAGTTAACTCAACTCAAATCAATTGAGGAAACTGATTGCAGCAAACCATTTAAGTTTAAAAATAAATACATATGACAGAGTTCCCGCACCTTGGTTAACTCAAATTCAGGACCTTTCAAGGACTTTCCAGGTACAATACCCTCAAATTCAAGGACTTAATGTGGGGACACATTTCAAGTGAGAGCAAGGTTACATCATGTTACCTTGTAAGATACATTGTTACAGTTTTCATGTGTCAAACACAACTATGCAAAAAAGCTTTTGTTTGCATTATTTTTGTCCATTTGACAGAGATCTGATAGTCAAAAAATTATTTACTCACAGCCTAATAAAGGAATAGGTCAGCTTGTATTACCTATTGCTGTAGTTGTTGCCATGTGAATGACGGTCGGTGGATGCTAGTCTCATCACTGATAATGATCCAAAATTGCTCGGGACACATTTGTCTAAGCTAAAATGAGAAGACACAGAAAAATATTAATTTTCCACTGATGAATCTGTGGTTTACTCACAGCATAATAAATAAGAGTATGTCAGCTTTTATGACCTATTTCTGTAGTTGTTGCCGTGTGAATGACGGTTAGTGGAGTCAGTCAGTCTTGTCCCCACTGATAAATATCCAAAATTGCGCGGGACACGCTTGTCTGTAAAAATGTGACAAAGCGCACACAAATATAAATTACTTTTCCATTGACAAAACTGTCGTGTACTCACAGCACAACTACTGCCACTGATGAAATCTCTGAGTAAATGCTTGTCGTTTCTATGACGTGGCACAAATTACATAACTTACTTCAGTAGTAAGTACTTTAGCTAGTCGGTCTTCTTAAGATGAAGAATCACGACAATACAACGTTAAACGTATAAAAGTGCTCTAAAGAGGACGAAGCAGTTTGCCGTGCTTACCTGTTAAATCTCTTCATGGCCGCCATCCTGTTCCGAGTTACTCCGCGTGAGATGTGCGGATCGATACTAAAGTATTGATATTTACAATCCCAATGTCTCCTGCTCTAGTATCGATTTTCAAATAAAAAGATCGATATTTAAACTCAGTAATTTAAAGTGAGTGTTTATGTTATAAGTAACTTGCTGTCACCAGAAAAGTCTAATTATATCCGGTTGGGGAAGGACTACTTCTCCTTCCACCGGTCAGTTGTGTGTGCACTGTGGCTCTGTGACGGAGCCGGCCGCTGCAGCCCTTTAATTTCCCGCTACAAAGACTGCAGACTGCAGAGTGACTATGGCTGACTGCAAAAAGGAGTCATGTCTGGCTGTATTTTAGCTGTAAAGACAGCAGTGACGCTGTGTGTGATGTGAAAATACAGTGGTAACACTACAAACCTCGCTAAACATCTGAGGTTAAGTCATAAGAGTAAATTTGATGATATAATGAAACGGCGGTCTGAGGAGGAGGTCCAGGGCGAGAAAACACAAGGTGCTAGGGCAAGACAGACTTCAATCAGTGAGTCATTTGGCAGCAGCGGCAGAAGTTATCCAGGCACATAGAGATAGCGTGATAGTCGCGTTATCACTGACTGTGGGAAAGTTATTCACGTCTGTTAAGGCTTTAGTTTTTTAATGTTCAAGAGTTCCCCGGAATCCCAGCATTCTTACAACAAGCTAACAGAAATCAGTTTGTTCAAATAGAAAATACTAGTGAAACATGAAGTAAGCTATCCTAATAAAATAAATGCAGCAATGAGTAGCTTTCCGGAGATCAGTGCTAAGAGTGTATTATTGAGAGAGGCTGCATGTAGCCCATAGTTAAAACTAATAGAATTTAGAGGGATCTCTTTCTTCCCCCTGGCTATCATACAGTACTGTACAACAACTCATAGTCATGGCAGGGAGGACAATAGACAAAAGAACAATTTCTACCTCCATCTGTACTCTTTACTTCCATCTACACTCCATTTGCACTGCTTACTGTGACTACTGTGTTATAAGTTAATTTGATTTTTAATATAGGTTTAATGTATGTATGTTTCATATGCTACTGGATACTTGAATTTCCCTCTAGATAAATAAAGTATATATCTATCTATATCTATCTGTCTATCTATCGATCTTAAGCATACAGTGCAGTGTGGCTCCATCAGTCAGTTTGCCCTGTGTATCTGCATTGTTTGTAGATGATTCTCCAGAGCAGCACACTCACAAGAAGCCTGGGAGAGATGATTGTGAGGGACCTCCAGCCTATGTCTGTAGTAGAAGATGAGGGATTCCAGGCATTTGTAAAAGCTCTTGACCCAAGATACAAACTCCCTAGCAGAAAGAAAATGACTGAAACATATCTTGTTAATATGTTTGATGAGTGCAAAGACAAAGTAAGAGCAACTTTGAAAAATGCTCCAAGTGTTGTGCTTAGCACTGATATGTGGACTTCAGTGTCCACAGAGGCGTACTTGACTGTCACATGCCATGTAATTGAGAATTGGCAAAATAAAAATTTTGTTTTGGAAACGGCGATTTTCCATGGACAGCATACTGCTGATAATATCAGCTCAGAACTTAAACGAATAACAGATGAATGGGGCCTAACAGATAAGGTGATGGCAGCTGTGACAGACAACGGGGCAAATATGGAGGCTGCAGTACACAAGGCTGGGTGGAGGCATTATCCTTGTTTTGCCCACACTCTGAATTTAGTTGTAAAGGATAGTCTAAAAGCTGTCCCTGAAGTGGTGCAGATCCTGGGAAAATGCAGCACAATTGTGTCATTTTTTTTCCACCATAGCACTAAGGCCACAGAGAAGCTTAGGGCTGTTCAACAGCAGAACACAAGTTGATCCAGTCTGTAGAAACCCGCTGGAATTCAGTTTTCTACATGCTGGATAGGCTGCATGAACAACATGAAGCTGTGACCACAGTCCTCTGTCTTCTAGGCAGGAGTGAATTGTGCATTAATGTGGGAGAATTATCACTCATCACTCAAACTGTTGATGCTCTGAGGCCCTTTGAGGAAATGACAAGGGAGGTATCATCAGAAAAATATGTTTCAGTCTCCAAAGTGATTCCTCTCGTGTCTCGAGCTGAAGGAAGTCTACCAGACAGTAGAGTCCACTCCCACTCCAACTCCAAGCTCTGCATTGGCACCTACTTCTAGCTCTGCCTCAGTGCCTAGCTCCCAGAGTCCTGCACTTGCCCCAGACTCAGTTGCAACAAAGTAGGGTATGGGCATATTTTGACACGCAAGTTGCGTCTTCCCAACATCACTGGTCAGCTACCACAGACGTAAAATTGAAATGCGTCGTTACTTAGAGAAAAAAACTGATTCCCAGAGAAAAGGATCCACTTGTTTGGTGGCAAGAGCATCATCAAACCTTCCCAGGCTTAAGCAAACTTGCTGTAAAGTACTTGGGAATTGCTGCTACTTCTGTACCTGCAGAGCGGATGTTTTCAAAGACAGGGGAGGTAGTGAGCAAAAACCAGAGCAGATTCAAGGGGAAAACTGTAAACATGCCCTTATTCCTAAACAAAAACCTGTGAATAAGAACAGTTTTCAGAACAGGCTCAGGTTTAACATTTTCAGGGGAGCCTATTTTACTTTTTTGTAAACATGAATGTATTCTTTCTGAAGAACTGAATCGATCATCATGATCTCCTCCAGACGCTACAATATCAAATGTCACATTTAGTTTTCCCTCACAAATGCAAGTGTGTTTTTTTCAAAATGCATTCACATAAAAGACCAGCAGAAAACAACAAGCGCCACAACATCATGACACATGAACAGAATACTAAAGAAGTTTACAGTATTTCTATAACATATCATATCAACATATCAATACTGAGCATGGAGGAGATCCAGTCACATGATCAGAAGTCAGAAGTAAAACATTTCTATTTCTTAACAGCAGACAATCAAATAATAAATGAAGAGTACAATTAATTCATCCATAATCAGGATCAAAAGTTTAATAAAGAAATATAAAATGAACAGTTAAAATCGCTTCTAATATTTCTAAGTAAAACATAATTAACACACTCTGAGTATAATATTCTTGCCTAAAGATAAGTAAGGGGTTGAGGCATACACACATCGTCTGGTACCCTTAAAGTGTCAGAAAGCTGTTTATCTTAATGTTCATCTTAATACAATACACAATACAGAACTTCTGCACAACGTGTTCCTTCTGCGAGATGTTTAGCTAAGAGATGTTTAGCTAAGAGAACATTCGTTTCCACTCTATTCGAGACATTCGAGCATTTGTGTTCTGTCTATTGAAACTTACAGACTTTGCCCTCATCTAAACAGCAAGTACAAAAGTTCACCCGGAGTCAGTCAGCTACATCTGAGGCATTCAGATTAATAGAAGAAAAGCATCAAACATACATTTCAAATGATAATAATAGTAAACACATCAAAATGATGGTAATGAGAAACACATCAACATGATAATAATGTTTCTTAGAATATGATTGATTAGATTTGGTTAAATGATATTTAAGATCCAAATGATTAAATGATAAAACATAAGCAAGCTTCGTCTGCTTCATCAAATACAGACATATTTTGTACGATTTAAACACACTTTTAGCATGAGCTCCTCAAACTGAATAGCTCACAAACACAAAGCACAAGTCCACGGTTGTTCTTCTGGCGGCAGACTGATTTTGAGGCACTGGACATGAAACCACCGCTGGCATACTTCACACTGAACCTGGAATAGGACATGCTGTTAGATTTATTCAGAAACTGTTGTAATCATGAAATTTATTTGTGAAAACTCATGTCTTCACTTTCAACAAACAGGCAAGAATGTCAGAGTGAATACCCAGGTGCAGAGCTCCTCTGTTTGCTCCTTTTTGCCGTTTGTCTTTGTGTCTGTTTGTCCACATACGGGAATTTTCGGAAAGTGTCCCACCATGTGCTTGGCCATCTAGAAGGAGAGCGGAGAACATTAATAGTCTCATATGGGAAAAGGTGAGAACAATGTTTATGTAAAGTACTTTCCCAGCATCACAAAGACACCACAGCTGAAACCATCCTCCCGGAACGAGTGGTGGATTGTCCCAGGCTTCCACATAGTGTCCACCCAGTCTTTTCTTCCGTACTGGTTTCCTCTCATCCTGAAATATTCCCTATTGTAGGACAAATACAGTGTGTGGGGTTGTGGTGGTCTTCAGCAACATCATTATGCTAATATACCAATATTAAAAAAGGTTACAGGTTTTTTAAACAACATAACATACCCAAATTTTGTGCAGGCTTGTGTGGCTAATTTCATTTCATTATTACCTCGCTGAGGGTCAACGATGAAAATGGTGTTAGTTATAGCATGTAGATACTAAATAGAAAGACAAAAAACAAGATTAATTAGTCATTCAATGAAAAGACAGGAGACGGATGAATGAAGCAGATGGTAAAGGATATCTCAAGGAAAGGGAGTCAGGTAGAGTTCACTAAAGGGAACAACGAGACCAGACAACTGTGAACTGCAGTGTGAAGGGTTATATAGTGCTGGGTGATGATCAGGTGACGGTGATTAGTACTCAGTGTCAGTGGAGTGTGGAGGTCTGGTGCTGTCGGTGTTGATGACTCTGTGACACTCGGCATGCAAAGAAAACTGTTAAGTAGAATTTCAGTGGTAAAATAGAATAGAATAGAATAGAACAGAACACTGCATTAAAACAACAACAACAACCTTGGGGGACGGAGACTCTGCCTCTTTGTGTGTGTGTTGTGTGTGTTCACTACTCACTCCTAATGTGTGTGCACTATCTTGGATGGGTTAAACACAGAGAAAGAATTTCAAGAGCTGTTTGAGAAATGTCTAATTGTCCAATTTTTTATAAAAATGTATGCAACAGTACTAAAAGCTTTACCTTTGCACTTCATAACCACTGAATACAATTGCACATTTTGCACTTAAAATATACAGAATATTAGACGCACAATCTTGTGTTGTTTTTGGTTTTATGACGAATATGAAAGTGAAGCCATCCACTTCTGCAGCTCATAGTTACAACTACACTCATAATCACACTGAAATCATCATGGTGTGTTGTATATCATATTTACATATTATACTATGTGTAGTATCTTCACTATAAATCAGATTACTACATACACTGAGTTGTAGTGATCTCTTTTCTTCTGTTTGCAGCAGTTACAGCAACACTCCACGCCTCACACACACATCTTCTTCAACTCCCTTTACAACAGGTCAGAACCATAGACTGTAAAAAAATATGGACGTAGTGTCCGTGACGTCACCCGTAGGTTTCTGAAGAGCATTATTGAAGCCTAAAGTGGGCGGAGCCGGCCGTCGCCATCTTGGCCTTGCGTCACTCCCGGATAACAGAAAATAGGCAAACAGGCGGGGCGTGAGTGGAGCTGAGGAGCCTGGCTACTGAAATCACCTAGCTCGACGTGATCGAGTTAGCTGATGATGT
>FLSR01000583.1:0-36493 GCA_900092035.1 Leuciscus waleckii
CAGACCGACAGGGTTTTCAGATTGGTCGGGTTGCCGATGGTGTGCCGCCGGAGGTCCGACCGTGTCAAACCGCTGACTTTGTGCCGCCCAAAAAACGCTGGTGGACCGCCAGGTCATTGTTAGCTGGGATATTATGTTGTTTCTCAAATAAGCGTAAATGCATCTCGTCTCAGGATAAAAAAAAAGAAGATTTTTTTCTGTATGTTATTTCTATTGGATTTGTTAGTTCTTCTGTCATCATTAAATCTTGAAATCATCATAAAACCTTGTCTATGAAAAATGTCAATAAATCGAAACGGAAAGGAATCGAGATTCAAAACTTCCGTACATCATTAAGAACAGCACGAGGAACATGTTCGTTCCAAATGTTTTTGTAGAGCTGTGACGAGTCTGACTTGAATAATATGATCAATGAGATTTATATATGTTGGTGATTGTCGTCCTAAAGCTATAGCAAGACAGCCAAAACTAAACTCAAAACAGTAAAAAAAAAAAAAAAAAAAAAAAAAAGACTCCAAAAGAATCGATGACACTCAAGACTCCAATAGACTCTACGACACTAGACTTTTCTCAACGGCGTGAATGACGTTTAAAGAAGACCCAGTTTAATGTTATACTTGAAAGAAATACACAACACAAATGTCGATCTGTCCTGGCGAGCACAGGGCGTGGCATGACGTGGTTTTTGACAGGTGTCGTGCCAAGGTATTCTACTTAACCTTGAAACTGTACCTTGGTCAAACCAATGGTTCGCCTTTACTGCTAAATGCGTGCGCGCTCCCGCGACCGGGGATACATTTCCTTTCAGGGGTAAGTGGCACCATGAGTGGCACGACACCTGTCAAAACCCCTTGTACTTTAACCCATATTCTCACGAGAAAACGTAACGTAGCCAACGTATTTTACGTGATACCGGGGCTCCGATGCTCTAACGCAATTTTCACAGCTGGCATAAAAAAATAAAACATTTATTTAAATGATTTAACACTAATTCTCTATTACTTAAATTGTAAAAAAATGTATTTTATATTATCGATCAATATGTGAATCCGTTGACCAGGCTACACATGACACGAGTTGTGGTCTCATTGGCACAAAATCATTTAGATGATAGATCTAATTTGATAGAACTGCTTGATCCCAGATTGATTCCACTCTTGCATGTCACCGTATGAAGCTTTGTTTGGTCACGTGCTTTTTCTGCTCTGCGGTGATTTGTTAGATATGGTGGAGAAAACAATAACCATAAAAGTGTGACCACTAGATGTTGCTATTCGCATTGTGTTAAAAGCTTCGAGTTTACCCTTTTTCGGCAGAATTTGATGAAAGCCTCAAACGCTTCAGAAAGCCTCGGTTTCCATCACTCATATAAGTTGCCTTTGCGACTCAGTTTTATAGACGCTTTCTTTTGAATCAATGCGTATCAAACTGCCAAAGTCAAGTGATTTTATTATTATAATACCTCAAACTCCTCTTTTGAATGTATAGCTCCAAATTGCCATAGGCTACCATACGCCTTCTGATGTTTGATTGACACCCTTTCTCATTATAGCATGTTGCGCACAGGAAAAACAAATAAAAATACGGAGCTATTCAAAAATGAACAAACGGTTAAAAGGAAAAAGGTAAACTTTCAGTTTAGCATTTTTTGTTTTTGTTTCCCCCAACATTTGTTTTATTAATTTAATTAGCCTATTTATCTCCTCGCACATTTAATTATTTATATTTATTACATGTATTAAATTATATATATATTTTAATGCAGTTATATGTGGATTTATTTATTTATTTAGAGTTTTATGGATTTATTCATTTATTTGCGTATTTACGTTTTTTTCCAGGTTGCAAAAGTTATTCACGTCAAGAAAATGTTTTATTTTACAAACTGTTCACTGAAACTGGGGAACCAAAAAATGGTTCTTCTATATAGCATCGCAGTGAAGCCCCACTTTTGGAACCTTTATTTTGAATAGTGTAGACAAAGACTCAAGAGCATATACTAGTTCGTTTAATGTATACATTTTATGTACTTATTCCATTTATGTACAATATTCCTCCTCCAAAACGTTTATCTTAAGCGGTTAGAACAACATGCCATGACATCCGCTATAGGCAACCAATGGGAACGCCTATAGAGACCCTATATATTTGACGACATGCAACAACCAGCAACAAAGTGGTCGCTTGTGATGTGAACGGGCGGTTTTACTGCGTGTTTAAAGTGGTTGACATGCAGCCAAGGAACATGGTTAATGCTGTTATTGTGTTCTTTGTGTGCTTGTGGCGTCTGATTGGTAAGTTATTAGTGTTTTTAATTATGATGTCCCTTATTTTCTTATATATAAAATAAACACTTAGCATTACGTTGGTTTTCGTTATAAATAAACACTTCGCATCACGTTGGTTTTCGGACAAATTTCTCAATTCTTATCTCTTTAATATCTTTACAAACGTAATTTATTAGTTCTGGGACATTCTGCGAATTTTAGTGGAAAGAATTCCAAAACAAAATTTGATATTTAGTTTTAAATCAGTCTTATCCAAAAATAATTGTTGTAGTTTCACTTCTGTTTGCACATGAAAGTGAGTGCTGGAGAAAAATCACCTGACTTTGAACTCCTGAACTTTTATTGTTATTCTTTAAAAGTTTACTGCAATTCATTAAACATTCACTAAAGAAAATGTCTATAAATACAAATCACTGATAACTGTAAGTCTAGTCATTAATAACAAACATCATGTCTGTTACAAAATATGTAATTTTTTTCTGTAGATGTGACAGATGCAGTGAAGTCAGTGTCAGTGATGGAGGGAGATTCTGTCACTCTAAACCCTGATGTTACTGAAACACAGAATTATGTGTTGATACAGTGGACGTTTGGAAGCACAAGAATCGCTGAAGTCGACAGAGAATCAAACTCGACATATGATGAGAGATTCAGAGACAGACTGAAACTGGATCAAACCGGATCTCTGACCATCACAAACACCAGAACCAATGACACTGGACTTTATCAACTAACAATTGTCAGCCAAGAGGCCAAATACAAGAGTTTCAATCTCACAGTCTATGGTAAGTAGAGAATAATAGTAATATTTTTTTACTTTTCTTTTCTTTTCTTTTCTTTTCTTTTCTTTTCTTTTCTTTTCTTTTCTTTTCTTTTCTTTTCACCATTCCATCATTTTATGATGTCTCAATGGCTTTAATTCCATTTAAAATATGGATCTACTATAAATTAAGATCAGAATCAGAAGTGTGTGAGACTGACATCACAGTTATCTATCATTATCAGTGACTCCACAAGATTCTTCATCATCAGAAAGATCATCAAGCTCAAATTGTGTGATGTCCAGCTGTGCTGTGAACAATTCAGCCGTCAACCAGACTGATGATGACAACATTACTGAACTCTGTCAGCCATGTTCAGGTACTCACTCACTCTTATCTGTTAAATGTTTTCAGTCAGTGTGATATTATTTCCTGTAAAGCTTTAAAAGATTATGTCAGAACGGAAACACTCGTGCAGTTGTGACCAAACATATTCATAGGTGTTGTTTTGTTACTGCTGATGGGTGCTAAACCATCAACCACATCAACCAATTAAAATTGCAAGATTTTTATTTACAATGTATTTATGCATTTGACAGATGCTTTAATCCAAAGCGACTTACATTGCATTCAAGGTTTACATTTGAACAGCACGTTTTCATAGAAAGATTGAACTATTTGTGCACACAAGTGCATTTGAAGCCTTCAGAAAGCCTCTAAGTGCCGTCTGAAATGTTCTTCTAGAATGATCATTTTTATTAAGCTTGTATGTTTATGTTCAGTTATTTCACTTTAATGGCAATTAAAATGACCTATTAATTGTCATTGAAGTAAAATTATTAAACCTAAATATTCAAGCTTGATAAAAATGCTCATTTTAAAAGAAAATTGCAGATAGCACTTAGAGGCTTTTGCTTCTGAATTCTTCATTTGCTGTTTTTTCTTTTGCTATTTAACTGGAACAGAACAGACCGCAGAAGAGCGACAGAGACGTGAAGCAGGTGTGTGTGTGTGTGTGTGTGTGTGTTTGTGTTTGTGTATGTGAGAGAAAGAGTGTGAGCGTGAGTGGGCTCTTGCATTAGAAAACATTAGTGCAAAAAAAAAGATAATCACCAGTTTTTAGAAGAGCTGAGGTTAAACAAGGGGCTCTAAAAGACTCTAGAATTATATTATATGTATTATTTTAAACAATACTAGCAAAAAAGAAGTGAAAAAAGGAACTACTGTAAATGCACAGTTCTGATTCAGTGTTTTTCTTCTTTTTTTTTCAGGCCATGTCCACTGTTGTGGTTTCACTGAAGCTGTGATTCGATTGGCTCTCTCTGCTCTGGTGGGCGTGGCTACTGTTGCTGTGCTGGTTTATGACATCAGATCTACAAGAAGTGAGCTGATCAGAGAAGAAGAGCCAGACATCACTTCAGACCTCTGGAGTCAAATCAGACCAACAGTGTGAACTGAGCAGAAGGTTTAGTTCCAGATAGAAGTTGCTGAAGTTTACTGGTATAATTATGATTTCCTATATTTGCACAGCTGTTTATTAATAGATTGTTTTTCATCCATTGTACATTTATAATTGTATTTGCACAAATTATTATTATTTTTTTATTGATCTATTAAATTAAATTGATGGCTTCTAAACAAATTAATAATTAGCACCTTATTTTATGCATTAAAATGATCTCATAAGCTTTGTTGAAATTACTCTAGGTGAATGTTTTTGGTGAGTTTTAATAAAGATTTAGTATTACAACAACTATTGTCCACTTTTATTATCCTTCCTTAAACAATATAGTTCAAATATAGGTTTTATGTGATTGACAGAATTCACGTGAGACTCCAGATTGTGAGTCGAACCCTTTTGTGGTCTCAGTTATTCACATCTGTGAAAGAGTCAAGCTAGTAGAGAAATTAAGGATATTGGGAAACGAAAAACAGTTAAATTTGTGTATAGGCAACAAACCTGATTAATAGGAATTGTGCAAACTTTTCTGCAGAGCTCGGACTTGTAGGCTACTAGTCAGTAGGCTACTAGTACTCTTTTCTATTTCTATGAAATTACTACATACAGCCTCTAGGTGGAGCTCCAGCAGCGTCATTTAATTCAGGAGACTCCTGTCACGAACACAGCATCTGGCAGACACGATCATCGAATTACTGCTCTTGGAGATTATGTTCCCCTGAATTTTACATTTTTAAATGAACATAGAAAAATGGGAAAAGAAAAGATATTTATATTAAAAAAGATAAAAATAAAAACTTAAAAAAAATAATTACACAAATCCAAAAACATTGATGTGTCCAAAAATATTGTTAATCATGTGTAGTAAAATGTGCATGGTCACTCAATGGCTGTGTCCAAATTCAAAGGTTGCATCCTTCGAAGTCTGCGAAGTTCGGACTGAGATACTGCGTTCCAGTGCACTTTTAACGCACTTGCGACTTCCCTTGCAGAATCCCCGCCACCATTTTGAAGTGCGTTCCACTTCGTGAAGTGGACGAGGGAAGTTTATATGGACAGACCCGATCGTTCCCTCGATTTTGACCGAGGGAGCGAGTCAACTTCATATGTACACTTTAGACACCTATATGTCCCACAATGCATTACGATTGTGACGTCACCACAAATCTCGTCTAATTACCACCACAAAAAACAACTCTATGATATATTTATTATACGTATGTTTTAATTTAAAACAACCCACACACACCTATACATTTGGATGCTGCATTAAACAAATTCTTAAAGAAAAAAAAAGAAAAATAATAAATCAACTCTTTAGCTGATTCCAAGTGATCAAGTAGTGGGCACTCGTGCATCGCAATGACGTACATCCGAGTGAACGAGACGGAGGGAGTAGCGAGTGAAGGGAATGGCTGCGGTCGAAACCGCATACATCAAACACATAGGCCGGCGCAATAGTCTAGCTTTTTTTCTTATCAGTGCAAAAGAGACTTAAATAACTCCTACTAACTTAGTCACGAGCTTGAGGAGTTGTATGATGACATTGTTAAACGTACACTATGGAATTTTTTCTCCACTAGGGGTCGCTAACATATTTACAATAACAAAGGCGTAGTTTGATGACGCAACATTTGCTAAGAATTATGGATCTTGTCGTCAACGTCAAGCCGACCGATCTAATAATGTTTATGGATGACTGAATACATCGATGCTTTTATCATGACTGTGATATGAAGCAGTTCGGGATTGCTAAGAGACAGCTATCAGCTATCATATAAGGAATATAGACATTTCATTCTCCCGAACTAACGTTGCACGCGAGTGCAGAATTACTACTAACAGTCACAGCTCAGTTTATTAGTATACTGTCTATGGGAGCTCTAGGCATCTCGAAAACACCGCGCTGATATTTATTCTCGTTTTAGTTCTCCTTTTGTATCCAAAGTCTGCTTGCCATGGTCCATAATGTTTGAACGAAACAACAACAGCGTGCAGATAGACATTGCGAACTACCGTCAGTGCTTTGGTTACTATCAGAGGGCTCTGGTTCATAGCTCTGGTTGCCATGGCAGTACGAGCGGAAACCAGGGACAACGCGGATATGACGCCATTGACGGCGACAAAACGGAAATAAAGAAACGGGACGTTTCTCGAATTTAAATAAAAAATTCTCCTGGTTTGAAAGTTGTTGGAAACAGTCGGGATAATGTAAGTACACAACTAAAAAATATATATAACATAGATATAGTGATTTTTGCTATTTTTAAAGCAAAAAAATTACATATTGTGCCTTGATACAGTGGACATTTGGAAGCACAAGAATCGCTGAATTCAACAGACTTACACAAACCAGCTCTACATGTGATGGTCCTGATGAGAAATTCAGAGACAGACTGAAACTGGATCAAACTGGATCTCTGACCATCACAAACACCAGAACCTCAGACTCTGGACTTTATCAACTAACAATTATCAGCAAAGAGACCAGCTACACAAGTTTCAGTCTTAAAGTCTATAGTGAGTAGAGAATAACAGTGTTAGCATGACCATTCTTGGTATATCTTTTAATTTTTGATATTCCTTACATGTACATTTTATTTTGTTACTGGCTTTAATCCATTTATATATGGATACTATATATAAAGATCACAATTGTGTGTGATGAGAATTATTTCACAGTAACATCTGTCATTATCAGAGTCTGCTCAAAGTACTTTATCACCAGAAAGATCATCAAGCTCCAACTTTTTCTCGTCCATCTGTGCTGTGAACAATTCAACCATCAATCAAACTGAGGACAGCAACATTACTGAACTCTATCAGCCAAGTTCAGGTACGTCACTCACTCTTACTCTGTTAATGTTTTCAGTCAGTGTGATATTAGTTCCTGTAAAGCTTTAAAAGATTATGTCAGAACGGAAACACTCGTGCAGTTGTGACCAAACATATTCATATGTTGTTTTGTTACTGCTGATGGGTGCTAAACCATCAACCACATCAACCAATTAAAATTGCAAGATTTTTATTTACAATGCATTTATGCATTTAACAGATGCTTTAATCCAAAGCGACTTACATTGCATTCAAGGTTTACATTTGATCGGCTCATGCATTCATAGAGAAAGAGTGAGTTGTGTTTGCACATTTGCAAAATGTGCATTTTCTGTTTTTTCTTTTGTGACCTAACTGGAACAGAACAGACCGCAGATGCGCGACAGAGACGTGAAGCAGGTGTGTGTGTGTGTGTGTGTGTGTGTGTGTGTGTGTGTGTGTGTGTGTGAGAGTGAGTGGGATGTTGCTTCAGAAAACATTAGTGCAGAAAAAGATCTCGGAGAAAGAGTCACATAATCACGGGTTTCTAGAAGAGCTGAGGTTAAAGAACTAGAACTAGACTCAAGAATTATAATATATTCATTATTTTAAACAATACTAGAAAAAAAAAAAAAAAAGTTGTAAAAAAAAGGAACTAAATGCACAATTCTGATTCAGTTTTTTCTTTTTTTTTCAGGCCATATCCACTGTTGTGGTTTTACTGAAGCTGTGATTCGATTGGTCGTCTCTGCTCTGGTGGGCGTGGCTACTGTTGCTGTGCTGGTTTATGACATCAGATCTACAAGAAGTGAGCTGATCAGAGAAGAAGAGACCAGACATCACTGTCAGACCTCTGGAGTCAGATCAGACCAACAGTGTGAACTGAGCAGAAGGTTTAGTTCCAGATATGTTTGCTGAAGTTTACTGGTATAATCATGAAAATAAAACATGCATTAATACTCAACAGATTTCCCATACCTACACAGCTGTTAATTAACAGAATGTTTTTCACCTATTGAAAATATATTGATTGTATTTGCACATAATATAATTTGTATTGATCTATTCAATTAAATTCATAACTGCAAACATAATTACCCTAAACAAAATAATAATTAGCAACACATGATGCATTAGAATAATTATAAGCTTTGTTGAAATGACTCTTGGTGAATGTTTTTGGTGACTATTAAGAAAGATTTAGTTTTACAACAACAATTGTCCACTTTTATTACATCCTTAAACAATATAGTTCAAGGTTGTATGTGACTGACAGAATTCACGTAACACACTAGCAGCTCCAGGTGCCGGTTACATAAACCGCTAGGACTAGTCTTACAAGTTAGTCATACATTTTTTTTTTCTTTAAGATTGTTCAAAACTTAAGTCAGTTACATAAAAACATAGATTGGCCTAATTTTGGTAACGAAAAGTAAGACTAACCATCCCTTGAGTAACTGCTAGTGGGTCATATTTGATCTTAAGACACTGTCTTAACATAATGTCAAGTTTATGCAAATTGCCCCAGATTGTGAGTTGAAACCTTTTGTGGTCTCAGTTATTCACATCTGTACAGCTGTGGTTTGATCTGATGGATGGACAAACTGTTTGTGAAAGAGTCCAGCTATAGTAGAATTAAGGATATTGGGAAACGAAAAACAGTTTAATTTGTTTAAAAGCTACAGGCTTTATTAATAGGAATTAAGGAAACTTTTGTGCAGAACACAATTTCGGAACCGGATACTAGGAGCTACTCTTTACTATTTCTGCCATATAAAGATATTAGTAAGTCAATCACCTTTATTTATATAGTGCTTTTTACTATACAGATGTTTCAAAGCTTTACAGTGATAAAAGGAAAATAATGCAACAAAGTTTGTTCCTGCTGTACAGCAGATCTAGAAGAAAATAGCGTCAAAGTCCAGCTTAAGTGAATTCAGTGATGGTTCATTTTTGTTGTAAAAAAAGTTATTCATTTAGTTCATTTATATATATATAGCAGCTCTGGAGAAAACAGTGATATCATCGTCCAACATCGTTTACTACGTACAGCCTCTAGGTGGAGCTCCAGCAGTGCCATTCACTTCGGGAGACACCTGTCCTGAACTGGACATCATGATTCATCACTACAGTTTACTGAAAGGCAGACATGATCATCAAATTACTGTTCTTGGAGACTTTGTTCCTCTGAATTTTAAGTTTTTTAATTAATCTGAAATGTTCTTTTCATTAAGTGGTCTGTTAACTGCGGTAATAGATAAAGACCATAGTATGTTTATGATGTAAATGTATGCCTCAGACATCACACCCAAGGACCGTTGGCTGAACGTCTAATGCATGTGGCACACAAAACTCAAGTGGTACTCACTGCAGTCGGATGACATCCAGCTCCACCTCTATGGGCATTTAATGGGGTTGAGGGATAGAGTTGTGCGTAGGGTTAGGGTGTGGTTAGATATTCTAGCTACACCCATTAAGCCCAAATTACATTTGCTCCTTCTCACTGGTTGTCTTGCGGCGAGGAGCTAGACGTAAGCTCCAGCCATTTGTTCTGCAGAGAGCAGTTCTTTAACGGCCCACCTGGAAAAAAGCCATCATGATGTCAAACACTTTTTATCAGGATAAACTAAACGCTGGATTTTAAAAAGCATGTGAAGTTATAGCGGCACCACTTTTACAGTAAACTTGCACAAGGTTCTTGAATGAATAATTTATTAGATGCATGCCGGTCTGTTATTGTAGGGACATCAACTTTACATTGTCATGCCCCTTAACATGACGTAGATCAAAACAAAATTTGATTGGTTGCTTTCATTCAGTCAGACGGCTTCTGGGTGGTCCTTGGCCAATGAAAGCTGCGACCTTCTGCCGTCAGTCTGAAGCTCTGAAGCGACACTATGTAACCTGTAACTAACATGCCAGTTAATGTTCAGGTTTGACTTGATGTAGTGTGTCCAAAGATTATATATCTAAGTAATTTTCATAAAGAATAAAGGTTTTCAACCACATATGAGCAATCTAACAATCATCCAGGCACCCTATTAACATAGACATTTAGGGCCCTATCATACACTCAGCACAATGCAGCGCCAGGCGCAGCGCAAGTGTGTTTTGCTAGTTTCAGCCCGACACAGTTATCATTTTCATGTCCTGCACCACGTTGTTTAAATAGCAAATGCATTTGCGCCCATATGTGCCCCCATGGGCGTGCTGGTCTGAAAAAGAGGTGTGTTCAGGCGCATTGTCGGTGCATTGCTATTTTGAGGCAAACCTGGTCTAAAGTCAATGGCACATTATTTTTTTTTGTTATTTAAAGTGCATTAGTAATACAGTATGTGTACGAAAGCCCAACAATGCCCCCTGGAGGTATCTTTATGTAAGTTACTTTGTTGGTGCTTGCACGGCATGGACAAGTCTGGGCATGTCTGAACTAGTTACAGAGGGCAGTCCATATACATAGGTGGAGAGACTGACTTGCTTTCTTACATAAAGCGGACTTTTGCATGTTTGTTGTTCCCGTGAGTGATTTGATTAAGAAGTAAGTTATCTGTTTTACATTCTATGCTGTTCGAACTTTAATATTCTGTATATTCAGTTATTGTCATCTGTGCAATGTACTAGTTCAACTAGTAATTTGAATAATGATATTTCTGTGTGAATTGCATACTATCTAAATTCAAATGTAAAGTCATATTGAAACTAGTTTGATACTGTTCAGTGGTTTATGTTCTGCAGTATAATTCAGATAATGTAAGCAAATCATTTATGCTATATATTTAGATTCTAAATAACTGAATACACTTTACCAGAGTAATGATAACCTGATTTACTTTACTCTGTTTTGTATAGTGACTATTCTTTATGCTATCGGTAATACTGTTTATACTCGCAAACTTGTATTGTATTTTGTTTTCTCTGTTCATTGTAGACCACATATACCTATGGGCAAATGCCTGTAATACTTCATTCATGCTGAAATAATCAAAATAAAACCCTTCTGCTGGGACAATCTCTCTCTTGCTCCAGTTTCTCTAACCGGAAACTCCCACCACCATTTCTACTAGTGCTTAATGAACCCTTTGAGCGTCCCATACGCTCGTATATGTGCATATAGGCGGGTCCACAATGCGCGCACACTTTGTCCCATAGATCCGTTTCCTTGCTAGAGAAGCATTTTTTTCCGCTTGCAAATTCCATCATGTAAATAGGGCCCTGAATGTGCTAGATCCAGATTATCTTGCGTTTTGCATTAGTTCAAATAGGCATGATGGAAACAGTTTATTTACATACTGATGATGTGTTGTGACCAGGGTGGGAATTATGTAATTTTAGGGGCAAGGCCATTTGGCCTCCACCTTTTCTTTTTTTTTAGGGGCACCAAGGCCATATGACAGGGCACAAAGGCCATTGAGTACAATTCGATGGTTTTCCCATTCAGATTGATACCATAACATCCTAATTTGGAATAAGACATGGATTATGACTTTTTTAATAAAAAAAAACATTTTTTAATGAGAGAGAGAGAGAGCGCGCCATTACATCCAGAAGGTACACACCCTCACACAACAATAGAAACAACATAAATGCCAATAAAAGCATTCAGAAACAACACAAATGCCAATAAAAGCATACAAAATCTTCATTCAGTCCTCTATATCATGTGAGAATGTGAGTTATTAATTATGATTATCAAAGTTTACATTCAATATAGGCAATAAACAAATTTTGTGTAAACATGTTATAATTTGCCTATATATATACATACATACACATACATATATATATAACATAAATTGTAAGAATATGACTAATAGTAAAGACTAGTACTAATAAATAAACATTAGGCCTATGCTAAAGTTATTAAATAGCAGCCTCAAACTAGTTTATCTTAATACAATGTTGGTATGAGCCAATACAGTCATTTACAAATATAAAAAATAACACAAAGAAAAAATTGTGGCATTTTGGGGTTAATATGGAAAGGACAGTTACCATGGTGAATACACAATATTAACAATAACTGTTAATGAAACATGGAAACTGCTCCTGGTGAATAGAATAGAATGACAATCATACCTGCATTACTTTTATTTCGTGTAATTTACAACGTAGCGGCGTTGCATGCTCGTAGTTTCTTTTGCACTTGATCAGTGAGGCGATACAGCGCGCGCGCCGCCGCATTTGCGCGTGCAATTGAAGAGTGTGCGCTACGAGTACAGTATAACGGCTGAGAGGACATGAAAGTCCGTTTTTCTGAGGTGAAAAACTTTATCTCAGCGTACACTTATGTCACTGCCTGGGTTTGTGCTGGGTTTTCTGAAGTAGTCATGATTCGCTTCTCATATCATAACATGCTCTAAACACGCACGCAGAGTGGAAAAGGAGGCGCGGGGAGCAAGGACATTTGAACTATATCGATATGCGATATGGTCTAATTCCATATCGCATTTCAAAAATATATCGATATATCGCCCAGCCCTACACTGCACCTGCGCGAATCCACGAACTAATTGAAGTTCAGAGACTAACGTTACTTGGGTGGCTCGCTGTAATTCAAAGCAAGCCCACTATGCCGCACTGGCGCTTTATAGATGGAACTTGGACAGGGCTAGGGCACACAGGCCACTGTGGCCGTACGATGATTTTTTTTTCACGGGGCATGAAGGCCAAAGTGTAGGGCAACGGCGGCCATGGCCGCGTGGCCGCGGTATAATTCCCACCCTGGTTGTGACCATTACATGCATAACACCATGGAATTATGCATTACGAATTTAGGCCCAACAAAAGGTCTAACTTGACGCACAATTATTCCAACATAGCCATTGACATTCATACAGAATTCGACAGTTTAGCTTTTGAAGTCGATTTACTTAATGTAAGTAACGAAAGTTAACATGAGGATTGTAATGTTTAAAGCAAATGTCTAAACAAATGTCAGTAGACCAGGAAGATTTTAAAACGAGCCGTTCATTCATAAATACACAAGCTCGCTGTGAAAATACAGACCGGAAGTCAAAAGACAATGAGCACAGCGCTGAGAAGGGCCGTGGCTACATAAGGTCTATAATGACCTTTTCACAAGAAATAAAATAAGTATCTGATCTCCCCAGAGTGTGTTTGTGAAATTTCAGCTCAAAATACCTCACAGATATTTTTTATAGCATGTTAAAATTGTCACTTTTTGAGGGTGAGCAAAAATGCGCCATTTTTGTGTGTGTCCCTTTAAATGCAAATTAGCCGCTGCTCCTGGCACAGAGGGCGGAGCTTCAAGAGCTCCTGTGTTAGCATCTTCAATTACCTCACAAAGACACACAATGACAATTTCAAAAACTTTTAGGCTTTTTTGTTCGAACCGGAGTCGCATGGTGATGGAGAGGCTCAAGAAGAAGTGCCAACATGTAGAATGCAAAAGGGAATTTCTGAATGGTTAGTTGATGTAGCTGATGTGGAGTTAACTATCTTCAAGTCATTGATTAGCATATTCTGTCATGATAATCTATAAATCGTGTTCCTGGGGGCAGGGTTTATGTTTTAGGGTATAGTTGAGGTTTAAGTTTACGCTTATTCGGGTTGTTTCGAACCCCTGCAGACAGTCGGTCAGAACTGTGTAATGACATCAAAGTAATTGAATTCACTCTGCAGACTCCAAATCTCTTTGAAAGAGTTTACTGATTCAAATGTAACAGGTGTGGTTCTGGAACAAATACAGAAATAAACTTAAATGAGTGATTTACATAAATGTTCTTTAACATTTGTAGGTAATAGGATTATAGACAATGCTCTACAAATATGAATAACTATACATTTGAGCTGTTAATACCAGTATTATGAAAAATAAAGTGCTATTCTATGTAAGCCCACAAGATGGCGCCCTCAGCACATCCATCATGACTGAACACATTTACCTCAATAATAACATGTACTCTTTAATCACGAATAAAATAAGACATTGTCATATTTCCCTGTAGATTGCATACATTACTTGCAGTAGCTATTATGACAATAGAGAAAAGAGTAACAGGACAGCAGTATTACTCAAATAATGCAGATAACACAAATTCCTATAGCGCAATGGCGCTAGATACATCCGAATCGCGGGAGAAACGATCGGCATAATTCTGAGGGAAAACTAACAAATTACACTTACTTTTCATTCACGCACACTATATTACATCAGTAATATTCAGATGCTGCCCACAACGTGCGTTAAAGCGGAGTCATCTCGTAACAGCTCGCGTTCATTACATCTGCTCGGTACACCTGCTTTCCCTTCTGGCACATAATCGGTGATAACGTGATCAGCGATGACGTTGATGGTAGCGATTGGTCAAGTAACAGGAGCCTTTTGAACATAGGGTTAGTGATGTCACTAACCCCTGAAGAAGCTCATTGGTCCCTATCAGCCATTTGTTGTAGTCCTTAAAAAATGGACTGTGATAGAAAACATCTCCCTTTCCTTTGAACTTTAAGCGTTGTAACTTTGCAGATGTTGTTTATGCTCAGATAGCAACATTACAGTTAAAAAAGTGAATTCATAATCAACCATCCCTTTGAGATGGAAAAAATGGATACAACGTTTTGAGAATTTTCTACTGGCCATGGACATCAAGGATGACACGAGGAAAAGGGCAATGCTCATACGCTACACTGGAGACGAAGTTCAGGATATATTTGATATATTATCTGACACAGGCCAGGCCAAAAATGCATAAAAACACTATGAGATGTAAACTTGGTTTTAATAATTAAACATTACACAGTGTAAAAATACAAAACAAAATTGTATTTAATCTCTCTTATGTGATGTTTATTTATCCAGGAAAATGGGAAAACTAAGTGAACAGGACATGTATATATAATTATAAATGATATATAAAAAGGCTTTTTTTTTAACTGCGTCATTTTAAAACACCACCGAATGCCACTGATATACATGTCATCACTGAATAGTCACTCAAGTAGTATCTTTACTTCATCATACTAAAAAAAGCTGTCTTGAAATCAAAGTTCATGTTCAGATCAAACACTTTCAAATGCGTTGCTGTGTTCTCACCAAATGTGACCCAGTAACACATGGAGCAATACAAGCTCTCTTTCATTAATATCCTAACCAGTTTAAGTTCATCTTCAAGATCTGTAGCGGGCCTCTCTGATTTCATCTGATATAGTTGCTTCACCAATTCATTGATTTAAATAATTTCTTATTTTATCAATGTCTTTTTGATTGTTTTTATTGGTTGCTGATTCTACTTGCATCAAAACAATCTCATAATTGTTTTCTGAGCTTCCATGTTAATTTCTAAAGCTGTTGCGTGCTTAATAGCCTAAATCATACTCCATTCTAGTTCGCCCTCTTTTTTTCCCCACACATTCCTGAGGTTGAATGAGTAGTTTGTTTAGGCCTACTACAGCACTGGCTATTTTAATTTTGAGATATTCTGTCATATGTGTCTTTTAACAATCTGTGAGTGGATCTGTCAGTCAGGCCTCACAATTTACCTCACGGATTACCTCAAATTGTGACATAGCCTAGGCAAAAGAAAATTGTGGGCCCCCAATGTCTCGCTGTCGGTCGTAATACTTGTTTGACCAAAACTGCTGTTTTTCAGGAAATGTAAACACTAGGCCTAATTTTTAAATGGTAAAACACTGTGTTGTTGATATTTTTTATATTGTTGCTTTATATATGATAATATACTTGCATGTGTTAATATTATTAACATTTTTCCAAAATCAAGCTTAAATGAAGGTAGCCTACAAAGTTTTTGACCAGCGATTTTTATTTTTATTTTATTTTGTCATTAGTGCCGAAAATCGATTCCCTGCCAGAATCGGACTCTCCCTCGCGTGCATGTGTAACAGGTCAAAGAATGACAAATATTTTTGCAACCTTTCATCTTCTATTTTCTATTGTTTGTGAGTTTATTTCACCAAAATATTGTATTGTTCACATGTCATGGTAGCTTATAGGTATTGGGAGAGTTATTTATTGTGTAAGTGCGCCCTCTATTGGATAGGAGCTAGAGTGGTGGCATACTGAATTTTCGCGGTCTTTTCTCAGTCTGCATTTTACTTGACTGAGAGAGGTATGTGTTCGCGTCAGCGCAATGTAAATTTGAGATATACCTGTTAGAACTTAAGTTTCAATGCACATGGTAACTTGTATGTGTAATTATGATGAGTCCACTTACATTTAAACGAGATGTGTCGAGAGCTTTGCTTTTAGCTAACCTCGTGTTTTGTTTAGTTGTATGTTAGCGATCGTCATTCTATCCTCTTGTGTCGTAGCCCACGTTTCAGTTGTCCTTTTTCTTATGTTAGGCTGATTCTGATCGAGGATAGAATCCTGAACTTTTGCTCTCTTTGAAATTGAACAGATACTCCCAATACAAGGTTAAGAATATAATGTGTTAATTTAAAAAGTTTTCTTGTAACGTTATTGGTTAATGTTCACTGGCACTGAAAAGCCCATATGTAAAGCATGTACACGTTGTTTCGCGCATGTTACTGTATGTATTAACTTTTGAAAAGATGGTTTATTTGATGTTGCATAATGTTAATGTAAGAGCTAAAAGCCCAGAGTTAATAACATAGATAACACGCAATATGACACATACACATGTATAATACAGATGAAGTTACTAAAATAATTAGATTAATTAACTTCTCCATCTTGTTTTCTCAGTGGGTGGCGGTAATGCACCTAAAGCTGGTCTGCCAACAGAAGAGAAGAAGTCATCACCACTAGCGCTCAACGCTCACTTAGCCTCAGCGTTGAGTCTTCTGAGGTATTAGTTCAATCACTTATGTGTATACATACACTTTTGTGTATACATGCCAGAGATGGGGACTCAAGTTTGAGACTCGGACTCGAGTGAGACTTAAAGGACAAGTTCGGTATTTTACACTTAAAGCCCTGTTTACAGATCGTATCTGATGAAATAGAACGGTTAAGATTAAAATTTGGACACAATAATGATTTGTTTAATGGCCTCTTTTTATGAATAAAGGCCAGTATCACAGATACCAATACTGCTACTGATGTCTCTATGAAATTACTATAGCCATTCAACAACATCACAGTATAACTGAAAGCTATGCATTTTCAAATGTATTAGGCTTTAAAAAATATTGGAAAATACGGATGCTACATTAATTGTGTTAAATATGAACATAAAGCAGTCAGATAGCAGAGCAGAAGATGAATTCACAAATCATAAAGCAGAATGTGCTGTAGTATTTAAACGTTTAGGCCATGGAATGATTTAAAGATTTATTAAAATAAATCATTTCACAAACTAAAGATTTCGCTTAAAATGACTTAATTCCATGATGTTGAAGTAACATGAACAAATTATGTTTGTTTAATGTAACCCAGTTATGTGTGACCTATTGACATAAAGTTTTTTAAAGCCAACATATCATTTTGTTGAGTGCAGCACCTGCCACTGTCCTGATGGTCCCTCTATTGATTTCAGCAAAGAGATTTTCTTCAGGTTTATAGCGCCACTCTATATCAGTATCCTGTATTTCAGTAAAAGATTCTACCTCTGTCATGGTCTTTGCTTCGTCAGCTACACAGAAACAGAGAACAGAAATGTGTTCATGAGTCTGCAGGTAAACATCTCAATTATACATTTATAACCACACCAACCACACCATAAAGTCCATATGACTCTACTATATTCCAAGTCTGAGTGAAGAACAGACTGAAAAATTACTGGTAATGCCACACATCTCAAATCTCATTCTCTGTTCTGCACACTCACAGTTGTTCATTGCTCAAACCTACTGCAGCACATCAACAATTTTGGCAGAACATTGGAAAACTGGAAGATTATCAGCGAATAACAGTGTCCGTTACACAAAGTTATCATCTGACGTTAGAAGACTTGGAATATATAGCATGAATTGTTTGGATAAACACAATAGTGCATTTTTGGTTATTTTCCTTTTTAGAGCTTGAACATTGAGGTCACTGTGAAATGTTGTATGAAACATGACATAAGTAAATTATGGGAGAAGTTCCATTTTTGAGTGAAATAGTAGTTGGAAAGGGTTGTAACACTAGCGAAAAGTTGGAGATCTTGTTGGAGAAGTTACTCTGACTACTCTAGTGAAAAAAAACCTATACCTTTATTTCACAATGCGCATTTCTTAATATTAAGCCTAAAATGTGTTTTAATATCACTATTGGTAAAGATAGTATGACCTCTGCATAATATCATTTTTTAAATGCAAGATATTTAAAGTGTACCTAAAGTATACTTGCAATAGTTACACTGTATCACAATCAAATTAAATATATCTTTAGTTGGATCTCAGCACTATTTCTGGATAACTAAAGTACATTAAGTACAAAATGAGTTGTTCCAATTTAACAAAAGTACAATTGCGGTGTATTTATATCAAGTACATAAATATGTTCAATGTATTTATAGTATACTTAACATAAAATAAATGTATTTCCAATACATTGTAGTATATTTTTTTAGGGTACTTTGACTCATGTGGGGGTGTCACCGGTAAATTGTCAAAACGAGTGTGAAAGTTTGACATGGAGCTATTACTTCTCCAACCTCAGAGCAATCACCCATTTTAAACAAACGCCGAACAAATGAGAGTCTGCTGGCAAAAAAATTACTCGACAGAGCTCGTAATAAAACAAGAATCAACATCGGCTTGGCTTTACGGAGATGACGAGAACTGAGGGATTTGAAATGCTGTAAAAGCAATGCAGAGATGATGCTATTTTTATTACTAACAGGTAAGTAAAGTATTTTATTGAAGAGATAAACTGCCATATGTAGCTCTCTAACAGAGTTCATTGTAAAGCATTATCTATTGTGAAGATTCAATTCATTATGGTTTGTTGTAGCGCTGTGCTGGATTTTGAAAGAAATGGAAGGATGAGTCGCTCAAAATAAGGACTATAATGTAATGTGTACACGATAACAAATGTTTTAGCAATATTATGGAGGAAATGGAAATTCTCTTTTCAAATTTGTAATACTTACCATTTTGCCTTTTTGATTTAGAGTTTCTGCAGCGATAGTAAATCAGACCAGAAGCTGCAGCCACAAGCAGCAGCAGAACAGCTAAAACACCAAAACAAATTCCTGCTTCAGCACAGCAAGAAAGACCTGGATATTTGGCTATAAAGAGAGACAGTGAAAGTGTCAGACAATGTGATGATCTTAAATGACTTCAAACATATGCCAATAATACTGTATGCCAGGGTTTCTCAAATCTTGCCCTGGAGGGCCAGTGCCAATGCAGAGTTTAGCTCCAACCCTGAGCAAAATCACCTGAGCAAACTTATCAAAGTCTTCAGGACCACTAGAAAATCACAGGTAGGTGATTTTGATCAGAGCAGGAACACGAATAGTTGGTACCGATCCTTTTTTCAGGAGCAGCTTCTTAGCAAAACCAGCTTTACTGACCTTTTCTTATACTGTCTATGGCGGTTCACCAATCTCAGTCCTGGAGGGCCGCTGTCCTGCAGAGTTTAGCTCCAACCAGCTCCAACACACTTGTTTGAAAGTTTCTAGTATGCCTAGTGAGACCTTTATTAGCTGGTTCAGGTGTGTTTAATTGGGGTTGGAGCTAAACTCTGCAGGACAGTGGCCCTCCAGGACCGAGATTGGTGAACCCTGGTCTATGGTATCAACAATGACCGCACCGGTCCGCGCGGAGAATGATTGACAGCTCGCTCACGACCGAGGGCGGGTCTGTGTTGAAACGCTGCTGTCAATCAACAATCATGGAAGGGGCGTCCAACCGTGTGAAAACATATAAGAAGATTTTGTAAAAAAAACACTGGATGGATTTTTATCATTTTATGATGGTTGTGTACAGGCACTGCCAACACACATTTCAGTACAATCAACTTGTAAAAGTGCATGTACCATTAGATGACCCCTTTAAACTTGAGTGCTGCGTTTTGAGAATGCTGTGTCATGCGCGAGACGTGAGCATAACAGATAAACACGAGTAGTGTGTTCACACTGAAAAACAATGGAAAAGTAGCAGAGTGGAATGGTTGACGTTCTGTGTGAACAGCCCCTAATGCCGATGAATGCTTTAATCAATACATCTATATTAAATTTTTTCACATGCATTAAATGAGTGTCACGTCACTCACTCCATGCGAGATCGGCTTATTGCCTTATGATATATTAATTTCTTTTAATCATAAAACCCTATTCAACAACATATAAAATGACTCTAAAGATTATTTAGTTTTTATAAAGGTTGAAGGTGTTCTTAAAAAACAGGTTGAAAAACAAAAAGTTATTTAAAAGTCATGTCATCTTAAATTCCAATGTAGTGAAACAGCTGTTGTCAGGGGGTGCTGCAGCACCCTCAGCACCCCTAGTTCCCGCAGCCATGCTTCAGGATCACTAGAAAATCACAGGTAGGTGATTTTGATCAGGGTTTGAGCTAAACTCTGCAGGGCAGTGGCCCTCCAGAACCGGATTTGAGGACCTGCCATATGCCATTACACTGAAAATTACTCACTCTTTCACTCACTCACACTCTTTCAGTTACTCAGAGTGACTCACCATTGACAGAAAGAAGGAATCGCTGTGAACTCTCACTGCCTCTGATCTGTAGTTCATAAAATCCAGAGTCTGTGGTTCTAGTGTTTCTGATGGTCAGAGATCCATTCTGATTCAGCTGCAGTCGATCTCTGAATTTCTCATCAGTATTGTTTAATGAAATTTTATTCGTTTCAATATCGATTTTAGCTAGGATGATGCCTTTATCTCCAAATCTCCACAGCATCAGAGCATCTTTGTGCATTTCAGCATCAGTGTTTAGAGTGACAGACTCTCCCTCTGTCACTGACACTGACTTCACTGCCTCCGTCTCACCAACCATGTCTGCAAAACAAGCAGAACATTAACAAAAATATGTTTCATGACATTTCACAAATTTTTAAAGCATTAGTCCCATCATGAAAACCGGCTTGTGTGGTGCAAAATCAGGAAAATCACACTAAATAAATGCTTACACAATCATTTAAATTTTGTTTAAAATCATGAAACTTGAATAACCATAATTCCTACCCCAGGGTAAATAGTGTGAAATAATCCAGGGTTTAGAATGACCCAATTATTGACACACTGATCTAAACCCGGACCATTAGCTGCTTCTCCATCGTCAGTCTGAACGGTTCTAAGAACAGTATTAATGGTTCCAGTAACATTTCGACTTGAGCATGGTTCAGCATGGCACGATTACTGGTGGAACGCGTGTAGTGACGTCGCTGCTCAGGATTGGTCACTTGTCTGTGGCCTGGTTGACAAGTTTCTCTGTAGCTTGCCAAGCACGCCATTTATGGAAGCTCGTTTCCGTATCCATAAACCATATGCTAACTAGCTTAAGCAAATGGAGCGGTTTGGCCCAATGGTGGAAGAGCAACTAAAGTTACAATAAAAGACTTGATACTCACCACTGACAGTAACATTAAATATCTTTGTCGTAGTCTTTTCTCTAGAGATGGAGAGTTTATATTGTCCCATACATGTTCCCATATAAATGTGAATATGTTCACACATATAGGCTACACACACACTCACAGTCACAGAACAACCGATGTGTTCCCAGCATGCTTTGTTTCTGACTGTTAAAGGAGAGCAAATGTTACAATTAAGTGTTTTTTTAATGTGTTTTGCTCAATATTAAAATAGGGAGGAGATCTGTTTTAAGTGTTTAATGCTCTATTATTTGGGAATTTAAAAGGTTTTCTGGTATGTCTGAGTTTTTGGGGTCACCATTGTGCTGTCGTTCGGTTGACAATTGGCCAAAAACCATGTATAATAACTATATTTTAAAAGTAGTGGATGTGCACAGTGATATTCTCTTGGCTAAATACTTCAGTACATGCAGGTGTGCTTGTGCTTCTGCCAACTAGCTTGAAAATATGAAACATTTATAATGTAAACGATTAAAAAATTAACAGATATAATATATTTCATTACATGTTTAAGCTGCATGAGTACATATATCTGCAATATATTACACATGCAGTAGCCTACCATATCTGATCACATGTGCATATATTCTGAAATGTATTACTGAATATAAAATTACATTATGATATATTAGTAAATATATTGTCACATATTTTTCAATATATGAAAAGTGGCATTACCTTATGTACTATTCAATATAGGCTATTGTAATATATTAACACAATATATTATTCTGTATATTTTCAAATATACCTTTAAGCCATTCAATATATTGATCATTCAAATATAGGGAAACATATTTTCTTTTCATACGGGTAGGTGTCAACATGTCGAAGAAAACAAGTCAGTCAATCTCCAATAATGCACTTGTTCCTTAAGAATACTAACACACACACAGACACACACACATCTTCTTCAAGATTGGATTTGGTCGGACTCTAACTATGAACAGGAGTCTTCTCAAAACATCAAGATAACATGTTCTTTCTCTCAGTGCGAGGACACTTTAATCTAGCAGGAAAGTAAACGCTATAACTAAGAATTTGTCACTCAAACTATAGATTACAATGACCCCTGTGACCCCTGTGTCAGGGTAACCTAGAAAAGCAGATGTATTGACACATGTTGAAGACCTTTCTCAAACACAAAACGTCCATATTTCATATAAACAAACGTGAATAAGATTACAGCAGCCGCGATTACCTAATCACGAAAAGTAGCCTACATATTACAGTTTTATTTATATTTTTCCCTTTGCATTAACGGTACTTTGCTTTTGCAGCGTTGAGCATTGTAGCCAATCACAGACATATCGGTTGAACGCACCGGCCAATCAGAGGCGTTTAAATGACTCGCTGTGCTGAATGTGTTTTTGAGAGAGCTCACCGAGATCTGCACGTTCGCAAACCTGTCATTATTATTGGCAATGTAAAATATGAGATTCACTGCAATGTATTTGATATTCTTGATGCTACTCTGATGCACTCCATCACGCACCGCTCTGTTTGTTGTTAGGATGACTAAAAGTTCATCGGTCTAGCTCATCAATGTCAAAATTATTAAAGATACCGTTCAACAGACGGATGTTAACAAATGCCTGGTAAAATGTAAGTAGATAAAGATTATGGTTAGGACATGCATATGATGGTAAATATTGAATGATAAATCACACCACCTTACCTTTCACTGGATTGATATACTTCACATCTAATTTGAATGTTTTGTCAGTCTTCGAAACAACATGATGCATGGCATCCTTAAGGGGGCTGATTCGTGGTGGCATTTCAAACTGAGAGAAAAAATTTGTATTAAATAATAGTGTGAAAATGGGGAGACATGCAGAATTAAATTAGCATGTTCAATAAGTAGATAAGAATTTTATTGTAATGTAACACTGCATTACAATGATATCGTATGTATCAATGTAAGACAAGAAATCAGAACTCAAGGATATCACATTTATTGACTAACTTACTAGCCTTGAGGGCATCAACTCAACATTTTCACTTAGGCTCTAATCTCTCACAAAACCAACATCTATATAATCCCAGGTAGCCTTGGAATTAACTACTCATTTGGATCTTAACCTAACTACTCTTTTGAACGATCTCGCCATACAAACCCCAGTTTATTTTACCTACTGTCATAATTAAAACAAAGTTTAATCATTTAAAGCTACTTACCATTTCAGTGTTTTTATTTTAGCCAACTTAATTTCTCTGTTAACACACTTTGGTCAAGATCTGTGGCTTGTATATGCTGCCTATGAGTTCACTTAAATGTAAAAACAATTACTGATCTTTTATTCATCATATCAATACTAAAAGTCAAACACAAGTGCGATAATCCTCCCCCTCACCCAGTCCTGACAAGTAATATAACATACCTTTAATTTAAAGTATAAAATAATCCTCCGTCCAGCACTAACGCGAACTAGACAGAAACAGACTTAATAACCCAATTCCTTCATTAGCAATCAATCAGACTAAACACCTGACGACACTTTTCAGTTGAAATTAAGTACTTAACATTACATTGTATGATTTTGTGATTGCTTATTGGAAAAACACAGAAACATGTCAGGCCACACTTAGCCTCAACAATTAGCACTAACTAGTAACGTTAGCCCGCTGCCTAATCTAATTAACCTAACTGGTTTCATATTATGTGCTTAACGTACCTTGAGCTTCACTTTTATCCTCTGCAGAAGTTTAGATCCTTAGTTGGCATCTCCAGTAAATAATGTTCTTCTTTGTCTTCGGTGTGCAGTATCAATATAACACTTATATTTTCAGGTTGCTGTTGAATTCCTTCCCTACGAGGACCCGGAAGTGGGCGGTACTCAACCATAATTGGAAAATGTGTGTGTTGAGAAGTGAGTGCATTACCAGCCAAATATGTTTGGGGGCGCAGCTGAGCACACACCTCATAATCGTGTGTTAGGTCCTCTATTCAATTAAATGATTTTTGGTCCGCACAACGCAAGAGGTCGCCATTACGTGACTGTGTAAACAGATTCTTGTCCAGACAATGTAATGTGATGATCTCTCGCACACTCTGTGATGATCTCTCGCACACTCTGGATGATCTCACGCACACGCACACGCACACGCACACACACACGGCCGAAGTCCACCATTCTCCAGTTCTCGAAGCTCTCTCGAAGAAAAAGGCTTGCTACACACACAGTTTAGATGTGTCCGCATTGTGGGGAAAGATATGCAACGCACTGGAACTTTTGCACCACGAAAACAAACACTTGTGTCCCATGATTGCCTCTCTCATCTACTATGCGATATCAGAGTTTGACATGTCTGTCATTGAAATTGACATGTCTGTCATCCGCGTGGTGTCATGAATAATTAATAGGCAGTGTCTTCTCATTGGATAAGAAAACTCAATCTCATGAATAATTATGAGACACCGATGAGTCATCAAAGTACTATAGTGCTCAGCTACGTCACAGCCTGTGCCGTGGACACGATGAAGATTTTAAATCCGGAAGACGAAAATAGAATAAAATTTGACCATTTCCCCCCTACTATTAAATCTAACAGATGCTAACATTGTCTTCAATGGTGTTCAACACACATACACATAAAATCTCAGAAAATTTGGTTTAGGGTTTCATGACCCTTTAACATGACTCGGAATAAAAAACAAACTGTGATTGGTTGTTTTACATGTCATTCCGATGGCTTCTGGGAGGTCCTTGGCCAATGAAAGCCATGGAGTCCAGATATTTACATTGTGTATGTAAATATGACTTTTAGTGATGTTTTATAGTAGTCATTTTGGTATGATTTACTTGGACTGATGGTTGTAATGGGGAATGGTTGAATTAATTAATTAATAGTTGTATTTGAGTGACTAATTATATCTTATATTGTATATTTTGTATTGTAATTCACCTGCTCAGGGACTCCAGATGGAAACTAGCTTAAGCTAAATCTGGTGCAAAGCATCTATAATTAATGTTTTTTGCACATTGTCCCTGTTGAAATAAATAAATAAACAAACAAACAGACCTTCTGCCATCATTCAGAACGTGAATTGTTCATTAGTACACCATTTATCTCCACCTTACGCCATCTCCCCCAAAATGTAAACACTAGCTGTGTTTACATGGACCCTTATAATCGGATTGACGGCTCAATTGGACTGAAAAACCTTAATGTAAACACCTTAATCGATCCGACTGAGCTCGATCCGATTGGAATTTCGATCGGATTGAAAGGGGTGGTTTATTCCTTTTGTAATCCGATCGAGAGAACATGTAAACACTTGATCGGATTGAAATAGCGTAATGACGTATGACGCGCGGAACGAGCTGTTCTTCCTGTTGAATAAAGTCATATAAATGAGTATCCCGTCATTATAAACTTCTCCTTTCACTGTGAAGTGGAGCAGGACAACGTCCCACCAGTCACTGTTTCGGATTCTCATCCACAGACGACTGGTTTGGGCATTTTTACTGCGTGATGATAAGCAGCACGGCAAAACGGTTCAGCTGTTTAAAACAAATAATGAACCAATGTAGCAGAATTATGCGCAGACAGCGGGAAACTCTGTATATTTGTAGAGTGTGCACATGTCAAAAAATCATTTCTGATTTTAAGCTTGTGACATAACGCCCGATTACTTTATCGTTCATGTAAACACGTGTTCGGATTCATCAATCGGATTGATTTCATTCCGATTTATAGGTGTCCATGTAAACGTAGCTACTGAGAGTGGTCAACCTCTTTCCAGCACTGCTCAACTTATAGAAAGAGATTGGGGGCGTGGCTACTGTAGTAGGCTGAGTGCAGATACATTGGATGGGTTTATAATAAGCGAGATGCTCGTATTAGCTCTACATAGTGTATAGCACTATTCGGACAGGACATCCATCATAAAAGTGCATCTATCCATCATAAAAGTGCATCTATCATCATAAAAGTGCAGTTTAACATGGAGAGGTGGGGTAAAGTAATAATTACCTCAGGTAATACTAATCCTGTACGAATAGACCTGCTGTAAATATGTACGTAAATATTCCGTCATTTTAGTTTTCCATGGTTTTTCAAGTATGGTGGCGCTTGAAAAAGCATTCAGTTACGTTCTAAGCGGTGGGTCAAGTCTTGGCAAAACTTTTGTTTTGTTTTTTCTTTGAAGAACTTGACAGGTTTTTGTGTTATCTGATTGTATGGTGTTTCCTGCAGAAGACTTGCTGATCAACTCTTAAAGTCACTTAAAAACACTTAAAGGCTGCCTCTCTTTGTGCTGCCTGCAATTCATAATATTAACGCATTCCCTTTGTTGCGACTGGCTTGATGTGAGTTCAGCACTTGCTGTTTTTTTAATGCACTTTTTTTTTAATGCACTGTGTATTTATAAATAGTTATTTTGTGCCGAATGCTGCCAGAAATTGTCAATTATTACCTATCAACTTAACCCTTGTGCAACCTTATTTTTCAGTTTTTTATTTATTTAATTTTGCCTGTGTTAATGCCAACTGATTAAATTTTGGCACAGGTGTGTATTTTTATTGGAATTTTACAGCTATAATTGTGTGGGTGTGTTGGTATGGATGTCAGAGGGTCGACCTATCCGCCGAAGGAGACAAGGCCCGCCACGTGGGTGGGGGGGCGCTGGTCTCCCGCGAACATGACCGGAGAGGGGGTTTGAGCAGGAGAAAGTGGGCGTCGGCGTCTCGTGAGAGAGCTAACCGTGTCCGCAGCACAGAAATGGGCATGCTCTTACAGACAGAGCAGCCGCAGGCATGAGATGCAGCTTGTGTCCGTCGGCCTCGTGCAGATTGCATTTGGAACAATGCTTCGCGCTCTTATAAATCACAATAGAATGTAAAAGGATATGCGTCGACACCGGATGACCACAGGAGAATGGCGGCAGGAGAAAAACGACTTCTGAGATGAAGGCGTAGTCTGCTGCTCGCTCAGGCTGATAAGGTTTGTTCAACGGCGAAGGCTTTCAGAGGTTTCAGAGACGTGAAGTTGTCGCTGAAGGAGTGAAATCTGCTAAAATGGCGTTTTCGGGGATGTTATGGAAATTTTATATTTTACTCTTTCCCATTTACTTCTCAGATATTGTGTGGGTTTTTCCTTTGATTTAGCTTGTGATTCTCTCTCAGTGTGCATGTATGGACCTGGCATGAACGAGTTCCTATTCAGGAAAGACAGAGAGGGTTGAAGAACCATTGTCTCGATCTGGTTTTACGGGGGGAGCAGGAAAATAAACTAGCTCGATCTGGTTTTACGGGGGGAGCAGGAAAATTACAGGAGAAGAGACTGTATAAAAGACTGTCTGGTTTCTGTGTGATTAGGTCTTGTTCCTATCACGAGGTAGCTGTCGTGGTATTTTTTTGTGAAAAAACCTCTTAAAGAGAATAAAACCTCTTCTCTTTAATACAAATTGACTTTGAATGTTTCTCATGCCTGATGCTGTTTTGTTAGTTATTGTTTTGCCACAACATGTGTGAGATTAGATTTGTACACGTTATCTTGCCGGGTAGGCCTACAATAGAAAGAGAACTAGAAACTAGTGGGGTTTACAGGGTTTCTGGATTGGGAACTGGCGTGAGATGGACTGACTCACATGAATAGCATATTTTGATTGGTCTGATCATGTGTTCAAACCACTTCTGACCATGCTTGTTGTTAGCGTAGGGCCCTGTCAAGTCAATTTTATGCCGAAAACTAGCTCGTAGGTGGACGGAAGAGCCACAGCTGATTAAGTAAGTGGACGGAAGAGCCACAGCTGATTAAGACAGAAAGCATATTTGCTAACCTTGCCGATTTGAGGTGACAAAATCGGATCTGTGAAGAGACGTCTCAGATTATTAGACGCGCGTCGAAGGAAAATCCAGGAGAGATAGAAATCAGCCAATATGGGGCATCTCAAAGCAAGCTTGAACTAAATTTTATAGGCTACACCAGTTTTCGGTCAAATGGAAAAATTACGGCCAGAAATGCATGCAAGAAATTGGGAAACGGATAATTGTTTAACAAAGGGTTGTTGTAGTCGTGTTCAGCATGTAAAACTGTGAACAGACAGTAGTTTGTTGAACTGAAGAAGATAGAAGAAAACGAAAATAAATGCAGAAAGAATTAGCATTTAGGGAAAGATAGTAGGAAAATACAATATTTTTATTGATAGAATTTACAAACAGTGAATTGTTGGATGGAAAAGAGAACAGAGTCGATACAAAAGGAACTGGCATGTAAGGAACGATAGAGTTCATGGAACTATTTATGAACGCCTGTTAAGTCAAATTAAGTTGAAATCGTATGAAGTGAGTTTTAGATAAAATAAGGCATTGAGTATGATTAACAGGGATTAACATGATATAAAGATAAGGAATCATGTACGCAAATGAAAGCAAAACGGAAAAAAAATATATATTTTAGAGATAAAATAATTATTGAAATGTTTATTTTGACAACCATTGTCTTTTAACCTAAAGGGTCCAGCTATGCTGGGAGTATAGCAACAGCGCTTGCTTGTTCAACCCAGCTTCCGGATGTTAATATATACGTGATTTGTAATCAGTGTTGTTGATAACACAATTAGATAGATGTAAAGACAGCTATGTCCAAAGATTTTGGAAATCAATAATGTACAAAGTCAGATATTTTGTTGAAATTAAGTCATTGAAAGACAAGGACATTGTCGGTTTTATAAAGGAAATTATGGGTTGGAGATAATTTCCCTAGACACGTGTGACTAAAGTTAATCAGAAACTTTGTGAAACCCACTTAGAATATTTTGATTTTCCATGTCGCTTATGCAAATTAATGTTCTGCCAATAATAATGATGTGTATGTGCTTTATTGTATTAATGTTATGAAAACAAGGTTATTTAAGAATAGATTGCCATATTTTTATAACAAGAGTTGAAGGTGCAAACGGCTAACTAAAATTGAAATGAAATTTTAAACGTTATTAAGAACTAGAATAATTCTTATATTTCTTTAAGATAAAATAAGCAGAAGCAGTGTTACAGGATTAACAGTTGCTAAATGTAAAATGTGTAAGAAGGCATTTGATTAAACAAAAGCTTGGTGTTGACTATGAAGAGAGCTAACAGCTGATGTTTTGGGTTCAAAAGATAAGATTGTGAATTGGCCAAAACAGGTTTGCTTATCTGAATTTGGTATGTGCTGTGACTGAAACTGCCACAGTTTCAGTGCAACAGAGACTCATTCTGAGTGGATATTTGTAATGTCTAAATTACAATACATGTAATTTATGGAAAAGATGCCTTAAGATGGTAGATAAAGTCTGAAGTTAAAAGTTTATGAGAATGCAGTGTATCAGTCCTGAGTGCCTCAAGAGTCTCTCTCTCATTCAATGTCAGCTGAAAGCTGTTGTCTGAGCCTGTGTAAAGCACAGTGTTTCAGTTGAAAATCATAGACACAGAGATGTTAAAGGAAATCATTGCCATTCAAAGGGCAATTTATACTTAAAACGTTTTAAAGGTAAAACTGAAAGACTTTAAAGAAGTCTTTAAAATAATACTGTTTTGAACTTGTTTATTTTAGGACCAGTGACTTTGTCTCATTTTAGCCTCCACCATAAAACAGGGCTGATGGCTCCGGCTACAGAAGTAACAGTACACTGAATGTATGGTTGTGATCTAAATTCACTGAGTATAATCTAAGCAGCTAGGTTGCTGCCTTTAAAATGATTAATGAATTTAAGTGATTAAATACTGCTGTTATTAATCCGTCTCCCTATGTTTAACACTAGTAGGCAGTCCGAATGGCTCTGATGACTCTTGAATGCGCCTTTTCCTAAGCTCCAGAAAACAACAGATTATGTTGAAGAAAACGGTCACAGATTCTGTAATGGGGAAGAGCGGATACCAGTGTGTACGAAGTGATAACCCCAAGGACGGGTAAGATCCTTTTGTTCAAAGGGCAACCTAAGACAGGGGGGTCACGCCACAAACACTAGGCATCTCCTGATGGAGGTGTTTTTTATGTGAGATGGATATGAGAGTGGCGCTGATTGACTGAGAGGCCACCAGCATCAGCAGATCATGGAGAGGCGAGATGAGCTGTGAGAAGTTACGGGAGTCTGACCCAGAAAATGTGAGTTCCTCTATATACCACTCACCAGAAACCGCGTTGATTGTATGGCTTGTTTTCCATTGTGACAAGTGTCTGCATCTATGCCAGGGAGACAACACCCTGAAGAAAAGAAAATTATTGCTTAAGAGCTAATGGAAATGGGCTTTCAAGAGCCAACTGAGACCGTGAGGTGATTGTCATTATTTGTTGTGGAGACAGTAACAAAACGTATTAATTTATATAAGGAACATGATGTTGGTTGCCTTATGGGCAAAGAAAAATGTTTGATATTGAACTAGTTTTAACTCCTGAAGGTCGTTAGACATGGTGGTGGCTAAAGATGAGAACAGCTTGTGATGAGTCAAGAGAAATTTCGGGAAAACGGAGGTTAGGTGAATTGAGTATTTAAACTAAAAATAACCTTAGAAAAAGATCATAGCATAATGTATTTTAGATTGTTGTAATGGTTCTAATTTGAGTCAAACATTTGTATTTTGACATTTGTGAACTATTAAGGGTTGACTAGACTATGATTATTTTAGTTACAGTCCTAGGAGACTGTTGAAAAGATTATTTGCTTATAGTGAGAGAGAAAGAGACTGCTTGAGTGGAGGAAGGGATGGTACTCTGTCTGTCCTTCTGTTATCAGTCAGCCAAAGAAATGTCACATGCCTGTCATGTCTTGTGCTGCACATGGGTGTTTTGTTATTTGGGCCATGTGCTCATGTCATTGTCTGATCCCTCCCCCTTGTTATCTGATTATTGATTTATTTGTCCCACCTGCCTTACTCATTAACCTCCTTTCTTTTCTCCCCTATTTAGTCTCCCTGTGTTTGTAGTCTAGTGCTGGTTCGTTATATCTGTTTCCTTGTGTTCATGCTAAAGACCTGTGTATCTTGTTTGCCTGCTTTGTTTTCATTTGTACCTGGATTTATTTTCTATCTTAATTAAACATTCAACCTCTGCAATTGAGTCCTCGCTCCCCTTTTCCACAACCATATCGTGACAAGAAAGCTGAAGCAAATTAAGATAATGAACCAAAACAATCCAGCTGACTTTTCTAAAATCAAATGAATAATGAACAGACATGCTTTGAAACTGGTTAAGAGGCCATACAAAACATTAGATAAAAGATACAGGAAAATGTAAGGTTAAAATGTAATTTAAAATTTAAATCTTTTTATAGAAAAGATATAAATAAGAAATATGAGCGGTTCATAGTCAGGGATGAGTGTGAGTGTTAATTCATGTTTTGAACAGTATGTGTTAGTTTAGGACAACTATTCTGTCTGAATAGTGTGTATAAATGTGTCATTAACCTCTGGAAAGAGTGTTTTAGCATTATAGATGGGTTAAGGCAAATGACAAATTTGAAAGTAAGCTGAGGATTGTGAGTCAATCTGATGAGAAGGCAACACAGAACATAGGACGAGCCTTAAGTTGATTGATCATCGAGCTCTGTCTGTTAATTGTTATTTTGGTCATTTATGATGTGCAGTAAATTTGAATTACTTTCTGGACAGGTTTAAGTATTGATGTGTAAATTAGAATTGTGAAGTCGTAGATAGCCGTCAGTCATGTGTTGAGAAAATGTTATAGATTTGACAGCAACAAACACGTAGGCTAAGTAAATATCAGATTATCCAGAGAGCCCTTAACAGTTATGCATTGTAAAAAGGGGGAAATTGTTATTCGACTGACGTTGACGAAGTGTGGAAACCACAACCTGACCTGACCAATTGATGACCTGGAGAATGTTTGTAGATGACTGAATTGCGAGACCAACAACAGGCCTGAAAAGCAGGATACGCTGTGATTTGTTTTTCTTTACAGAAGATGCAGACTTTTGCGCACATGGCATGAGCAAAGACACACACACACACACATGAACAAATGGTCAGATAAGAGCCTTTCAACTCTTCAGAGGGGGTCAGAAGGACAGGAAAGCCCAGGGGGTCAAAAGGACCATTTGCATTTAGGAAAGCCCAGGGGGTTAGAAGGACCATTTGTCTAAAACCAGCTGATCTTGTCATACAGGAGTGAACGGGCAGGGCAGACTGTGCCCAGTGAAAACAATGGCTATGGATGAATTTGACTAGTTATCCTGGCCTGGGTTATTATTGTGGAAGAAAGGTGCCACACCTGCGCAGCGCATAACTTAAAATGTTTATTTTTCAGGATGTCAGAACGGATTGCATCAAACAGAACTGATTCTGTTCCAAATGTATAAATATTGTTTTGTTAACATGAGCAACATGGGTTGAGTGTTTTTCAGGGGAAAATGACCCTGAGTGCTATTCAATGAGCAAGAAATTATCCGGTGATATGTTTCAGGTTGAAAATTCCACAGGTCACACCAAAAGGGACGACAAGACAAGCGGTCACTAACAAAATCACTTAAGGTCTCCATTCGCAGGTGACAGCAGACAGTAAATGACTCATTCCAGTGGGGTGTAACGTAACTGTATCTGACTCTGGGTCAATGCGAATTAGCTCAAGGATATAGGGAATTTTGGAAATATTCATAATCATAACTCATGGTCATTATTCATAAATCGCATATACATTTACTTTATCAATTATCGAGATTACCTTGTTCTGTAACTGGTCTAGTCATCAGTCATTCGTCCAGCGAATAAATTTAAGATTATCACAGTTAAGAAGGGGTATCCCTGTTTACAAACTCCAGAAAGTTTATCTTCTGGCCGTGAACATAAACTTTTGGGTTTATGAATTAAAACTACTCAAAGTAGTCTATAATATCGAGCGTGTAGCTTAATTAGATCTTTTTACATTTCATTGACTTCATAAAGGTGGGTTTTCAAACACAGAGACAGTCAAAGTATGAATGGGTTTTAATAAATGTCAAACAGAGATTACATGAGCTTCAACTATAAACGTACGTAAAAATGCAAACAATAAAACAAACAAACATTTAAACAAATAAGAACATAAGAAATAACGTGATCAGAGTGAATGAAATGAAAGAGAGAAAATAAGGAGAGAGAGAGAAAGTAGCTGGTAATTATTACAGACAGAAACCTAATTTCACGAGGCACCTGGAATCAGCTTTATAGAGAGATCATTAGGCCTACTTGCAAATTTGTTCTCCGTTCGTGTGATGCTGAGAGGCAGGAAGCGCGGACGGTGTCCTGTTGGTGCTGCGTCTTCCGGTGTCGCGGGAAAATTACAAGGCTCACTGAATGTAACGTTTACCGGAAAATAAGATTCATCTCCCGTGAAGGAAGAGGCAAATATTTATAACTTAGTTGCAAAGAACAGCAGCTACGACTCGAACATGTGTTTGTCCGAGGGAGAAGGCCGGAGCCTTTTCAGATGTTCCTTGGAGAAGCGTTGCGCGGGGGAGAAGAGGACGAAGGTGAGAGAGAGGGTCAGAGAGAGGGTCTCTACTTTTAAAGGACATCTGCTTACGCCCTCTTTTTGGGACAACAGCAAATCGGATCTTCTGATCTGAAGCGGGAAAAAGTTTCTTTGTTTGTGAAGAAACGCCTACTTTGACTATGTCATGTGAGAGATCGAATTTAACATTCATATTTAGAAATATGGTATTTCCTAGAATAAATGCATATTATTGTACTTTGCAGTCAAGATTAGACTCGGACATGTTTTTCCCATTACATTGACACCTCGAATGACGTTTTTGCATGCCAGAAATACAGGGTTACATAATTTCCTCATAATCACTAGCAAGTGTTTGATTAACATAATAACGTTGCATAAATACCTCAGACATTATCTGGCCAATTATGCACACATAAAAATACATATCAAAAACATTCGTAATGGCTATTAGATTTGGGTTCTTTGTAGGACTTTAATCTCAGAGTCTGTGTGTCTTATAGGAAACTCTTTGTGTGTGTGTGTGTGTGTGGTTCTCCTCGGGTTACACACAGATGTATTTGTTTGAAGCTCACCGTGTGGTGCGGCTTGTTGATTTTAAGGAGGGGGTTTCGCTCATGTGCCATAAAAAAAACCCTCTGGGGATTCATAAACTTGTAATTAGGAGGTCCACGCAGACTTAGGGGCGTCAGTGCAGGACGTGAACAGACCTCTTGTCTTCTCAGACAACGAAGGATGTGTTTGCGAGATCAGGATTCACTAATTTGAAAAGCAGCTTCATTGTCATTGTTGCTACAGGGGGTGCGATCATGATCTAAGGGAAAACCTTGTAAGGATTTGAAAATGATTGGAGAGTGTTAGACGTGGATCCAAGCATCTCACCTTAAACTACACAAACCAACATCAGCAACCCCACATGCCAACGCGAAGAATAAAGTGGGGGATCAAGGATATGTGCTAGAAACATTCCTCTCCTGCCCACGGGGGAAAGACCATTGCCACGGCGTGCAAAGTGTCAAAATGGTGAAGATGGAACGTCCATGGGGCAACAAGATGATCAACACATCTGGTTAAAGATGTGGACCAACTGATGGTTTAAGTTTAGCAGAAGAATATGTTTTTGGTGATGATTTTGATGATTGTATTGAATCAAACTAGGTATTGATTTGTTTGGTGCAAATGTAGAAAATCTATTAACTGATGTGTAATAAGCTATGAAAGACAGTCCGTAATAGAAGTATTAGAGTTAATTTTGAACAACTACATTGGTTAGAAGGATGCAGGGTTTGAAATGAGGGATTATTATTCTACTTTTAATCTTTGAATTTTATTGGTAAACATTTTTATTCAAATCAACCCAGGGGTGTTAAATGATATGGTTTTCCTACTATGACAATCTATACTATTTCTTGTTTATACTGGAGTGACTGAGGGTCCGATTTATCGGGAAATGCGGTAACAGTGCTTATCCATTTAGCCCGGCTTCAGATAAAATGTTTACTTGCTTGCTCCTAAGTTTTTATTTTTATTTAAATTTTTCTTATTTCTTTCAAGTTCAAGTAGAGTGATCAGGTATACGAAAATCAGATATGAAAGGTAACTGTGATGTAAAGACTTGAAACAACTCACCATTTATGGGTTTGATATAGAATTAGAAACAAGCGTGTCTTTTAAGTTGTTATAATCAAACCTAATGTTAATGAAACCAAATCGTTTATCAGAGAATGATAAAGAGGAGGAATTGTTATGGAAAAATGTATCTTTTCTTTGTTTTTTATTTTTCAATGATTTAACAAATGAAATGCCATACATTTATTTGGCTGTATTTTGAGTTTCTTTTTATAATGTTGATACAGCTGGAAGGTGTGTGTGAGACTTCAGAGGTGAGAAGATTAGGGGCTTAGGGGAGCCACAGGGGTTCCTCTGTTTTTTTTTGTTTGGTGGGGGCTGTAAGAGATAGCTTTTGAAAAGAACACTATAAAGAAGCTGGCCAACCTCTGCTCTGAGTCTCACTCTGCCTGCAGCTGGACTGTGGATGGACTGGGAACATTTCTTGCAAGAAATAAATATCTTTTAAGGACAATGTGTATCCTGATGTCTCTTATGCTGTGATGCTATTTTGTTAGTTATTGTTTTTGCTGCAACAATGTCTACTAACTCTCATTAGAGAGTTACCCCCTCTGGGGTCTGGGCTGTTTTTGGGGCCCTTGAGATGTTCTGACATGCCCTGACATTTGTGCTTTTTTCAGTTGCATAT